>CM070566.1:46900767-47430767 GCA_036346405.1 Phyllostachys edulis
GCTCAACGACTAGTCCACGGTCGCCAACCATTGGGCCAAGACTTCGCCAAGTCGTTACAGCTGTTGTGACTAGTCCATCGTGTCGCTCAACCGTTGGGCAGACTTCTGCCAAGTCGTGCAAATCGGATGAGCGACTACGGTCATATAGAAAGCGACCTGTGTCCCTCATGGTTTCTTTCACCATTTCTCTCGGCGGACAAGCGAGCAGATCTGGTTGAGGAGGAGAGGAGCTTGCGAGGAGCAGGAGCTCTGGGAGAGGGCGGTTTGCGTGAAAGGAGCTTGTTCCTCTGAAGAGAGGTCTCCGCTTCAAGGTAATACTCTTGTTTGTTCTTATTCTCGGCTACTTGTTTGTTTAGCAAGTATATGGGAAATGTATGTTGAGAAATCACCGGTTGCAACATTTGTAATATTTGTAGTCATGTCGGAGCCGACAAGATTGAAAGTGCATTACGGTGTTGGTACGGTTCGTGAAGGTCCGTCACGGTGTTGACCTAAGTGATTTCAAAGAAGTCGATTTGGTACACGAATCTGGAGAATACCCGAATCGGAGATGTCCTAAAGCTGCTCACCGTAACCTTCTCATTGGACCCCGAGGTGTGGAGTGTCGTGATACAAGGGGTTTGGAGTAGGTCTCCCACGCACATCGGTGGGAGTTGAGCAGCAGTGATGCGCACGTTGCATGGAAGGCATATCCGCAAAATTTGTGGCGCAGTGGCTCTGATCAGGTGCTACTCGTGCGAGCATGTCCGGCGAACTCCTCATGAGCCCTTCCGACGCTCCGTCGGGTTGGTGGGAGCAATGGGCGCTTGATGCGTGTGGTTCATGACCGAACACGCGGTGGCCGATATTGCCGAGGCGTAAGAGAAGGCCGAGGCGAAAGAGGAGGCCGAGGCGAAGAAGAAGTCGAGCCAGTGCCCAGGCAGATGCAGGGGAGCATGTCGACAGCATAGTACGTCAGATGGAGATTGATGACAGCGGCTCGAGCAGAGGAGGAAGCTTTACAAGAGGATGGTAATAACTCTTCCGGGGAGGGCGAAGATCCCATCCCGCAGAATGGAAGAGGTGGGCGTTGAGGGTCTTGCACTGCCACGACGAGCACGAATCACCGTGGGAGTACAATGGGGCGGAGGTTCGGCCGTGCAATGTTTGCTTGACAAGGGATCACTGCGAGATGCCATTAAGCCGTGGGCCTTGTCCATGCAACGCCGTTCGTGTACTCAAATCCACCGGGAGCGATGACACCGTCAGATCGAAGCGGTCGGTGTCCTTGGCGTGTGCACGCAAGGAGACCCAAGTACGAGACTCACTGGATTGTCTCGAAGGTGGAGCCGCACTCCTGCTTGCTCAGTAGTGTTTTGCCGAAGCATCGCAACCTGACATCCACCTTCATAGCCAATGTCATGTACGGAGAGATAGTGAAGAAGCCGGACCTGGAGGCCAAGCACATCATGGTGGCTATCGGCGAAATTCAAGTACAAGATTAGCTCTGTGAAGGCATGGCGTGCTAAGCGAAGGCTTTGGAAAGGAGGTTCGGTTCTTTTGAGGCATCTTCGACAACCTTCCTCGTATGCTCCGTGTCTTTGCAAAGGCGAACCCGGCACATACATTCTTTGTGAAGGACCGCCGACCAAAAGACCCTTTGCAAGGTTTTATGGTCTTGCAGAGGGCCTTCTTAGCATTCGTCCTGCATCAATGCATTCGGACACATGTTGCCGTGATCTCGATGGGCGGGACATTTCTAAGCGGGAAATACAAGGGCATGATCTGGCGGCAGAATTGGCGTTGATGGCAACAATCGATTCTACCCTTAGCCATCGCTTTAGTGAAAGTGAGAACTACGACGGTGGTTGTGGTTCCTTGACAGATCGAAGATGGGAGTAGTTGGGGCGCGTCACGATGTACGCCTAATCCATGATCGCCACCGGGATGATGAAGGCCATCCGAACAACTTCAAGAAGACCCCAATGAGCCATTCCCTGCCGGACACGAGAAAGATGGTGCATTACGCCATCCGGGGCCAACTTCTTCAAGCACCAGAAAGAAACCTTTGATGAAACTTTTCAAGAGGCTTGCCATGCGTAACCCGACAACGTAAATTTGATGCATTGTGGCGAGATGTTGGGCGAGCATACCAAGAAGCATGTCATCGAGAGAAACAAGCGTCCCCTCATTCCGGGGAGAGCACAAATGAGCGCCTCACACTGCAAGGGAGCTCGACCCTCCCCATTTGACGCGGAGGACCTCGAGGGACATCGGTGTTTCTCTCATTGGATTGAGGCCGAGCCATTGGAAAAGTGGTCCTTCTTGCCGACGACACGGACGGCGCAAGGTATGGCATAATGACCACTAACCTTGCAGAGGTGTACAAGCTGGGTTATTAGGGGCCTCCGTTGTCGACCTCTTATCGCCATTGTTGAAGGCGTTACGCATGGTACAATCGGATATTTCAGGAAAGACATGCAATGCGGCACTTCATGCGACCCAACCCACGCACCCCTATTGCTCGAAGATTAGTACATACATGCGGCCAAGACCGAGAAGGCTCGATCGCACACGGTCTTCGTAATGGGCAATATCTGAGCATCGATTCGACGTGATCCTCCGAGAGACAGAGCGGATTCGAACAGCTCGGTCTCTTATTACCATGAGGTATGCCTTGGAGACCATGTGAATGAACCTAGTCAAGACATGCAACAAGCTAAAGCTTCTTCACAAGCCATGCTCTCATGTTCTCGCTTGGCGTGTGGGACGATCCGCATGGACCCATTTAACTTTGTATCCGAGTACTTCATGAAGGAAAAGGTTCAAGAGGTGTGGTGCGGCGAGCTAAGAGGCTTCGTGGTTGTCGGTAACTTCTCCACATTGGATATTGCAAATAGGACTTGGGTTCGAGATCTAGACCTATTGAGAGGGAAGGGTCCGTCGGCGGAGTCGTCGCATTCGGAACGATATGGACGAAGGGGAAGCTGCAGCGGCGGGTAGACGTTGCAGCCGCTGCCGCCAGGAAGGGCACACTGTCAGAACTTGCAAGGCGCCTGCTGACACGTAGGAACTTGTATTACATTTCCTACTCTGTTGTAACTTGTAGTTCAGTCAGAACTTTGGTTCTTGTAAGCAAATGCCGAACTAATTGTGTCGTAATTGTACTTTGGTTCTTGTAAGCAACTACCCAACCGCTAGTATGTTTTATCTTAATTCTATCGGATAATATGGAATAGCTTGGTTTTGAAACTTCGTTCATACATTGCATATTTCTTCGATGCATATAACTTAAAGCACGCGACACATCAATACAACATGTCAACTCAATAAAAGGCAACCGCAATAACGCGTCCACCATTTAGTTACATGCTTTAGGAGATTGAACATAAGGCAACCCACATAGAGTGTTCTCGGTTGGCGTCCTTATTACGTAAGGTTTCCGATGCGGTGGTACTTACATCCATCATACAATCGCGAGACATGGGCGACTTGACATACCGGCCGACATATACATTCCCGCGACAAAGGCAAGGAAAGGCTCATCTTGCTGAACACCGCCACATACGTATCCGCCGCCTACCAGTAATCCGTATCCACGACGTTAGTTATGAAGAAGTTAAATCCTTCTTACGATTCTCATTATCGGTGCACTTACATCATCGAATCGCGGGATATGGACGACTTGACATACCACCCGACGTGGGCGATCCCGCGACAAGGAAGGGAAGGCCGGCGAGGAGTTCAACGCCGAGCTAGCAAGAAAGGGAAAATGGCCCCGTCCACGCAGAGAGTCGTCATTACGTAGTAGTACCGTCATACCCTCTTGTTTTTATTATCCCTAAAGGCATGTATACTTATATGGTCCGGATGCTACATGTCATGGTGTCCGTAGTAGTAGCGAGGATGACTAAAGCAATTACCCAACCATCATGCCATGTCACTACGTAATGTGCTTCGTCTTCATGACTTTAATGTACTTCTCGTTAAAAGTGTCTCCGCTTAAGCCATGAAAGCAAGCCTATATTATTTCAGTATTTCAATATCACTTACCTATCTACTTACCATTCATTACTATCTGAATCGTCCTCACAAAATTCTACGTAAATTTGGCGACTACAACAATATACGATTTATCACAAAATGTTATTATGAGTCCGACATATTTCGTACCCTTCATATTCTACTTAAAATAAGAGCAGCACCAACCAACGTTGTCACCACACTTTTATCTTTACAAAAATAACATCATATAATACGATTTGCTAAATACAATACCTACAAAATGTAATATCTATTTTAACACAATTGTTCCAATTGGGTTTACATAATTGTGAGTTTAGAGCTTAAATCGCCTATTTGGTTGGCGACTTTAACTAAGTCGCCCTTGGTTGGGCGATTTACAAAGTCGCCCATAATGTCGTGACATCCGTTTGGCGATTATACCCATGAGGCTCTAGTCGCCCAATGGGACTGCGACTAGAGATTATTTGTAAAAAAATTAAGCGGTATTATTTACGTATTTAGAATAAAAAATAGATTATTTACAAAAAAAAATTCGAGGAGAAAGAGAGGAAAAAGGAGGAGAAGGAAAGAGGAGGGGAAGAAAAGGAGAAGAGGAGGGAAGAAGAGGAGCGCTGCCGGAAGCCCAAGCTGGGGCGTCTTCTTTGGTCGGGCGGGTGTGGGGCGTGGCGACGATGGAAGCGGAGTCTTGGGTGGCGCAATGGTGGCGATGGGGGTTTACGTCATTTGTGTTTACGTATTGTCTTTCGTGAGGAACTATTACGTCATTTGTGTTTACGTATTGTCTTTTGTAGGAACTATTACATGGTTGTCTATGCATTCCATCTACCATTGTTATATAACTTGTATTTTGTGTTGACGTATTCTCCTCAGAATCTACTATGATATGGTTGTCTATGCATTCCCTCTACCATAGTTCTATTACTTATTAATATATTAGTTTGAATCGTTCATGAAACAGTTGAGCGACTATGAACCGTTGGGCTGTACTTATTGCCAAGTCATCCAGCGGTTCTCAACGACTAGTCCACGTGTCGCTCAACCATTGGGCCAAGACTTCCTCGCCAAGTCGCAACAGCTTCAATGATTAGTCCACGTGTCGCCAACGTTGGGCAGACACTTCTGCCAAGTCGTGCAGCGGATGAGCGACTACACTGGTCATATAGAAAGCCGCCCAGTCCCCTCATGGTTTCTTTCACCATTTCTCTCGGCGGACAAGCAGAGCAGATCTGGTTGAGGAGGAGAGGAGCTTGCGAGGAGCGAGCTTCTGGAGAGGCGGTTTGCGGGAAAGGAGCTTGTTCCTACGAAGAAGGTCTCCGCTTCAAGGTAATACTCTTGTTTGTTCTTATTCTCGCTACTTGTTTGTTTAGCAAGTATATGGGAAATGTATGTTGAGAAATCACTGGTTGCAACATTTGTAATATTTGTAGTCATGTCGGAGCCGACAAGATTGAAAGTGCATTACGGTGTTGGTGCGGTTCGTGAAGGTCCGTCGGTGTTGACCTAAGTGATTTCCGAAGAAGTCGATTTGGTACACCTAATCTGGAGAATACCGAATCGGAGATGTCCTAAATCGCTCACGAGAACCTTCTCATTGGACCCGAGGTGTGGAGTGTCGTGATACAAGGGGTTTGAGTAGGTCTCCCACGCACATTCGGTGGGAGTTGAAGCAGAGTGATGCGCACGGTTGCATGGAAGGCATATCCGCAAGGTCAGAGGCGCCTGTAGCTACGACCGTGCTACTCGTGCGAGCATGTCCGGAACTCAAGCGAGCCCTTCCGACGGCTCCGTCGGGTTGGTGAGCAAATGGACGCAGATGCGTGTGGTTCATGACGAACACGCGGTGGCCGATGTTGCCGAGGCGTAAGAGGAGGCCGAGGCGTAAGAGGAGGCCGAGGCGTAAGAGGAAGCTCGAGCCGCTGCGTGCAGATGCAGGGAGCATGTCGGCGATAGTACGCCGATGGAGATTGATGACTTGCGGCTCGAGCGGAGGAGGAAGCTTTACAAGAGGATGGTAATAACTCTTCCGAGGAGGATTTAAGATCCCATCCCGCAGAATGGAAGAGGGTGGACGTTGAGGGTCTTCTTTGGCACGACGAGCACGCGAATCACCGTGGGAGTACAATGGGACGGAGGTTCGGCCGTGCAATGTTTGGTGACAAGGGATCACCGCAGATGCCATTAAGTCGTGGGCCTTGTCCATGCAACGGCCGTTTAGCGGTACTCAAATCCACCCAGAGCAAGACAAATGCGTCAGATATGAAAGCAGGTACGGTGTCCTTGGCGCAGTGCACGCAAGGAGACCCAAGTCTGAGACTCACCGGATTGTCTCGGGTGGAGCCGCACTCCGCTTGCTTTCGAGAGTGTATTGCAAGCATCGCAACCTCACATCCACCTTCATAGCCAATGTCATGTACGGAGAGATAGTGAAGAAGCGGACCGGAGGCCAAGCACATCATGGTGGCTATCGAGCGTAAATTCAAGTACAAGATTAGCTACGTGAAGGCATGGCGTGCTAAGGTAGGCTTTGGAAAGGAGGTTCGGTTCTTTTGAGGCATCTTCGACAACCTTCCTCAGATGCTCCAGTCTTTGCAAGACAGAACACGGGCACATACATTCTTTGTGAAGGACCGCCACCAAAAGACCACCGCAAGGTTTTATGGTCTTGCAGAGGGCCTTCTTAGCATTCGGTCCTGCATCAATGCATTCGCACACATGTTGCCGTGATCTCGATGGGCGGGACATTTCTAAGCGGGAAATACAAGGGCATGATCCTCGACAAAGAATTGGCGTTGATGGCAACAATCGATTCTACCCTTAGCCATCGCTTTTCGTGGAAAGTGAGAACTACGATACCGGTTGTGGTTCCTTCAAAGATCTCAAGATGGGAGTAGTTAGAGACGCCCCGATGTCCGCTTAATCCATGATCGCCACCGGATGATGAAGGCCATCCGACAACTTCAAAGAAGACCCCAATGAGCCATTCCCCGCCGGACTCGAGGAGCAGATGGTGCATTCGCCATCCGGGGCCAACTTCTTCAAACAGCTTCAGCAAAGAACCTTTGATGAAACTTTTCAAGAGGCTTGCCATGCGAACCAAAGAACGTAAATTTGATGCATTGTGGCGGATGTTGGACGAGCATACCAAGAAGCATGTCATCGAGAAAACAAGCGCCCCTCATTCCCGGGAGGCACAAATGAGCGCCTCACCATCAAGGGAGCTCGACCCTCCCCATTTGACGCGGAGGACCTCGAGGGACATCGGTGTTTCTCTCATTGGATTGAGGCCGAGCCATTGGAAAAGTGGTCCTTCTCGCCGACACGAGACGCAGCGCAAGGTATGGCATAATGACCACTAACCTTGCAGAGGTGTACAAGCTGGTTATTAGGGGCCTCCGTTGTCGACCTCTTGTCGCCATTGTTGAAGGCGTTACGCATGGTACAATCGGATATTTCAGGAAAGACATGCAAATCGGCACTTCATGCGCCCAACCCACGCACTTCTATTGCTCAAGATTAGTACATACATGCGGGCCAAGACCGAGAAGGCTCGATCGACACGGTCTTCGTAATGGGCAATACGGAGCATCGATTCGACGTGATCCTCCGAGACAGAGCCGATTCGAACGGCTCGGTCTCTTGTTACCCATGAGGTATGCCTTGGAGACCATGTGAATGAACCTAGTCAGACATGCAACAAGCTAAAGCTTCTTCACAAGCCATGCTCTCATGTTCTCGCCAAGGCAAGGGACGATCCGCATGGACCCATTTAACTTTGTATCCGAGTACTTCATGAAGGAAAAGGTTCAAGAAAGTGTGGTGCGAAAGCTAAGAGGCTTCGTGGTTGTCAGTAATTTCTCCACATTGATATTGCAAATAGGACTTGGGTTCCAGATCTAGACCTATTGAGAGGGGAGGGCCGTTTACAGAGTCGCCGATTCTAACGATATGGACGAAGGGAAAGCTGCAATGGAGTAGGCGTTAAATACCCGCCGCCAGAAGGGCACACCGTCGAAACTTGCAAAGGCGCTCACGACACGTAGGAACTTGTATTACATTTCCTACTCTGTTGTAACTTGTAGTTCATCGAACTTTGGTTCTTGTAAGCAAATGCCTAACTAATTGTGTCGAATTGTACTTTGGTTCTTGTAAGCAACTACCCAACTGCTAGTATGTTTTATCTTAATTTATCGGATAATATGGAATAGCTTGGTTTTCGAAACTCGCTCATACATTGCATATTTCTTCGATGCATATAACTTAAAGCACGCGACACATCAATACAACATGTCAACTCAATAAAAGGCAACCGCAATAACGCTGGCCACCATTTCGTTACATGCTTTAGGAGATTGAACATAAGGCAACCCACATAGAGTGTTCTCGGTGGCGTCCTTATTACGTAAGGTTTCGAGACGGTACTTACATCCATCATACAATCGCGGACATGGACGACTTGACATACCGGCCCGACATGTACAAATTCCGCGACAAAGGCAAGGAAAGGCTCATCTTGCGTTGAACCCGCCGCCACAACAGATCCGGTCGCCCGGCCGAATCCGTATCACGACGTTAGTTATGAAGAAGTTAAATCCTTCTTACGATTCTCATTATCTGTGCACTTACATCATCGAATCGCGAGGATATGGACGACTTGACATACCGGCCGACGTGGGCGATCCGCGACAAGGGAAGGGAAGGCCATGCGAGTTCAACGCCGAAACTAGCAAGAAAGGAAAATGGCCCCGTCCACGCAGATGGTCGAGTCATTACGTAGTAGTACCCGTCATACCCTCTTGTTTTTATTATCCACTAAAGGCATGTATACTTATATGGTCCTGATATACATCATAGTGTACCGTAGTAGTAGCGAGGATGACTAAAGCAATTACCCAACCATCATGCCATGTCACTACGTAATGTGCTTCGTCCAGCGGACTTTAATGTACTTCTCGTTAAGTGTCTCCGCTAAGCCATGAAAGCAAGCCTATATTATTTACAGATTTCAATATCACTTACCTATCTACTTACCATTCATTACTATCTGAATCGTCCTCACAAAATTCTATGTAAATTTGGCCTTTCAACAATATCTGACGATCACAAAATGTTATTGCGAGTCGATATATTTCGTACCCTTCATATTCTACTTAAAATAAGAAACAGACCAACCAACGTTGTCACCACACTTTTATCTTTACAAAAATAACATCATATAATACGATTTGCTAAATACAATACCTACAAAATGTAATATCTATTTTAACACAATTGTTCCAATTGGGTTTACATAATTGTGAGTTTAGAGCTTAAATCGCCTGGGTTGGCGACTTTAACTAAGTCGCCTAATCGGTTGGGCGACTTTAACTAAGTCGCCCACCGGTTGGGCGACTAATAATGTCATACATCCGTTTGGCGACTATACCCATGAGGCTCTAGTCGCCCAATGGGACGGCGACTAGAGATTATTTCTGTAAAAAAAAATTAAGCGGTATTATTTCTGTATTTCCGAATAAAAAATAGATTATTTACAAAAAAAATTCGTCAGATTGCATCTTCGATTGGCACACAGAATGACAGAAAATGGCCCATGTCCCCCATCTCCCACTGCTAAAGCTAAACAAAAGAAAAGTATAGTTAAGAAGAAAAAATATCTCCACGATTTTTGTCCAGCTCTAGACTTTAGTACGATGAGATGACGAGCTTTTGCTCCGTTCATGTGAATACCGATCAGCTTTGTGCTGAAAAGCAATGGTCACTGAAAGGAATCTCTTCACTTTTACACTACCAAGTAATAACATGCTTGCTTTACACACACATGTAAATCAAAATTATCCATGATGTATTTACTGCCAGTCACTCCACAAGCAGGCAAGCATAGCATGTTTTTTTTTGTGGTATCTACTACAATACATTTTCTTTTCTTTTTTTTTTGGCAAACTTAGTCAGGCTATTGGGTGCCTTGAGAACATCATCCCATTATGCAACCAAAATTGCCCTAGTACCAGTACGAGGAAATAGATTCTCTGCATTTAAGGTCTAAATGCTGAGGAACTACAGTTGTGTGTATTAGAAGTTGATCTCTACCATTCAATAAAAAAATAAAGGTTCAGAGTAATAGTTATTTTGTTGTTTGCTATAGTGTTTTTCGCTACAATAAAACTGCTACAGTAAATGTTTCATAGTTCCTACCGTATTTGCCACCGTATGGGTGTCAAGTGATATTCGCGCACACACAAATCATTGTTCACACGATTATAGCAGAGGATCCGAATCCCTAGTACGAAACTAGCCTGGCACTAGCCAAGTTGGACCAGGTTGTGAGAGCTAGAGACCACATGGCTGCTTAGGCTGGAGCTGGACCAGCCAATGCTTCTAGTCCTCCGTCTTGTGACGCTCAAGATGCAACACCCCAATAGTGAAAAACCACTCGCCTCAAGGAGGAAGAAGAATCCTACATCTTCTACACCAACCAACCAATCCAACTAACATCTCGCCTTTTTCTTCAATTCTCACATGTACGACGGCCGCAGCAAGCGGTTAGCTCAGTTCATACTAAATTTATTTAAATCCTTAATTGTTTGCAAATCAAGTTCTAGAAATTTGATCGCCCTTAATGGATTTCAAATTAATAGAGAGTGGATTTATTTTGAGGAACTAAGTGAACGAAATTGATAGCTCTCGAATAGGGAAAAAAAGAAGGGATTTTGGATCATGTTTCCCAGGAATGGTGGTAGAGTGGGCGATGATCACCTTGTGTTTTGGGAGAGGAGGGCGAGGGCGCCGAAGAGGAAGAACATGAGCAGCATGCCGCCGTGCTCTAGGTCGTTGAGGTGCTCCGGGTCGACCCCGTCGCCGGCGAAGACGCGGAGGTGGGTGGAGTAGAGCACCTCCACGCACATGTCGAGGAAGGCCCCGCCGGCGACCACGTACAGCTCGAGGTGCCGTGCCTTGCCGCGCAGGAAGGGCGCCTCCACGGGGTTCCAGACGCGGAGGCGGAACCCGGTCGGGTCGGCGGCGAAGCGCGCGGCGGCCGCCCAGAGGTGCCACGCACCCACCGCCAGGAACAGCGTCCCCGGCAGCACGTGCCCCTGGAACGAGCCCATCGACACGTGCCGGGGCGGGAGGTGGAGAGGCCGACCGGGCTGAGCTGATTGATTTCTTTTCGTGGGTTGCCGAGTTTGCCCTCGGATCTAAATGGAATCACCGGGCGGCGACGGCGTTGAGTTCTTCTCCGGCTCGCCGGAGCACGGGTGGCTCAGGCCGCCCCTGCTCTGCTCCTCCTCCGTGCCCACTGCCTGAAACAGTGGATCGTTGACAGTTGGATAAGCGTGGCTGTATGTTACAAACTCGCTACCATTATGCATGCGTCTCACGGATTAATAAAGCCAAAATCAACTTTTGAGAGGCATCCGCGAGAGACCGGGATGAAGAACCGGGTGTGCGCAGCGCGGCGCACCACACGTACCTCTGGAAGCTGCAGCTAGAGGAGACGAAGACGGCGATGGTGATGAGCGATCTAATGGCGGGAGGATGCACGGGGAGACCGCATCATTGCTTTATGACGGGGGTGAGAAAGGGCGAGGCAATCATGCATCAGAACAGCGTAAAGGGGAGGAGAGAGACTAGCTAGAGAGAGAGAGGTCGATCTATGCACGTGAGTGAGTGAGTGAGTGACGGGATTTTGCTTTCTTGCTCCTCTGCTCCGCCTTTTCTTGGGCGATGATGGCCACTCGTTAACTCCTCTTTCTCTCTCGATCACGAGATAGAGAGTGGGTGAGGAGGAGAGGAGAGGAGGGTGCGTTCGAGTTGGTGCGTGTGGGATCGATCCGGCGCGGTGCTTGCAGCCTTGCAGGCGGGCTGATCTGCTTGGGATCTCCTCACCTGCTGCAGGGTGTAGGCTCTGCAGACTGCATCTGCTCCGGTGGTTTGCTGGATTTGTCGTTTGCTCTGCCTGGCGCCTCGGAGCAGCACAGCAGACTAGCGGGTGGGACGGGATGCCATGCGGTGCGGGTGCGGTGGGAGTGAATCAATGCGGCCGCCTCGGCCTCGCGTCTCCACGGTGGTTGTTTGCACGTCCTTTCACTGTCGAATCAAATGATGCTACGGCTACCAGCCTGCCACTGGAGGCGTCTTTGCTTCCACCTCGCAGGACCCTACGTAATGCATATTAGTGGATAGAGAACGAGCACATGCGCTGATCGCGCCGTTTTTTTTTTTATCACAGCCAACTGTGTTTTTCTATCACAGCCAACTGTACATACCTCCCCACTAGACATGTTAACGAGGGCCGGCGGCACAATGGGTTGTGCTGAACTTTGGGTTTGGTCAAAGTCACGAGATTTCGTGCATATATGGGTTATATCTTACTATTTCTGAATCAGACGCTTTCGTCCCGCCTAGTACTCTAGTCGATTATAAATGGGACTAGAAATCGGACTAAATGTCTCACCTTAGTCCGGGTCCTGAGCTTGGGACTAAAGGCCGACCTAGTCGGTTGGTATACCAACCGGGACTAAAAGGTCCAAATTTACCGGGACTAAAAGGTCGATTTTAGTCGGTTAGTAATACCAACCGACAAAAGGTCATTGAAATCGAAACCCACGGGGCCTTTAATCCGGTTGGTATTACCATAGGGACTAAATGTTTTTTTCTTTTTGTTTCCATTTCAATTCATTATTGATTTTGGTTTTACAATTACATTAGGTTTTCAAATCGTATTCTTCGTTGCTAATATATGTATATACCCACATATAATTTAGTTTGGAACATTATTACACACAAATAAAGTATGAAACTATATATATTATGGAGCTATATATATGTATAATATATATATATATATGCACATAAAATTTACAACATTATTCATGCATCCTTGGTATTTACAACACAAATGTTGTCCTCCACTTAAATGTCATACAAATGTTCAATCTGGTTTGGCTTCAATTGTTCATCCGGTTAAAGTAGAACTTCGGTCTTGGGCTTGAGGACATGCTCATTAAGAAATCCTCGCGATTGTCTCTTGAATTCCTTTGAGGCGGTCCATATCCAACACTGCTCCTTCAACCATATCTCCTTCAATTTGCATTAAACGAAAAAGTATTAATATACATAAGATTTATTTAATAGCAACAAATAAATAAAATGGATTTATTATATATACTTGTTACGTACTTTCGCATCAGTAGATGGGTTCTTTTGCATACACCATGAGGAACTCGCAAACGTAGTATCCACACAAATTGTTGCTGGTGGGCTGCCAGTAGAACCCATCAGACGATATAAAAAGATTACTCTCGTCATCCCGCGTGGTGAAGCATGATAAGGTAAAGATGCGGGGAGCTAGTACAACTTACATCCAGTCGGTGTGGATCAGGAAGTGGCGCTTTCAGATCCGGACGGTGTAGCTGAACGAACCAAGCCCAAACCCTGCCCAATAATTGGATCGTTAATTAACTATTGCGAGTTAAAGAGCAGAATAAATATTTAAAGATCGAAGTTACCCCTGGATAATGTCTATCATATCTTGGTAATCTTCCTGCGGTTTTCTCAACGAGTCATAGATTAGCAAATGACCGTCGGAGAGATCGAAGACAATCAGTATCCAGTGAAAGCTGCATTTGTTTATAGAGTCAACATATATATCTTTATGTTGGATTGAGTAAGTAAAGTAAAATGTGCACACGATAACAACACTCACCCAAAGTTGTAGGGAAGAGTATAAATCTTTTGTTCTTTTGGTTGATCAAGAACCTCCGGAAATTCCTCTCCGTTTGAGGTCTCCATTGATCGTAGGGAGTGTTTGGGTCCTTGAATACGATATATGGATCAATGAAACCAATGTTCTTGTCGCTTTCTCGTGTGAGGTCTCTCATCATGTCTCTGCATATGTATAGACATGCTAGCTAGTGTGAGGATAATTACTTATACATATACATATGCTAGAGTGAGATTATTAAAAGAAAGAATCACGTCTGCATAAAAAGCAAATGATGAGAGATTTGTCTAGAGCGTTCATGTGGCATAGCGGTGTAACTCATTAAACCGAACCATTATAATGTCATCGCCACTAAGTAATGATGGTTTCTAATTTTGACGCAAATATAGTCATCCGCTTTTCTGCGACCGCCGCCATGTACCACCGGGTTTAACAAGTACATTTCGTCATTTAAGTTCCATGAGCTTCTCGGGGTTGTATAGACTCTTGCCATATACATATTCCTTCTTCCAATTATCAACTTCCTGAGCACTTTTGATGTGTGCTCCGCGAGAATTTGGGAAATGCTTAGACCGCTTTCATGAAAAATTCATCAAGTTGATCCAAATGCACATTTCCTGATATCTGTTCTAGCACGTTCGTGTTTGAACCATATTCATTCCCAATAACTAAGCGGGGCACGATTGTTGTGATTGTTCCCGAGTAGTACAACACCCTTCCGTGCTCTCTTCTCTTTCTTCTTCGCCTCCTCAATTGACTTCGTGAGAGTGCGGTCATAGTCCGATAGTGGCGAATCCTTACGAGCACGTAACTTTTTCTCGTGAGCGCCCACCCTTTGCCTTAGAACTTCGGGCGACGAAGAAGCACGGCTTCTCGTGGTTTCGCCGCTTCACTTTTAGCCTTGACTTTCGAAAAGAAACATCCCACATCTGTTTGAAGCATCTATTTCTCGGCGATCTTCTCATAGGAAAGTTTAAATGCGTCTTAGAAATAGCCGGTGTTCTCCCGAGGTTTCTTCTTGGCGGTGGGGCCGACCATTGCTTAAGGTGCGCCTCTTCTTTGGCAGAGGTCGGCGGTGTCGGCGTTGGAGCCGCCGTGGAGGCGATGGAGCGGCGGTGGCGGCGTTGGAGCCCGCCGTGGAGGCGATGGGGCGATGGCGGCGTTGGAGCCAGCCGTGGAAGCGATGGAGCGGCGGTGGCGGCGTCGGCGTTGGAGCCCGCCGTGGAGGCGATGGGGCGGTGGGGATGCGGCCGTGTCTTCCACTTCATTGTCATCGCCCAACACTGTGACGGTGGTGAATGGATAATTGGACTTAGGTTGGGGAGGTTCTGCTGTGAAAACAACGTGGTATGAGTAAACCGTTATTTAAGCCAATACATAATTAGTGAAAAATGTTTCGTTCACTTTCATCCGCACCTAGGGTTAGGTTGTTGAGGAGGAGGAGGTGACGCCCAGAATAATGATATAGCGCTTGCGCCAACATATGAATGTCTTCTCCGCTTCTCCTAAAGTCTTCTCCCATCACCTCCTTCAATGTCAAGAGGCACATTGCTATTACCTTTCACAACTCTATCCACCGAGACGCTAGCATATCCAGAGGTATTAATGCCCCATGGCATCTTGGTGTCTTCGTAGGGTCGACACGAGATACAACACCGATAGCCACCATGACCGTGGCATTCCCTCGGAATGTGCAGCTCACATGTCGTGAGAGGATCGGTGATGTCATCCACGGGAAGCGCACCTGCGTCATCTTGAATCACGGCACCTCCGTGGAAGCGCAATCGCTTTTCAACTGATTAGGGGGGCTGATGTTGACTCCCGGCTGTGATGCAGTTTGCCTTTGGATGGAACTTACTGCTATCTGCACTTGCCTTTTGATTTCCTCATTCATTTTGGCTTCAAGTGCTTTTTCTCGCTCTACTGCTTCACGAGCCACTTCCCGTGACTCACGAACCATTTCCTCCATCCTGCGCATCCGCTCTGCCTCCTCGTACTTCTTTCTCTGGCGGCTTCTATAGGTGGCTTTGTCTTTAGGGAAGGCATGCTCCCACGACACCTCCCCATAGCCTCTTGTTCGCCCACCGTGTTCAAGACTCTCCGTATGATGGCTCATCCTTATCTCGTTCGGCTGCCACCGCCACTCTCGGCAAGCCTCGAGCATAAGCAAATCTTTCACGCTCTTTGGAGTTTCGCCATACACTATCTTTCCTGTCTCTAGGTCGAAAGCTTCCCCATGAAAAAACCAATACTTGGCGCTCGGGCGCTTGATTGATTCTCGTTCGATCCCTTGGCAAGAATCTCCTGTTCCATTCTTTCCCACTTAGGAATGGCACTCCAGAGCCACCGATCCCAAGTGATGGTGGTATTGCTTTTTCGGGCATTCTGTTGGTTCCTTCTCACCGTGCCTCACCCTCATCCGATGTCTTGAACTGCACAAACTCATCCCAAAACGGCCTCAACTTGCGTAGGCCTTAGTGTTGAAATCTGGCGTCGAGTTCTTCTGATAAATGTGTTGTACAATTTCTTCTTCCAACACCGGAATTGTGTGGCCATCTTCTTCATAGCCAGTTCCTAACTCTCTCCTTCAAAGCTTCATCTTACAGATCGGCGCGAAATGTTGAAGGACATCTTGCCAAACTAGTGCCTTGTCACGATCGGAGACAAAACTAATATGAGGAGCAACTTTCTTTTGCTTCCATTCACGAGCATTGATCGGGATCTGTCCCTTACAAGGTACCCACAATGGTGACAAATTTACGTGCATGTGGTCCAAGTACTTTGCTCAGTATGCTCCTCGAATGCGAGAGAATGAACCGACCCTCCAACGGCTTCTTGAGCCTCGTACATTTCTACTCTTCCCGTTGTTGTCGCCGATCCAGAGGGCTACGAATGTAGAAACACAAAGATTTAAATAAATATATTTATCGACAAATGAAATTATTCTCAATTTCATGTATACATAAGAGATTGTAGATAGACCTCGCCAAATTGTCTTGCTCATCTTCATAATCGGCAAAATCGACTCCGTCATCTACTTCTTGATTGTTGTCATCACCTTGAATTGGGCACCTTGTAAGGCGTCATTGTTGATAATATCCATCATGGCATCGTCCATGTTGTCATTCGGTCGGCCATTTCGCAAATATATGTGTAGGACGTTAGAGCGGTTCGTGATCGGGTTATGATTTCGCATCAAGTGGCGTGCGGTTCGTGACATGCATCGACAAAAGAAAAACAACAAGTGGCGAGTTCCTTGCATCGATCTGAAATTGATTGAGGGGTTTTGAGGAGGTTCTTTGGGACACATTTGGACGCGAGTAGATGGGGAGAATCTCACCGGCCGGCGGAACGACAAGTGGAGCGCGGTCGGCTTTGGGGAAGACGTTGGTGGTGTGGCCATTCCACCAAGACAGGCACGAGGAGGAGGAGGTGGGTGAGCCGAGGAGGTCGAGGGCATCGAGGTGGTCTTCATGGCACGATGGGGCTAGCCGTAGCTCAATGGTGCGACTAGGGCGGCATGGTGCTCATGGCGGTCGGAGCAGAGAGACCTTGCTCGAAATGAGCTCGACGAGAGAAATGGACAAGGGGTGGGGAATGAATGGGGGCGAGGAAGGAGGGAGCGAGTCGCTTTAACAATGGTGTGGCGGGCGCAAGTTCTCGCACAAAACCCTCTGGCGCGGAGAGCGCGGAGGCATGCTTCTATCTTGTGACGTGAGCACAGCGACATGATGGGGTCGGTAGGAGGTGACGGGCGACGACTCGACACGGAGGAGAGCAGCCCTTCGGGGCGGAGGTTGGGTGAGAACGTCGACGACATGGCTCTGGCATGGCGAGGCGGCGTCTGGCGAGGCAGCCCTAGAGGCTGGCGGGTGGGCCCAGGGGAAGGAGAAAAAGAGAAGGAGAAGAAAAAGGAATAGAAAAGGGAGGAAAAAGAAAAGAAAGAAAAGGAAAAGAAAAAGGAGAGGTCGGGCTGGTCTGGATGGTTTTCGGTCTAGACCAGATTTTATGGTTTCATTTTTTCTAAAGTTTCATTGTTCGACAACTATTTCCAATATAAAGTCCGAAAACTTGAATATCAACAGTTTGTCTCCAAAAGTTTTAAAATTCCATATTTTTAAACAAATTCAAACAGCGTAGATTTTTTGGTATTATACACAAATGATGGCTTGTTTGATGTCATTTAACGACAATTTGCACACAAGTAATCTCAACGACAATTAGTGCAATTGACAACAACTAACGACATTTGACGACAATTGATGGCAATTTGCACACAAGTAATTCTTCACAACAATTAATGCAATTGATGGTATTTAACGATAATTAACGACATTCAATAATTGCATAAATAACTCATTTATAACGAGAAAAAGAAAATGAAACAATTAAAGAAAAAGAAAAGAAGTCGACGAGGAGACGGAAGGGTGGAAGAAGGAAGAAGCCACTTGTTGCTTATAATCTTGAGGGACCTTTAGTCCCAAGCAGTATTACATCTGGCGTTTCTCTTTTCTCTTCTTCTTATTGCTTTTCTCTCACTTCTCAACTCTTACATTGCTAGCTTCTGGTTCTATCTTTACATGGCGCTAATACACTAATACACGTTCTTTTATACACTCACGCACACGGCCGACTTTGACTCAAACAACTAAACCAAGCAAGACTCAACTCCAACTCCAAAAGCAGAAATCCTAAATGGAAACTATTTCCTAAACAAAGATTATCTAACAATACTCACCTCTATGCTACATCTAGATCCTGTATATTACGATGTGCGGTTTAAATACTTAACCTCGTTGTTCGCCATGACTTCCAATTATGATCTTTTGTATACTTACCAAAGTACCAAAATGAGTCTTTGCTTTGTTTGATGCTTTACTTTCTAATCGCTTAATTACAAGCAGACTCTAACCCCAACTTTGCCAATTTCGGTGTTGGGCACGTCAAGAAGCTAGAAAACTTGAGTAGATTGGATCATACAAACTTGGTACAATAGTTTGTTGAATGTGTCTATTAAGTAAAAGTTGCACTATCGATTACATGACTAGTGACTTACATGGTGCTTAACCTAAAAAGTACATATATGGTACTTTCTTCATGAAAAGGGAAATCGAGGCACACCATCCGGTATAGGATCAAGAACTAAATATGTAGAAACTTCATATACACATCCTAGCGTGATACTCCAAAGATGCATATGACAAACTCTTGCTCAAAGATATACATATAACACATCGGTGTTTTCGGATGGCAAATTAGCTTTAGCATTGAAATCAACGACCAACAACCGAGAACTAGATTTTTCTCTTGTACTTAGCAATGGTTCCTTCTCTTGTTCATTTCGGATCAACATAGCACGAGTTCAACCTTTTTGTTTGCAAAACCATAAAGCCATCTCCACTTGTTTCATGGTAGGCCTATCCTAACCTCGGAGACTCAAGCACATCTCTGCAAGAGAAGCTACACTGCTAATCTCTTCCTCGGTGGCTTCATCAAGAACTTGGGCGACCACTATTTCAGAATGTAGGTCTCCTTTCAATCCCCAAAGGAAATAATTTGACAAGCTGTGAGAGAAATGCACATGCGACAAGAGATGAGGGAGCTCACCGGCGTGGAGGAGGCGCTCGGGCGGTGGTGGCGAGTTCTTGGGCGAGTCAAGCGACCGGATCCGGCCAAGGAGGGAGGAGCCAGGCGAGCTGGAGCGGCGGAGGGAGGAGCCGAGTGGAGGTGGTGGCGGGAGGGGCGCCACGGAGGAAGGAGGAGGCCGGGCGCGACGAAGCCGGGAGCCGAGGAGACGGCGAGGAGACTAAGGGGTGGAAGAAGGAAGAAGCCACTGTTGTAAATCTTGATGGGGACCTTTAGTCCCAAGCGGTATACTAACCGGGACTAAAGACCTTTAGTCCCGCGTGGTAATACGGACCGACTAAAGGTCGGACCTTTAGTCCGGGTGGTGCCACGGCCGGGACTAAAGGTTTTTGCTGGGACATATTTTCCAGAGAACCTTTAGTCTCGGTGTGTGACCTTTAGTCCCAAGCGTGTCTGGACCTAGGACTAAAGGTCCCCACTACACTATTCGATTCCCGCCACAGCCACAGCTTTGGGTTTTGTATTAAGTTTATTTGTATAAATATGCTAATTCTTGTTAAATGCATAGTAAATTAAATACTAGGCATAAATTTTTTAAAAATAATAGTTGCATTTCCTTTTATCTTATTGACATTTCAAACGACTTTTATAGTGACCACAAGTTGGAAGTGAAGAGCCAACTATAAACAAAATGAAGGGCTCAAACCACAAGTCAGAATTTCATTTGAAGGCATAAATACTTGCTAAAAAATTTCAAGTCATTTTGACACCGTGGAGAAGACATGCTTCACAGAGGTACATGTGTCCTTTTATCGAATAGGAATTTCATTTGAAATGATAAAAACAAGAAAAATATGATAGAAACATCTGAAGTTACAATTATTACATAAAATCTCTAATACACACTATTTATTAAACATCACTATATATCAAGCGGGCACAAGGTGAACTTCTTCTTGACGATGACCCTTGGTTATGATCATGCCGTAACCATGGAGTGTCCTCGGCATTTAGCGTGATGCTTGGGTCTTTGGTCACATGAAGGGCGGGATTCGGTCATCCCTTTCATAATCTTCTCGACTTGTCCGACTTGTCCTCAATTCCCACGATGTTTCTTTTCCCGAAAGAACTATGTGGCGTTTTTGCTCATTGGTTGATTTGTCGTCGTTTTCCCTCTCTTGGGTTTTGTAGACATGTCTTTCACATAGAACACCGATTCACATCGCAAAGAAGGACGAATGGTTCGTCTTTGTACCCAATATTGTTGAGGTCCACTGTTGTCATTCCATACTCCTTGTCGATTGTTACCCCGCCTCCCATCATCTTCACCCATTGGCACTTTGGAACAAAGGGACTTTAAAATTAGGTGCGTAGTCTAGTTCCCAAATCTCCTCTATCACGGCCATAATATGTTTGCCTCTTTCCATTTGGGTCTGTGGCATCTCTGCGCGACACCACTGTTTTGGTTCGTGCTCCTTTTATCTTGGGCTACGATGTAAAATGTATTTCCATTTATCTCGTACCCTTTATGCGTGAGGATGTGCCACGATGGTTGCCTAGCCAACAAATACTGCTTGCTCATCAATATTGTCATCACCACGACATTCTTTTCGCAACCAACCGCTGAAAGTTTCCATGTGATGACGCCTAATCCAAGCTTCATTCTTCCCAGGAAACTGGATCGTAGGAACTCCTTGTGTACTCGACATACGGCTCCACCACGGAGGAGTTTTGAAGAACTGTAGTGCGCTTTATTGAAATAATCGTCCCCGCATCGATATATGTTTTCTTCCCTAGTGTTCCTTTCCATAAGTCTCCCCTCGTGTCGCGATTCAGGAACACCAATCGGGTCAAGGTCGGGAATGAAGTCAACACAGAACTCAATGACCTCCTCTCGTCCCAGAGCCCTTGGCGATGCTTCCTTCGCCGAAAGCACGCCGGTGAACATATTTCTTCAGACTCCATGAACCTCTCAAAGGGGAACATGTTGTGTAGGAACACAGACCGAGAATATTAATCTCCTTGACCAGGGTGAACTAGGAGGTGTGTCATGATATTAAAGAAGGATGGAGGAACACCAACTCAAAGTCGACAAGACATTGAACCACATCATTCTCAGAGAGTAGCTAGTTCCATTGGATTGATTGCCTTCGAGAAATTGCATTGAGGAATGCACATAGCTTCACGATGGCCGCGTACATGTGGAGGTAGAATTCCTCTTAAAGCAACCGAAGCAATTGCGTCATAAGCACGTGGCGATCATGGGACTTTAAGTGTAGGAATTTCTTCTCGGCACATTTATTATACGCTTTATATTGGAGGAGAATCCAGATGGGACCTTGATCTTTGTTTAGGCATTCAAACATGCTTTCCTTCTCTTCTTTGCTAAGAGTGAAGCTAGCAGTGTCTTAAGTAATGGCGCCCATCGTCTGCTTCTCTCGGATCAAAGTTGTCTCGTTCTTTCATCTTGCCGCAAGTCCTCGTGCTTCGAGTGAATCCTTAGACTTTCCATACACATCCATGAATCCTAGCGAGTGTTCACACAAAGATTCTTTGTCGGTGCATCACGTCGATCGCGTTGCGGACCTCTAGGACTTGCCAATAGGGTAGCTCCCAAAATATGGACTTCTTCTTCCACATGGGTGCGTGTCCTTAGCATCTTTCTAACAGTGTTCGCCGCCTTGTCCCTTTCCAAAGACTACTTGCACATCCTTGACCATATCAAGTACATCCTCCCGCCTTCGGTTATGCAGGCTTGGTTCGTGTTACGCCTTACCGTTAAAATGCTTGCCTTTCTTTCTTAGTTGGTGATTCATAGGAAGAAAACGACGATGGCCAAGGTACCACGACCTTTCGACATTTTTTTCAAATATATACCGTCAATGTCATCAAAACATTGTGTGCATGCATTGTATCCCTTGTTTGTGCATCTGAAAGATTACTTAGAGCAGGCCAATCATTGATTGTTACGAACAACAATGCTCGCAGGTCGAAGTGTTCTGTTTGTACTCATCCCACATACGTGACACTGGTTTGCTCCATAAGCGGGAGTTCCTCAACTAATGGCCTCGGTAGACATCGATGTCGTTGCCGTTTGCCTCGGGCCTTGGATGAGCACCGGCATCATAATGAACTTCCGCTTCATGCATAACCATGGAGGAAGGTTGTAGATACATAGAGTAATGTGCCAAGTGCTATGACTAGTGCTCGGTCCCCAAAAGGATTCATACCATCCGCATTTAAAGCGAACCTTAGGTTTCTTCGTCATCTGCAAACTCCGGAATTCTCTGCTATTGCTCTCCATTGGGACCCATCGCCAGGTGTCTCAACATGTTGTCTACCTTACGGTCTTCTTTGTGCCATCGCGACAACTTTGCATGGTCCTTGTTTATGAACAGACGTTTGAGCGTGGTATTATAGGAGCATACCACATAACCTTGGCGAGGATTTTCTTCTGGGGCGTTCTTCGCCCTCAACATCGCCAGGTCATCTCGCTGATCTTATACGCGACGCTTTGCATACGGGGCATTCATCCAAATTCTCGTAGTCCTTGCCACGATCTGAGATGCGATCATTAGGACATGCATGTATCTTCCGGATTTCTAATCCCAAAGGGCAAACGACTGCTTTTGCTTCAGCGTAGTGGCGGGCAATTCGTTAGGCTTCGAAGCATCTTTTTTGGATCTTGATAATTGCCCAAATGCCTTGTCGGATACACCATTCATGCCTTCCATTGTAGCAACTCGATGTTGTACCCAACTTTTTTGCCCATCTTCTACGGACGGGTATAGTAATTTCTTGTGATCCTCTAGCATGCGGTCAAACTTAGCCTTCTCCTTTTCACTTTCGCAATCTCTTTGTGCATCACGAATGACATCACCAAGAGCATCATCTTCAGCGAGTGTGTCTTACGCCTTGCCTCTTCTTGACTTTCCCATTGCAAGATCATCGAAGTCACCGTATTGAGCAATAATGTCGTTAGGGTCCAATTGTTCTTCTTCACCTTCTTCCATTATAACCTGGTTTCTCCGTGCTTGGTCCAACAAATATAGTTTGGCATGAAACCCGACTTCAACAAGTGTGAGTGAAGACTCCTTGAGCTAGAATATTCCTTCAAATTCTTACACAGGGCACATGGACAAAGACATGAAACCATCCCGCTTGTTTGCCTCGGCCACTCTTAAGAAATAATGCACGCCATCAATGAACTCTTTGAGCGGCGATCGACATTGTACATCCAATGGCGTGTCATCGCTCTGCATTATATGACATATCACATAATTACTAAGTCAACAATCAATCCAAAAGGCAAACAATAACTAAGTGATTAAGCTAATTAAGAGATTAACTAATTACTTAATAATTAAATATTAAACTTATTTATTAAAACAAAATTAATATTTATTATTTTTACCCAAGAGGTTGGATCTGATAAGATAAGACTTATCTCATCAAACACCCTCAAAGCTTAACCTAACTAACACATGTAAAAGTCATTTTTCATTTATTTAAATAATTATTAAATAAGGTGAAAAATAAAAGTCTTCAGATTGATCCCAAAATTTTTGTACAGATAGTTCATAGCCTAATTAGATGGCAAAACAATTTTCAGAATTTTGGATCATTAATTTAGCCTACAAAATTCATGGAATAATAATTAAATAAATAAGCATAAAATAGGTATAAATTCAACTTTGTCCAAATAGTCTTAAAATTTTTATATGGACTGTTCACAGTGTAACTTAGTGGAAAAACAAATTTCATGATTTTTGGAAATTTATTGTGGCTTACAAAAATCATGAAAGTTCCATTTATGAATTAATTGGCAATTTTATAACATATAAAAATTATTCAAATTTCACATTTCATATTTTTCATAATGGACGCAGGTTAGCATCGAGAGCTTACTCACGAACACGCCGGTGAATACGTTGAGTGAATGAACAGCTCGGCGGTGGTGACAATGCGGCAGCGTGTCCCGGCCATGACAACGTTCCGGCTCTGTGGATTTAACGCCAAGGGAGTTTAAATAGAAGGACATTTAGTCGGTTGGTGTTACCAACCGACTAAATCTCAACCTTTAGTCCAGTTGGTACTACAATCCGGGACTAAAGATTTAGTCCCGATTGTAGTACCAACCGGGACTAAAGGTTGACATTTAGTCCTGTTGGTAACACCAACCGACTAAAAGCTCGCCACCGAGCCTCGCCACCAGAGCCGTTAAGCGGGGACTTTTAGTCCCGGTTGGTGTTACCAACCGACTAAAGATCTTTTTGGTCCCGGACGCAATTTTCTCCGAGACTATTGCCCATTTGGTAGTTCGACCAAAGGTCTGTTCTGTAGTAGTGATGATGTATGTTTTGGTTAACGTATGTTAAGTTATGAAAAACTTGTGTATAGAATCGATTTTTTGGTTTATTGTTATACAGGGATGCTTGAAGTCTACTACGGACTACGATCAACGGAGAGGATGACCAGAACTACGCTAGGAGAGCTGAGGCCCAGAATGATCGAAGATGCTGAGTAAAGTGGTTGGACTCAAGCAAGACGCAAGATGGATATAAACGACCCAACTAGAGGTTCAGTGCAATGGGGTGCATCAAATGGTTTGGGGCTGGTGCAAGTGCCAAGGTGATCCGTTGGGAGCCAGATGGGAGAGACTTGATGGCATAAGGAAAGTCATTGATGAGCCTACACTTGGCAAAGCATGTGATTGTTTCACGATGATTGGACTCGGTCATGGAGAAGGATCGAGAAAAGGTATTTTGTTATCTTCACTAAAATACCAGGTTGGTGATTGTAACATCCCAAATTTAGAATGTTTTTGAAGCCTTTAAAAATAAAAATAACCATTTGATTTTTTCCTTGTTTAAGTTAAAGCTTAATTTGAATTTTTAGAAATTAAAATGATTTAATGTGAATAATTTAAACTTTAATTAAATTAAAAGTTATTTCATTTGGGTTCCTTGAATTCCAAAGACTTTTCTGTAATTTTCTAGGATTTTTGGAATTTATTTGTTATTACTTTGAGCTCGATTCTCTTTAATCTATTTTCTGAAATTCAGAAATTATTTTAAATCCAGATTTTCCTTTTGGGTTGAATTCTTTTTCTTCTGGCCCATTTTATTTTCTTCCCCACCAGCCCTCTTTTCTTTTTCTTTGTTTTGTTTTCTTTTTTTCCTTTGCCTGGCTCGACCTGCTCCTTTTCCTTCTTTCTTCCGCGTCAGCCCAGCCGCCAACTCCTTTTCCTTTTCTCTTTCTTCCACTGTCGCGCAGGCCCATGCTGTCACCCTCCCCTTACTCCTTTCTTTCTTCTTCCTCCCATCCTAGTTTCCTTCCCATGTCCGAGTCCCATGCGTTACTCAAACACTCCTGTTCCAGACCTATATAAGAGCGGCCACTCGCATCACGAGGTTCGCCCTGAGCTCCTCTCCAAAAGCCCCAAGTCGCCACTCTGTTTCCGCCAACGACTTCGCCGAATTCCGTCAAAAAGGCCGTCGACCGCCGAAGCCCATCACCACCACGTCCGTCGCTGCCTGATGTCCTCCGTCCGAGCCACCACCGCCATTGGGTTTGCGCCAAGATTCTACAAAGGTGCTCCGTCCGCTTCGCTGGCCACCGACCATCACGACCTCATCCTCCTCAAAGCCGATCGTCGCCTTCATCGTTGATCTCCTCGCCAGTGAGCTCTTTTACTTCTCTGAGCGTGTCATCTTGAGTTCCTCGTCCTCCTCCGTTTCCCCCTTCTTCCTCTTCCTACGCTCCGGTCACCCTCCGGCCGCTCCAAGGTGCTCTCCGCGTTCCCCAAGCCGCCGCCAATCTCATGCTTCCCTCAGTTCTCTTCAGGCGCCACCGAACCATTGAAGCCGCCATGAACCCGAGCCGGTCCTCCTTCACTGCCGCCGCCGTCTCACCGCCGCCCTCACCGTGCCGCCACCTCCCTTGGCACCCACTCCTCCCCGGTGTTTCGTTTTAACCATCGTTGCCACCTCCCTCGCCCTCGTTTGCCGTCGCCACCTGCGCCATCGCCGCTGGCCATGCACCTCTGCTTTCTCCCTTTGTCTCTCTCTGACCTATGGGACCCCTTTGTCATTATCTTTTCCTCTCTGGTTCTTTCACTTACACCTTGGTCCCATGTGCCATACTGTCATCTCTTGTGCACCCGATCCACCATGAACCGAGCACTTCGTGGACTTGGTCCATAGATCAAGGACCCACCTGTTAGTCTCTAAAACCTTCTTTCTGGATTTTCTTTAATTCAAAAATTTAGAAAATCTTGTAGGACCCACATGTCAGTGCCCTTTTATTTACTTTTTCTTTTTCTTTTAAATTCGAAGGAATATTCTAGAGAATATTCTTTTCTCTCTCTTTTTCCTTTCCAGCAAATCTTCTGAGAGTCTGTTCTCCTCCGTCCGAACTCCGATTCAGTCCGTTCAAATTCCTAAAGTCATCTAAAGTCGAGATCTTTCTTTTAGAGTTGGTTTTTATGTTTTTTGATTTTATTTGGTTTTCTTTTGGATTTATTTATGCTTCATTCGTTGTTTTCTCTCTCGTTAGACAATCTGTTTCAAGGAGTAGGAGAAGAAGCAAGCCTTGAAGACCCAATTGTGGTAACTGAGCAAAGCCAAGACAAGTCATAGTCCTTTGATCATATTAAACCTATGATTTCAAAATTATTTTGTTTTATATCAAATTGCATGCTATCTTTATATCAATTGTTTTGGGAATAGTTAATCACCTATTTGTCGCTACGCCTCCTTTGATTATTTGAATGCCATAAATCATTTGTCACCATAGGATGGTCAATATTAGTTGGAGATATTTGTATCACCAACACGGGTATCGTAGAGATTCTTAGTCATGTGTAGTTACGATAGGCTCATGATCACATGTTCAATAATGTTTAACTTGACTTAATAATGTAGAATTATGGTGTGATATCATTGTTGTGCAACTGTAGTGTGATATCATTGTTGTGTCGATTGTGGTGCGGTATCGCTATTATAAAATTTTGTGCCATAGTAGGGATTGTTATTGGTTTGGTTAAACAAAATAATTTTTGCTCAAGCGAGTGATCATGCAGTAAAGGGGGTGTGTGAGACACATTGTTTTGGATAAGGTAGTCTCGCCTGAGTAACTTGTAAGGACTTAATCTTGTGCGCCATTGAACCGGGCCATATCGTACAACCACATGTCTAGTATAGGATGGACCTGACTAATCAATTAGCAATGTTTCAATTTTAGTTCTATTTTTAGAAACGTAAATTTTGGGATGGATATTCACAATGGCGAAAGAGGGCGCACTGTCTGGTCGTGATGACATTCAGTGTTAAAACCTTAGCAAACAAAACTGGGTTGGGAAGGATCTTTGTAAAGGCCTTGTGATAATCACTTAGTCGCGCACCTACGGGCGTCTGATCGGATATTATAACTTGATATATCTCTTATCGGAAAAAGTTGTACAACTTCTACAGAGTTAAAATTGTTAAAACAGTCGTGTCTTTGGTCATGTACATACTCAGGGATTTCACACGAGAGGTAGAGATTCTTATAAAAATGTGTCAGTTGGTGAATGGGAGATTCACTGGTGAATGTGATGTTCACGTGGTGGATGGGATATTCACTTGGTGGTTCGGTTGGGAAGTGAGCGGGAGGTTCACTATTTACTTCAAAACAATTATCTATTTATTTACTATTCTTTTCAATTACACATTTCAATCTATTTACGGTATTTACTATCAATACTGCTTTTTGCAAAAGAACCATACAGCTAATCCTTTGCTCAAACCTTTCATGAATATTAATTTCATACAATTTCCATACGACTTGCCGAGTGCTTTATGTACTCACGTCTTAAAACTTTGCTGCTCGGTTGAAGAGTATCAAGCTGCTCAAGAGTTCTATGAAGAGGAGTCCTTTGAAGGCTTTGTAAATTAGGATGTGTTCTCCACTTGATTGCCTGTGGGTATGTTGATTGGCCTTTCTAAGTTTTTCTCATTCCACTGCAAGAGTTTATTTGTTTCTTTAGCCCTGCGTGGCAAGTTAAGTAAACGTTGGTCATAAGATCCAGTTACTATTACTACTTGCTATTTTGACATCTTTTTAGTTAAATTGATAAATGGATGATATTTCATCGATGTTTCCTGTGTGAGCCAGCTGCTGATCTGTGACTAGTTCAGAACACACAGAGTGTTTTGGATGTGTAAATCCGAGTCCCGACAGTGACCTTAAACAAACCGCGATGCAAGATGGTGCAAAGGAGAAGCGGTTTAGGTAATGAGAAGGAGAAGACCACGAAGAGACAGATTTGGGAGCACCAGATCATCATCTATTTTGAGAAACAAGTATGAGTATAGACCCGTTTGTGTGTGGGCTTAATGGGTGCCCATTAGGGTTTTCTCTCTAGACCTAGCCTCCACTATAAAAGGGAAGGGTGCAGGATTTACACTTCCTCCGCTTAAAAGCCTTGCAAGCCTAGCAACCCAAATTTATGATTTGAGGAAAGTGAATAGAATAGAGCAGGCTAGAGTTTGAAAGAGATGTATTGAGAGAAGAATTGTGGGATTGGGTGCTCATGAGTGACCTTTTGGTCCTCCATGGTGGAGTGGTTGTGAACCTTCAATCCCTCGTATCAATCAATCAAGTTTGTGCCAATATGAGTTCTCTCTTGTTCTTGCCCTCCCTTTTGTGATTTTAGGTTCTTGTCTTTTAGGGGTTTTGCATTGGTCTTTTGCTATGATATTGCTTGCTAGGACTTGTGGGATATGATCTAAGGTCATCATGGCCATTTTTCATCTACGAGCAAGACTTTAGATCAAAGTTAAGTTTCCCCTCGGTTTTGTGCCTTCTTGCCCTCGATCAAGAATTTCATGGAACCTTGGCTATGATCATCTCGGTCTTCAATTGGAATAGGTTCCTGACCTTCTTGTTGAGCTATGTCTGAAATCTTAGGTGATTTAGATCTCTAGATCAAAAGTTATGTCTTTTGTGGATCCTTTTGTCGTCCTGATTTTTAGTCAGCAGGTAGGAGCGGTCAGATCGGCCTCACGAGTGGTCCGACCGGCATCGCCTTGGCGGTCATATGGGCTGAGGGCAGTGGAGTTTGATTTTCTTTGTTTTCAAAAAAGTCTTCCGCGGTGATCTTGAGGCCTTGATTTTTAGAGCTTTGCATAGCTATTGGGGTGAAAAGGAAGTTGAATACAAGTGAGAAAATAAGTGGGCTCCTATTCACACCCCCCTCTCTAGTCGCTATTTTGGTCCAACACAAACCCTAAGCACCGGCCCACGCGCGCCTCCTTGGGGCATCGTCGCCGATGACGACAAAAGGCAAACACTTCTCCTTCGTATAAAGCAAATACAGACATAGAGATATAGGGTGGAATTTGGTTTCATCGGTAGGGGTGCAAATGGAGCGGATAATTTTCGTCCAAGCGACTGATCGAAGACTTGCAGAGTGAATACGAAAGAGATAAATGGGTATCCGACACAATCCGTGTTCGACTCCGACTACGAGGAAAAATGTGGAATAAGATACGTGATGAGCGATATCCGTATGTATGTCATGTCAGGTGGTATGAGGAAGTCTGTTGTGACTTCACTTAGGAAAAGGATAACAGATAGGTGGATTAGCACATTTGAGCCAACAGGGGAGCACCAAATGCTCTTCCTTCGACATCTCGGCGATTAGTCACTCTGTGACCGCTCTGATTGCACACTTACTATCCATTGTCCCGTGTAAGGGTGCAAAATAAGCTGATAATTTATGTTCGACCGACCAGCCGAAGGCTTGCGAATAGAATGGAGAAATTAGTATCTGGCACTATCCGTGTCCTATTCTGATTCTGATAAAAATCTAGAATGAGATATAGAACGAGCGATATCCAGCCATATTCATTCCGAATCGCTCCCATCGGGAGCATGAATCTCGGTGCGATCCGACGGTGGGAAATTCGACTGATTTGCATAAGATAATGGAAAGTAGGATTCTCCGTACATAGCGTTTCAGGTGTTGTTTTTGGCATCGCCTCTGGTCATTGAGTTAATGCTGGTGAGACAAAGACATAAAGTCAACTGTGAGGATGATCTAATGTAATTTACGAGGATCTAAGCGGTGAGAGATCATGTTCTTGATGATCCATTCACTGGCAGGTCCTCTCAGCCATCTGAAAGATGGCCAGGCGGTCCCAACCCAATGGCACAGGCGGCACGGCACACTCGCACCATTTGTAGCAGGAGCAGGATAGTTCACAAGTGCATGGCCGCCTCACTTTAGCTGGTCTTACACTATCACAAGAAAGTACAGGGACGAGTACAAATTCATTCTTGAGTCTTTAGGACCATGTGACCCTTTTTTATCACGTGGAAGATGCGCGCACACACACACACACACCATCACGTACACATACGAGTACATTTTCTTAGCATTACCTATTATACAATCCTGGAAGAAAGTGTGTACCCTCGCGCGTCCACGTCATCAGCAAAAGGCGGGCCGTCGGATCGCGCCCCGCTCGCCTACGCAACGTCTGATCCAAGGCGGTGCTCTCGGTGGGAACGCACGACCGTCGTGCGACCACGTTGCCCCGAGAGCGCAACCTCATCCCGCCCCTTTCCGCCTCCCGTTCCCCTCCCCACGGATCTCCTTTCTGTCCCCTTGCTGCTCCCTCCGCGCCCGCTCCTCCCCCCTCCACTGACGCCCATCTCCTCCCTCCTGCTCCCGCACCCGCGCCACCGCATCCTCCTCCCTCCTCCTCATCCCGCGCCGCCGCCCCTCTTCCGCCCGCTCCTCCGCGCCCGCCTCCTCCCCCTCCCCCTCCCCAATGCCATCTCCTCCTCCCCTGCGCGCTCCTCCCTGCCTCCACCGGTGCCCATCTCCTCTCTCCTGCTCCTGCGCCCGCGCCACCGCATCCTCCTGCCTCCTCCTCATCCCGCACCGCCGCTCCACCACGTCCTCCCCCCTCCTCTCCCCGGCGCCCTCCTCCCAGATCTGCATCTCCCCCGGCGCTCTCCTCCACCTCTCTCCTCCCCGGCGCACCTCCTCCCCAGCTCCCTCCTCCCCGGCTCCCTCCTCCCTTGGCGCTGGTTCTCTCCTCCTCCCTTCCCCTCCTCCTTCTGTGTGAGGACCGTACAACAAGAGTTTAATCAGGAAATTTCTCGACGGCTCTGCAAGGAGGCAGCGCTGCTGCCAACAGTACCTTCGAAAATGCATTCTCCGCCACAACCAGTGGTGGTGACACATAGGAAGGTGGTGAAGAGGCAGCCTTTCTTCAAAAAATTCTTCGGTGCGATGGTGATTAAGGTAAATTTGTGTGATCTTGTGCTTCTGTAGTTGCTCAGGTTGTTTGATTGCTCAATTAATTCTACTAGATCGAAGAATTATTGTATTGTTCACTTTTGCATGTAGTAATACTGGCTTGGAATGTATTGTCATATGTGGGAATACGGTCAGAGTGATTTATCAGGAACTCAATATTGCTTGATATAGCATGCCGAAAGTCATAATTGTTAGTCTTTTATACTCTTTGAATTAAGAAGATATGTGGTCGTGCAACCGTGAAACCTTAACGGTAATGTTGCTCACTTACTATGAATACACAAGGAAAATCAGAGATAAAATTGCTTTGTACCTAAAGGGTGTTTACATTATATGCTTAGGTTGTTCATTTCAGAGCTTGCAAAGCTTCGTCAATTTTATACAATAACACAATATTGGTGTGTTGTTTTTATTTGTAGCTAAATGGTTATTCAACCGATATCTCATTTGTATCAACCCTTTTCGCTTTATATTTTAGTTATCAGATTTTTTGTATAGAACTTTTGTTCGTGTACGCGTCTGACTGGCCTTTTGTGTACCTTATTTGTTTGTTCATCATAACCTCGCTTTAATTAGCTATCTATTTCTTTGTACATAGATATTTGTTGTCATAATTGTACCTTTTTTTTTCCTTGATTCGTTTTTGTTTCCCAAGGATCTGGGAGATGAATGCTAGCTTTTGAAAATATAGGTGTGGGCGATGTCGCTCTTTAGATTCCATAGTCCATTATCACATCTGAGGGCCTTCTCTTCCAGTCTGACATGGTATGATCTTCCTTGGTAATCCCATTTCCACGTTTCATAGACACCCACATTCCTGTCTAGGGACATAGAATAGTTCTCACTTGACATGGAGCCCTCGGTAATTTCAAAATTGTATACCTATTACATTTAGATGTTTAGCATGAAATGAATCATTCGTAGCTAAATATAATATACTGAATATAATATACATATATGTTAGACCAAATAGTTAAGAAGCTACATATCATCCTCACAAATTTGCTAGATCGATTTCGAAGAACAATGATATGCCACGAACTGTAATTGTTTTCACCATCTATTAAGTATGTGTATCAAATGATCCAAACAAGTGATCCTACGGAAGTACGCTTTTTTCCCAACTTTCCCCCCTACCAATTGTCGTGAGTTTTTTTTTCTCCGGAATCATAAGTAACTAACAAGTGATTTCATCAGTTCATTGGATGATTTATCAAGCTTACAGTTCATTTTGGAAATGATATCCCTTCTGGAAATGCTGCTAGGTACTTTCTTACCGCCAACATTTTAGTTCTCAGATCTGTTTTTTTTTAATCACCTCTTTTCAAACTCCGATGTAACTCTAATATAGGTAGAATGTTGTTCTATTGATAGCGATGCTGCTTCTACACAAGATGAAATCGATTGCATATAAAAAAGTGCGACAGACCTTGACTATTCTGATACTGCTTCCATACCCTATTCTCAGTTTGTTGCTCTTAAGGTTATTGGTTTTTACGCTGCTTCCATGCCCTATTCTGAGTTGGCTACTCTTAGGGTTAACGATTACTCTTATTATATACCGCTTGATCTTTTGATAGTTCTTATGTCCTTACCTACTATTGTGCTTCTTACTTTTTTTTGTTCTCAATTGCGCATGCTTCTAAGCTCTCGCTTTTTCCCCCATGAGCAAAGTATAAAAATGTAGTTCGTTTGTTGTGTTAGACTATTGCCTCTTTTTTGGTCTTATCTACGAAACCTTACGGAGTTTTCTGTTTGGCAAAAGCATTATCTGTTCTATTTATTCTATACCATCTAGCTAGCCTCCTATCATGACTGTCTATTCTTGACGACGCTACCTCTTACCATTACCGCCATTACTATATCTTTTGTTCTTTGTACCTTCTTCTTACTATTGTATGTTTCTTATTCTTTTAGCGCTGATGGTTGTCGTCCAAAAGAGGACAAAAAAAAAGAATGATGGGAAAAGCTATTGAGCTATCTATTTTAAAATTACCGTCTCTTGCTTTTTTCCTGTCGCTATAGCCTATGTACTACAGCACCGGCATTTCGTACAACTGCTTGGTGTTTTCATTTGATATGTTGATTCACTTTCTTTGTTCTCCTTTATTAGATTGGTGAGATGCTAACCATCCTCAGGCCATACCACTTTCAACAGGAAAACATCCTATTATGGCTGTTACTTTGTCTAGGTATTTAACGCCTACTCATATCTTATAAATGTTTGATACTTAAGGCATACAAAAAGCCTTAGAAAACAAGTTTTAACCCTTTGTGATTTGCCTTGGTTATCTTGTCTAGTCACGAGCCACGTGAATGAGCGCTATTCTAGCATGCCATGCCAACCTTTCTCTAATTTTATAATATCATGTTTAGATTATGTAGGGCTCAGGGACAACTATAGTCATAATCATGAAGAGACGATGGTTAACGACTACCTAATGAAAGGCTATATGTTTTTTTTTTAGTTCCTTGAATTTTTACCTTCTTTACTAGAGCTTTTAGCCACGGATGATGATCTTTTCTTGTGTAGATCTAGATGAACTGTCTATACAAAATTGTTAGTATCTTGCTCTCATATATAATGGTAAACTCATAGCTTGCAGATTTCCTTTCACTTATTTTTATGAAGGTTTTTTTATCCCTACAAATGTTTTTTTTAATTTTATCGCCATAGTTACGATCGATGTGGAGTGCGTGCATGAGGACCCAAAGAAGAATAGTTCCATCATGGGCAGAGCTTAGCTAGGTATAGTTTCTATTATTCGATTCTGAATCTCTTTGCCTCCTACCTCTTTAGTCAATAATTGTTTGGTGCGTAGTATTACTGTGGTAGCAGGGTGCTTTGCTTACGAAAAAAAATACTTTCTTCAGTGAAATAACCACATTTATTTATTTGTTTTTGTACATCCTTTCCCAAAAACACGTTTTTAGATCTTTCCTCCTGTATACAACCTGGCTGTAATTCTCGAGGATACAATACAGATGTTTTTCCCCTCTGCGCAGTCTGCAGGCTCATTTGTTTTTTTCCTATTTCCAATTTACCACTGTCACATCAAATAGCCATAATGTTAACAGACATTCATATTGTGTGAGGATTGCTGGTTCGATGTGTAGTAGTATCAGGGATGCTAAAGAGATGTAACGCTTTTCCTTTGCTTTACAGTATTTATTTCTAGATACTTTGCTGAAACTGCAAACAGGAAATGTGCCTAATAATGATCCTGTTAGTGGTCTTTTTAGTGTGCTGGATGAACGATAAATGGTGCATTTTCTATTTGTGGCCTAAAGTGAGCCTTTGTGGGGGTTCAGGTACCCAAATAATTCAATGTGAACACCTCTAATCCTACTCTTCTCTAATCCTACTCTTCCCATTATAAGATGACTTTTATCTAGCTATCGATTTCCCTTATTGTAAGGCGGGTTTTTTTATTCCATATGTTGAAAATTGCCTTTGCCCAAGAATACAAAGTTGCCCTGGTGATGAATGTACCAGCTTAGGTGCCCATTTCTCTAATTTTTTGAGCATTCATTCAAGTTAAGGTTTCTATTTGTTAGAATTATCGACTGTTGCTTTATGCTTTATACGTGTTGTACATTCAGATTTAGATACTTATATCTTACTGGGTTATGTATTGTTTTTATAGACCTCATGTGACGAGGGACATGTATCTAAATATGAATTTATCTGTGGCATTGCGCATGACAATATTCCACGGTTGTGACTATCGAAAAAAACAGGAAAAAAAATCTCTATATGGGGACCTCGCCCTCCACATAAAACAATATCATCCGCGCCATTTGGCACAGGGGCTCTTTCTAGTATATCTAAACAGACGGAGCTTGGGGATAAATTCGCGAACCTCATACAATTTCTACTAAAGCGCACTCATGTATGCATAAAGGTGGGAAGTTTTTGGCGCATTTGGCACTGTTGACATGCGAATTAGCAAATATAGTTCCCTCTCCATGTTAAGTGCAAAAATGGCACCACGAACCCACGGGGACGCGACACGTCTCGAGTCCGGTGCCCTGTAGTGAGCTCTCTCGCCATGCCCACAGGACTGAGCTCCTCCGCCGTGCCCCTAGGGGCTAGACACCCTCCTAAAAAAATATAGAAAAAATATGTGGAATGAAAATTTTGGTACATGTGATAATACATTTTTGGAATGAAATTCCGTGATTTCATACGAAAAAATTCGTTTGAATGATTTTATGTATTAAATCTTAAAATGAGAATTTAAATTACTTGAATATAAATACGCATGCAATAATAATTTACAACAGAATTTAAATAATTTAAATTACTGGGATGCAAATATGATCAAATGATGTAACTTGCCTTGCTTATTTAGTTGTTGTTCTTAAATGGCGTCAAAATGTGATTCTTCAAATAATTTAATTTCCTCGGAGGCGTCGAAATCTATACGTGAAAACAAACCAAATCCAAATATATTCAAATAAAAGAAACACTTCAGATGAAAAATAAACATATTTAACATCTTGAAGAACGAAAGTATTTTAGATGAAACTAATCTTACCTAGTGGAGTTGATGAAGGAAATTCTTCAGACGACAGATGTCCAAAGAGAGTTGATGAAAGAAGTACTGGAGACGAGAGTATAATCAAAAGAAGTTGATGAAGGAAATACTACAGACAAAAGCAGATAAATCTAACAGAGAGAGAGAGAATGTCCGCAAAAACATTTCTCAATGGTTACCGATAGATAGGAGAGATTACTTGGTTAGGTAATACTCTCAAATATGCTTTCGGATCAAGAAGGGTTCTGCTACTGAGAACGAACGATACCTAGAACCTAGGCGATGTTGTTTTCCTTAACAGGCTACCTAGTACTCAAAAGCACTCTCTCCAGGTATTCTATGTACACCACCACAATGATCATACAGTCAAAATCAATCCTCTAAAGTAAACCTATCACGTTAGGTTGATCCGAAATCACATGAGCTAAGGGTTACTATGTTGAGATTACCCGAAGACATGATGTTGCTAGATTACAGCATATAACCTTATGTTCATTTGGATACTCCTAGACATAGGCTATAGGTTAATGGTGCTCGACTATTATCTAACTACTCTACTAACTTTGTTTAACTATTGATTAGCTTATTATCTCTATTACTACCATAATGGTCTAGGGTTTACTAAAGTCAGATCATGTATGTGTGTATATCTAAACAATTCACAAGCTACTGCTAGTTGGAAAGTTACTATATAATTACCAAACTAATTATCTAATTAACAACTCTTAATTAGTTTTCTAACCAATTTTACTGTTGTTTTAACAGCGCTTCTTACTACGTTGTTAAACATTATCCATTTATAACAATCTCCTAATCCTTGGTCATTTTCATTAGTTAACACCAATTGCACAAGTGATTTGCTAACTGATAGTTAAGTTAATTATCCAAACTAATCGCTAATTAACTTAACAAAGTAAAGGTGCAACTTGATCTGTGAACCTAGTTGACAATGCCATGACAACATTAACTAACCTTTAACCATTCCAACTAATCACTAATTGCCTATAAAGAATGTTATTCAGGTTGATCATTCTACTAAACCTTGTTTAATACTAAACAATTAACCATCTACAGGAATGGAATGAGTCCACTGATCAAACTTGTTATTGCTAATCTTCTTACACAGGGGGTTCCTATTGCCAAGTCAGATTTGTAATTAACATTTCAAAAATCCGACAACAGATCTTCTGACAGATTTGCCTATGAAACAAACTGACAAACATTGTCTTTGCATCACTAACAACCGGAATTTAATCAAACTCAGCTAACAACACTTAGCTCTTACTTACTAGGGAAGAACTAGCTATCAGTTAATCATCATATCAAACACACACATAGAGCAGGGGGGAATCAGGGAAGCTAGGGGTGGCTCAGGCACGCTGTGCCAGCGGCGAGGGGGCGGCAGTGAGCCGATGTGGACACCCAGAATGAGTTGCCGAGGGGGAGGCGGTCCTCCTGGTGGTAGCCTCATGGCTTGAGGGGCCGGTGGCGGCCGGGTGGCGGGAGCCGGCGGCGACACAGTGGGTGTTCTGCGGGGGCGGCACCGTGGGATGGGGGAGAGGACTTGAGCTACAGATATCAGCAAAGGGAGGTGAGGGGTTGCTTGATGCAAGAGCAATCGGAAGGATGCTCACCGGTTGAGGCAGGACGATAGCGGCGATGGCGGCTACCACGCGTGGGGAAGACCGAAGGGAGAGAGCACTCGGTGCATTGCTTGATGCTGGCGAGGTGTTGGGACCCAAAATATGCAATTCTGGACCCTCTGTGTATACTGCACTAGTCCAGGATCACGCTAGTGCACACAGTGGCAACATCAGTGAAATATCATTTCCATATACAAAGATAACTAATAAATAGGAAAATAACAATAAACATTAGAGTAAAGACCTTATGGTCAAAGCTTACAATTAATTCTTCAGAGGGCAGGTAGCTCAATGAAGCTGCAGCGGAATGAAACAGAATAACTTCAGTGATGCCCATCCATATGCCCGCAGGTAATCGGCTAGGGTGCGCGACCTAGTTCTCCACGATCCTTGAAGTAGACCTTGTTGGCTGACGATTCATTCACCTCTGCTTGATTTATTAAAGCAAGCATGAGTACACACCGTACTCGCAAGTCATACCACAGAAATGCAATTATAGATGCAGGCTTATTCCAAAGGAATGGCTTCTGTGGTTCTTTGCAGAAATGCAACATTTGCAATTTGAATACAAATAATAGATTGAAAGCATAAGTAAAACAAATAACTAATAGTAAATTTTATCAGTTGTTTTCACAAAGACACATAGCCTAATCAAGTTATTCACACAGCTGCATAAGTTATCTCACACAGCTGTCCCATCCCAAGTTTTATGAAAATCTACCCCTCGTGTGAAATCCCCGAGCATGTCCATGACCGCTGACGCGGCTATTCGAATAGATTGTTTAACACTCTGTAGAGTTTGTACACTTTACCCACACGATACAACTAGTGTAGCTAGCACTAGCCGTAACAAAACAGTTCAGAAACTTCATCTTAACATTGACACTCCCAAGTGCTTACAAACCGTCGAGACACCCCACATAGGAAGTCATCAGACACACACCGTTGGACAGGGACACGGCGAATTGCCCCGTGATGTGACTACCTGGTAGCACACCTCCACCCATGCAACACAGCCTAACCTACTTCCTGAGTAATCAATGTCAAGACTCTATAACTTACTAAGTTAAGCCCGTCCCATACCAAGCATGTGGTTGTACGAGAGGTTCAGTTCAATGGCGCACAAAGTTAAGTCCTTAATTGACCGAGGCAAGACTTCCAAATAAACTACAAATCCCTATGCACACAGGTTATTAAGCCCACGCACATAGCTCCACCAGAATATCACACAGTCCACTTGCCTCCGTCTAAATCCTTTCCCACCCGGTTGGCTAAGTGCAACATATGCCATCAACGAGTAATAGCACATAGCGCACACAGTTTCTATCACATAGTTCCATAGTCACTTAGTCATGTTTATAATTGCAATCTACATAAGATGATGACTCGTAGCATGGCTAAGCAATCTAATCGCATCTAACCAACCCACGTTGGTAATACAATAGCACCAACTAAATATGAACCAATCTAGGGTGACAAAATATTAAGGCATACAATTAGACAAGGAGGTCATAACAAATTGGATATTAACTAATCCCAAAAGCATTGAAATAAATAATTAAAATAAATGCAATACTTTGAATCAATATAACTTTTAAAAACTAGGTTCAATACGATCAAAGGTATAACTTGCCTTGCTATAGCAATGGTGATCTTATTTATCTTTAATCTTCTATTGTCTTGATCTTCAGCTCCTTCTTGATCAGCACTTCTCGTAGTATCCACGTCTACTCGTAAACAAGCAAATAACTAATAAATAAACAACAAAGAGCAAATAAACTCCAAAAATTAAATAATAATCTCAGATAAATAGATATTGAATTGAGATGAATTTAGGAATTTGAATGGATTCAAACGGAGTTCAGATGCAAGAGGTATGACTCTTGAAATAATCACATGAAATGATGAAATCGAGAGAGAAAAGAATATTCAAAGAATATTCTTTTGGATCAGATAATTAAATAGAATTGGAGACTTACAAGTGGGGTCCACTGGTAAGTGAAAGAGAACAAAGGTAGTGAACGACATGTGGGACCAACTGGATATACGGATTTCAAAAATTAGATAAATTTCCGAAAATATGATTAGGGGTTGACATGTGGGCCACTGGTCTATGGACGAGGTCCACAGAGATAGGCTAGTCCATAGTGGACCAGCTCAAGAGCTAGGGTTTGACTAGTTGACTGACATGCGGGACCGGCTTGGCATAGACTTGGTTCACATGAACCATGTCCATACGGCTTTGGTTTTAGGGCTAGGGTAAGGTGGTAGCCTAGGTGACGGATGACAAGGCGACAACACGGCAGTGATGCGGCAAGATGGAGTGAGGTATGGGCGATGACTTGGCGGCTGATGTGGCAATGGCACCGAGGGAACCGAACGCATAGGAAGCCTGCGCATGGTCCCAGCGGTCCACCGACGCGACGTCTTCAAGGATGGCCGGCGAGAGGCGGAGCTCCGATGGGTTTGACGGCTTAGGTGATAGTGATGCCTACGTGGCGGCGATGTGGCAGGCTCGTGACCGGTGATGTGTCCGATGCTGTGTCACAGCACGGCATGTGACAAGGCATACCGATGTGGCACCAGCAATGGGCATAGGGCACGGGCGTAGCCTTGATTCGGTTCTGGGGCTGGTACCGATCGCCCTAGAGACAGAAAGGAGAGAATGTGAGCAGGGCCCACATGGAAGACAGCAACAGGAATAGATGGCGAATTCGGTGCCTTGGGCAGATGTCGGCGGTGGCATGGCGTCCAGGAAGCCAAGCTCACGGTGGCTCTAGAGGCTCGTCGGCTCACCGGCAGCAGCGGCCACGGAAACGCACGGGGATGGGCACAACAAGACGAGGAGGCGAAGGCGGTCTCGATGACGCGGACGCGGTCGGCGAGGGTCGGTGGCAATTGCCGGCGGCGAGCAAAAGAATGGTGACTGCAGCGGTTCACCCGTCGACGACGCGCTACGACCACATCCCAGCGAAGTGGACGAGGGCATCGGGTAGAACATCGCGAGGGGAGTAAGGCGATGGAGTCCACGTGCAGAGGTGATCGACGGAGGCGGCGCAAAGAAGAGATGAGGGGCGGTGGCCGGAGATTGAAGAGAAGATCAAATTCTCGAGCTACGGTGAACAAAACTCAAAATCTAGTGAGGGAAAAGGAAGGTAGGAAGATTAGACACAGCTTGACACGATTGATTTTGAGAGAGGCTTACCACGGCGACGGGAAATGCGAAGCAAGAGCTTCGGGCCGCCGGAGATGAACAAGACAAAGACGGCGCTGGCGGTGGGAGGCTCGGGAGCTTCGGACGGTGCGCGCACCGAGAAGAGGATGGCGGGGCGAGTCTGACGGCGCAAAATATGCGGCTCGAGCGGCTTCGCTAGTGGAGAACGACAACGGAGAAGCATGACACCGGACTTGTGGAAGACGACCTCGGCGGCGGCGATCCAAGGCTTCCCTGGCGGAGCGAGCTAGGGCACGAGGGCGGCGGCGTGAGGGCGACACAGAGGCACCCAAGGTGGCGCCTTTATATGGCCTCGAGAGGTGCAGAAGACCCGACGCCTTGGTGGCTCTGTGGCGCGCTGTCCGAAGTCGGGCGACGCGATGCAAGGAGGCGCCGGCGGGTGGCCGGGACGGAGCTAGGGTTGGTGGCGGGGAGCAGACTGGCTGGGCCAACCGAGCGAGCGGGCCGAAGGGATGTGGGAAAGGCCGTTGGCTGGGCCAGATGAGAGAGGAGTGTGGGCCGAGCCGAATTCGGCCCACGAAGGTTTAAAGGATTCAATGAATTTTCGAATTAAGAAAATGGATGGAAATTCAAAAGAGTGGTCAAAAAAATAGCAAATAAAATTAGAAAAATCCAAGAAAATACCAGAAAATTCCTTGGAACACAAGGAACCCAACTAAACTGATGTTTAGATTAGTCAAATTAAATATTTTCAGTTTAGGAAATTCCCAGTTAAGCTTTATTAATTCAAATAAAATTGGTGAAATTTTTCAGGGACCTAAACTGCGTAAAAGATTTTTGAAAAGCCAAATTTTGGGACGTTACACGAGGGGGGGTTGTTGGCCGATCGGCGACGCTTGGGAGTGGCGACCGAGGCAGATCCAGGCGTTGGGTGCACAAATCGATGGCGAGGAGTGGGCACAGAGGAGGACACGAGGAAGGGACGGACGCGCGGTGGTGACGGCGTTCGGGGCGAGGTGGCCGACGAAGAGCACCGGAGGAGCGTGCGCGCGGACGGCCATGGCGACTTGGCGACGACTCGTGGTGTGGGGCGGAGGCCGAGGAAAGGGGCTGGGGCGGCGTCGACTAAGTTGAGGAGAAAAGTAGGGGGAAGGCCGGGTTGAGGCTAGGAGAAGAAAATAACGAGGGGGGAGGGAATGGTTGGCGGGGAGGAGCCTTGGCGGCTCGGTTGGATTGCTTATAGGTGGAGGGCGGAGGAGCCGAGGGGGAAGCGGCATGGGCGAAGGAATGTCGTGGCGCGCATGCGAGAGAAGGGGGAAATGGCGTGGCGGTAGAGGCTTGCACTATGGGGCCAGCTCGGCTGAGAGAAGAAGAAGACGCTGGCCGGGCGATTTAGGCCGTGGAAGAGAAAGAGAAAGGCCGAAGGAAAAGGACTTTTCGGCCCAAATAAATTTTTGGAAATTTGATTGATTTACTAATTTTAGAAATTGAATCAATTCATTTAGGATTCTAGAAAATAGCATATAGAGTCAAAAAAATTTATAAAAAAATGCATAGAAATTTCCTAAGATATTTTGGACTTAGATAAAATATTTCCAACTTAACATTGGTATTTAATTTTGCAAAATAATTTATTTTGAATTTCAAATAAATTGGAAATAGTTTTTTTTAATTCCAGAAAACTCGGAAAGCTCAAGAAAAGTAATTAAATTTTTCTTTTTAACTTTAAATCCAATAAAAACCCAGAAAACTCAATCAATTATATTTTTGCATTTAAATATATAGGAATTTCAGGAAAAGCATTAAAACTCTTAAAACTCATAAAATCTAATAAAATAATATTTTATTAATTTAAAATTGGTAACAGAACTTTTGGCTGTTACAAACTACCCTCCTTAAAGGGAATCTCGTCCCCGAGATTCGGAGTGGCTAAAGAGAAAGACAGATATAGGATGTCTGTATTGGGAGGCTAGAAAGAGATAAGAAGAGTCCATCTTCATGTCGGCTTTATATCCTTGGGTCTTGAGTTGCCTGAAGGTTTGAAGTGTCGGTTCGTTCTTCAAGTCCTTTGTGCATTGACAGGTTTGAGTTGTCCAATTGTTTGGTAGAGAAGAGGGAAAAGCAATGGATGAGAAGAAGATCTATGAGGAGAGAAGTCTACCCCCCTTAAGCAAACGTTACACACAAGATCGATCAGATCTGCGTACGACGTACCAAAAAGAAAATATAGCATACAAGTTAAGAAACAATACCACGTTCTACTCGATTACTACTCTTAACCTGGTGAAATGACTCAATACACAGAAGGAGTCTTTGACAAACTTAGACTATATGGTTTGGCTGACATCGCATCTTTTTCGCATGGTCTTCGATTAATCCTGTTTTTCATCCTTGGATGGTGGAGATGATAATACTTCCTGGATGGCTTCCTGTCTTGTGGTTTTCAACGTAATGGTAAAAACGTTTTGTCCATCTATAGAAATTTACAGGGGAAAGAGGATACATTTAACATTATAAAATGGTGAAGAGAGTTAGGTGAGAAAGAATTGCTATGAAAAAGGTAAGTATAAAAAAGATGACCAAAGATGAGGTGAGAACAATTTACTTTTCTTGTTATGTAAAATAAGTTTTGAAGTTTTTCAACTAACGACCATTCTAACTAGGTCACGACCTACAGCCGACATAGCTCTGATACCACTTTGTAAGTACCCGGGATTAACACTCCCAAATCCTCTGTGTATTCCACACTAGTCCCGTGATCAGTAGCTAGTGTACATAGTTAAACAAAATGATAACAAACCATATCACGCATTTATTGAATATAATAATAGAGTTTTATTTCCAGAAAAGCTTACGAGCTGACAATGATGAACACAGCGGAAGACGGAGAAAAGTAGTGAAGCCCAGCTAATCTACCACAGGCAATTGACTGGGGTAGCGGCCTAGTCGTCGAGATCTTCAGTAGTTGCGGAGTCCTTCTCCTCTGATCAATAATTTATTAAACAAGGTGAGTACAAATGAATGTACTCCGCAAGTTATACCAAATAACAGATTATAATGCATAAGGGTATAACAATGGATGGCCTATAGGGTTTATTTTGCATAAAGCGATGTTTTCTTTAAATACTTGAACTAATTTCCAAGGCGGATATTCTATAACTAAAATTCATTTTCTAAATTCTCAGTTTTATAGTCAGATAGCATTCATACAAGAGTGGTGAAGGATACCCTCCTATCATATGGCTACCCGCCCAATTTTCCATTTGGATAGAAATCCAAAAAACCATTTAACAAGTCTTTTGAAGACAAAACCAAAATCTAACTTGGAATGGCTTTGCTAGCATGTCCATGACTATAGACACGGCTATTCGAATAGTTTTACACTCTGCAGAGGTTGTACAACTTTACTCATAAGACACAACTTCTCTAGTTTGTTTGGCATCGGTCGAAACCACCGCTCACTACCTTAGGTAAGCAGTCTAGAGCACGTGACAAATCCTTTACAATGCACCATCCCACCATAGTCCCGCCTCGCTAAGGTTTTGCCTCCTATGGATTAAACCATCCACCGGATCAAGCCCCCTCTTGCTCCATGTGGGAATATATAAAAGTAGGTCATAAAAGACACCCATGCAACCGGATGGCACGACCACGGTGAAATGTTACAAATTAGTTAGCCAAGTCCTCCCCACTCTGGACATGTGGTTGTACGATGTGGCTTAGCAAGATGCGGCTCGAAGACTGGTCCTTAACTGACTCGAACGACTTCCAAAAGAACCCCTGGGCTTCAACCCATACCCGGATTGAGCCTGTGTATAAACATGCACCCACCAAACATCCATTTCGCCCAAGTCCAAACCAATTTTTATTTTATTTTGCTTTTCAGAAATCATTTGCAAAAGTCCTATGGTAAAACAATACCATAGGCTCAATTAAATCAAATTTGAACATTTGGCTAAATTCCCCAAATCCAATATTTTTGGTCTAAGCATGACTAAGCATAAAGTTTTTCAAACAAAAGCATCTAGTCAATACTATTGTATTAACCAGAGTTTTATCTATGACGACAAGGTATGAGGGATTAATGTTCAAGAATTGTCAATTCCAAGGTCAGTAGGTCAACCTCCAATATTGTATTCCTATAATCCAACTTTCAGTAATCCGACATCCATAAATCACCTATCCCTATAATCTGACATGGACCTTCCATTCTCCAACAATATTCTATTTCTACAATCCAACATCCGATAATAATATATTTCCATTATCCAACAATCATGTATATCTATTATCCGACAAATATATAAGGCTATAATCCAATAATCATTTAGTCTTATAGTTCAATATTCAACAACAATCTACTCCTATAATCCAACATTAATATATTTCGATAATCCAATACAACCAATTCTTCTCACTAATTCCGCAAGGTTTTATACATATTGCTTGATTCAGCTAATCCACCAAAGTTTAGCATCATGATTTGCTAATCCTATCATCATGTATTCATATAATCCATTATCTAATAATCACGTAATTCTATAATTCAATATCCATCCATAATGTCTATCTACAATCCCATGTTCATTAATTATGTAATCCTATAATTCCATCCCCGACAATCCGATGTCAAATAATATATTTCTATAATTCAATCTCAACAATAATCAAATTCTTTAATCTAATATCCAACAATCGTGTATTTCTATAATCCACATCTGTCAATAGTCCAATATCAATAATTACCTATTTCTGTAATTCAACATTCATTAATCTGATATCCATCAACAGTCTTCCTTTATTACCAAACATCTATCAACAATCTACTTTTATTATCCAAACTCCATCAAATTCTAACTCCAGATTATATTTACATTCAGAAAGTTTCTCCATACCACCTCTCTTGACAATTATTGGATATACACGGGAATTGGGAAATAACTATAAATCTTAAAACGAGAATTTAAATTACTTGAATATAAATACGCATGCAATAATAATTAAAATAGAATTTAAATAATTTAAATTACTGGGACGCAAATATGATCAAAGGATGTAACTTGCCTTGCTTATTTAGTTGTCGTTCTTAAATGGCGTCAGAATGTGATTCTTCAAATAATTCAGTTTCCTCATAGTCGTCGAAATCTATACGCGAAAACAAACCAAATCCAAATATATTCAAATAAAAGAAACATTTCAGATGAAAAATAAACATATTTAACATCTTGAAGAACGGAAGTCTTTTAGATGAAACTAATCTTACCTAGTGGAGTTGATGAAGGAAATTCTTCAGACGACGGATGTTGTAACGTCCCGATTTTCTGAGCCTTTTCGAAAATTTTCAAAATAAAAATAACCATTTGGTTTTGTTGAATTTCTAACGCTTAACTTGAAATTTCAGAAATTAAAAGCAATTTAATATGAATTAATCCAACTTCAATTAATTCGAGTTTGGTTTATTTTTGAGTTTGCTGGGGTTCTCTGTGTTTGAAAATCCCTTTTCTCTGATCGTTCCGTTTTCTCCTTGGCCTAGCTCTCCTCCCCTTTGGTCACGACCACCCCTTTGACCGCGACCTCCCCCTTTGACTGCCACCTCCCCCTCTGTCCAGATCTCCCTCTCGTTCGGACCTCCACCACTGTCCAGACCTCCCTCTCGTTTGGACCTCTCCCTCTGTCCAGACCTCTCTCTCGTTTGGACCGCCCCCTCTGTCCAGACCTCCCTCTCGTTTGGACCTCGCCTTCTGTTCAGACCTCCCTCTCGTTTGGACCTCCCCCTCTATCTAGACCACCCTCTCAGTCCAAGACCTCCGGGTGGTCCTAGAAGACCTCCCGGGTGGTCCTAGGAGATTTCCGGATGGTCCTGGAGACCGGCCATGACCACCGACCTCCCCTTTGGTCACGACATCCCCTTTGGTCACGACATCCCCTTTGGTCACGACATCCCCTTTGGTCACGACCTCCCCTTTAGTTGGGCCACCCTCCTGAGTTTTGACTAGCCCCACCTGTCTGCCCTGCTCACCTTCTTCTTTCTCCTGTCGCGTCACTGCTGACGCAAAGGTCCTAGCGCATTAAATTTCGTTGTGTCACATTAAATGCTGTCGCTTCTGTAGTACCCGTCCCCCCTCTTGTCTCCTCCCCTGCCTGCCCCCATCTCCTCCTTCACCTACCCTTGAACACGTGTGCCTCTGAGTCTCTCAGCGACTCTCCCCGTCTCCCCTGGCTATAAAAGCCTGAGCAGCCCTCTTTCATCTCCTTTAGCCTCACCCAACTCTCTTGCTCTCGCCCAGTTTCTCCGTGCCATGTTCTCTTCTTTCTCCTACGACCACATTGAGTAGTCATATCCTCCTCAGGACCTCCCTCGACCACCCTCTCGGTGGGACCTCCTCCCGAGAGCCCGTTCCTAATTCATTTAAATTCAGAACCATTTCTTTTGGTTCTAGTTTGGTAGTTTTTGGTTTTTGTTTGTTTTTGTTGTATTTATTTGGCTCTTTTCGCACGCGTAGATTCCGGCTTCTCTGAAGAGTTCTTGGACCCGGCAACCTCTACCGAAGAATCTCAGCTCTTCAACGAATGCAAGTCGTAGACCTTTGATCATGTTGTACCCAGTTTGCAAAAATTATATTGTTTTATATCAACATGCATGGCTAATTGTATAAAAATGGTTTCGGGAAATAGCTAAATACCTACTCGTCAGTATGACTCCTTGCACAATTGTGATTGACTTGTTGACACGTACCCTTGAATGACATAAATCCTTGGATACCTTAGGATGGTTAATTATTAGTTGGACATTATTGTAATTCCAACATGGGTGCGTATTATGCTTAGTCGCGACGTATTCATGATCACTTACTCAAAGAATGATTGAATTTGCCTAAATGAAATATGGAATTGTGGCATGACCACTGTTATTAAAATTTGTTGTGCCATGGCAAGGATTGCCATTTGGCCGGGTTGAACCCAAAATGATTTATACTCGGCGAGTGATCGTGTAGTAAAGGGGGATAATTTTGGGATGAGGTTGCCTCGTCTGAGTAACCACTAAGGACTTAACTTTGTGCGCCAATGATCCAGGCCATACCGTGCAACCACATGTTCAGGATGGGGTGGACCTGGCCGACTAATTAGCAGATGTTTTAGTTCGGTTCTGTCATGGTGGCGTGATCTCCGAATTACCGGATGGAATCACATGGCGCAAGAGGGGGTCCAGAATGGCGAAACCTTAGTGGGCAGAACCAAGTCAAAACGGAGCTTTGTAAAGGCCTTATCACGTGCTCTAGACTGCTTACCTAAGGTAGTGAGCAGTGGTATAGATATATGCCGAATAAATTAGAGAATTCATGTCTTATGGGTCAAGCTGTACAACCTCTGCAGAGTGTAAAATTATTCGAATAACCGTGTCCCCGGTTATGGACAATGCCTGGTGATTTCACACAATGGGTAGACTTTCTCAAAAAGGTGGTCATGGTGGGTTTTCGAGTGGTCTGGGAAGTGAACTAGTGTTCATGAGCTGTTTCAAAGAAACTGATTACTTATGTATTATCTTTCAACTCGTGCTTTGCAATCTACTTACTGTACTTCCAGTCAATATTACTTTCTGCATGAATATTAATTGCATACATTTTCCTACGACTTGCTGAGTACATTCAAAGTACTCACGGCTTTACGCCCTCTGGTTGATCAGTCACTGAAGAGGACCCAGGGAGCTCCGAGTTCTATGAAGAGGAGTACTTTGAGGATCATGCGAACTAGGAGACGTCCTTCACTCGATAGCCTGTGTGCCTGTCGAATGGCTTCCACAAGTTGTTTTGTTTTCTGCTGCAAGCTCTCTCTTTTGTTGTAAACCCTGTGCGACAGACCTTGTAAGACTTGACCATAAGGTCTTTTGCTTCTATTAATATTAATTTGTTTGCTTCTTCTATAGTTTGTTGTATGGTTTTGATTGCATCGATGTTGAAACTGTGTGAGCTAGCTACTGATCATGGGACTAGTTCGAATTACACAGAGGGTCTCCAGGTTGCATACTCGGGGTCCCGATAGCGGTGGTATTAGAGCCATATTGACTGTAGGACGTAACCTTAATTAGCATGGTCGCTTTAGTCAAGAGTTTCAAAATTTATTTTATAAATCAAACCAATAGAGTAATGTTGTAAGAATAATTCATCTATCATACTAACGGGGCCCGCCTCTCAGAAGACATGCATACAGACCCGAGAAATGCTGTTATACTCATGAAAGACTGTAATACCCCTCGCTTGTATTCTTAGAGTAGCCAACCCCCAAGGGGTATTTTGGTCATTTGTACAGGCTGAGGAGCCTATAAATACCCCATGTATCCCTCTCATTTGGGGGGAGCTCTCTTGAGCATTATATGAAGAGAAGTCATCAGGTGAGCCTCAGGAGGAACCCTCGAACCCCGCAGCCAACCGACAGAGTAGGCGGTCCTCCTGCACTTCAACTCAGATAAATCCGGTGTCACACTCGCTCTCGTGGGCGACGGCCAGAGCACTACCGACGCCCCGCCTCTCACTCACGCTTGGTTTTCACACCATCAACATTGGCGCCGACCAGTGGGGCGAGCTAATCAACGAAGGCTATGGCTCCTACCAAGAAATACTCCAAGTCCGCACGGCCTCCTCCCGCCCCAGAGCATAAGGAGCTCATGACGGCATCGCCTGCTCTCCCAAAAAACCCAAGGCGCGGGTTATCTTCGGAGATCGGGGCTATTTCACCCCGGCGGAATAATGTCTTGCGATCCCCGGATGTCAAGCGTTCCCACATCCATTGCACCACCGACGCGGTGTAATGCGGCCCAAGGCAAGAGGCCCAAATGTTGTTTGAAGCTCGGGGCCATCCATTGCTCTGGGGGCTCGACGCCGCTAATTGCAAAGCAATGGTGGAGGCAACAGCAAGCAAAGCGGTGGTGGACTACATGATGGCCACGTATCGCACTCCCAAAGACCCTCGGACGCCTCTCCCGCTCCCAAGACCGCCTTGGTTCAAGTGGCCACGACCGGTCATGAGGATTTTTCCTTGGAGGAGGGCCGAGGGCATCCTCACAACCTCCCTCCACTCGCCTAAGCGGCGGTGATGAGCGGGCTCCATCGCCAATGCACCCGCCAAACTCGGATGGGGAGGAGCTCACCTTTCCATTGCAATTCATCCTGTCGCCTAGCCTCCGAGACTGAGTTCATACCCCTGGAGCGGGCGCTCCATGACCTCCCTCCAAGCTACTCACTTTGGGCAAATGTGCTCAGACCAAGATGGTGGTCGGCTCCCCGATGAAGTCTTTGGGCTCCATCTGAAGGTGCTACATGGCGGGCGACTAGGGAGCCCGTGAGGCCAAAGTTGCTCCCGGCGCCCCTCCGGCACCTTCAGTGTATGACCATTCCACCCGCTATGGCCCAAGTACACTCATCAAGCGTAAGGATTCACATCAAGGAGGTTGTGGCCAAAGCGCAACGAGAGCATGTACTCTGTGGGCACTAGGCGTGTCCCGTGCCTGTCGGATCCGCTGGGGAGCGCGGTCACCACCACCACGAAGAAATGGATGCCGAATCACTAATCTCCCAGCCGGATCAAGTTGCAAGTCGGCGCGGGCTCTCCAACTCGCCAATGCGCTCGCACCATCGCCGCCACCAAGGGCATCTAGCTCTTCCACCAGAGAGCCCGCCCATCATCGCCGTCGTCGATCAAGGCGATCACCATCATCACAGCGACGAAGGGCGTGGCGTCCCAGCCATCGAATCCTCTCACAAGAGACATTTGCAAAACTCCTTTCCGACCGAAGTTCCGCCAGCCTAACCTCGGGCCTTACGATGGGGACTCTGACCCCATACAATTTTTGGAAGTATACTCCACGGCGATTCGGGCCGGGGGAGGTGGAGAAGTAGAGATGTGCAACTGCCTCCCGCTGTTCCTTTTCGGAACGGCACGTTCCTAGTTCTTCAACCAAAAGAAAGGCTCCATCTATTCTTGGGACCAGCTGAGGGAAGAGTTCAGCGCAAATTTCCAAGATGCTCCCCAACCAGCTCTTTACTGTCAAGCAACAAAAGGGTGAATCCACGAGAGAATTTCTTAAGCGCTTTTCCAAAGTGAGAAGCCAAGTCGCACATGCCCCAGACTCAACGGTCATCAATGCTTGCAAGGAAGGGCTGCTCCCGGGAGAACTCAATCGCGCGCTCGGGAGAGATCCCCCGAGAACGACCCATGAGCTCTTTGAGGTCGTGGAAAAATACGCCCGGGGGGAGGAAGATGACCTGGCCAAGAAGGGACTTCGCCCGCAAGATGAAAGCATCTCCCTAGGGAGGAGGTCAAAAGGCTCCTCCGGAAGGAAGGGCAATGACCGGAGGGATCACTCTGGCAGGGAACGTGACTCCAAGATTCTTGTCGTAACCAACACTCCTTCGCAGGAGCGCGGGAGCAACTCCACCAGAGGACCCAAGAAGGAATCGAGACCAAAAGCCCACTGGAAGGGATGTCCTGACGAAGGCCGCAATGAAAGGAGGGGCAACCCAAATCAAGGAGACAGACTGCCGTGCCTACCATAAGATGAACAGCATGATATGAATGAGTGCGTCAAGATGCTGCTGAAGTAGCAAAGCTCCTCGAACGGCCCCTGGGCAGATCGAAGCGCCGCCGCCACGCCCCACACCTCTGAGGCGATGCCCTTCAGCAATTCCACCACCGCACAGACCACGGTGATCTACCCCTCGGTAGCGCTTGCGATGCTTGAGCATGAACTCCCTTCCAAGCACCGCAAAGACAAGTAAATGTCATAATAGGGGGCTCGGCCTCCGGGCATGCATCAAAATGCCAACAGAAGGAGTACGCCCGAGAAATCAACGTCGTGGGGGTGGCTCCTCAAAGCGCCCCTCCCAAATGGGCAAGCATTTCTCTTAGCTTCACAGCTGATGATGCACAAGGCTTAAGGTTCCCTCATGATGACGCCTCGTAGTAACCGCCACAATATCCAATTGCGAGGTCTCCCAGCATCCTTGTCGACGGAGGAAGCTCTGCAGATATACTCTACCTAAGTGCGCTCAAGGAACTATGGGAGTCACGGGGGGGCTATCATCCTGGCATCCTGCTGCCATCCGATCGCCCTCTCGCCGGCTTCGTGCCAGGAAAATCCATTCAACCCCTTGGGAGGATCGAACTCCTCATGACGCTCGGATCACAAGAGAATCACCGCCTGAAGCCGCCGGGTTCGATGTCGTTGACGCCGAGTCCCCATTCAATGCTATCATGGGAAGGGCAACTCTCAACCGCTTCGTGCAGCGGTACATCAAAACTAACTGTGCTTAAAGATACCAGCCCTCGGGTCATCTCCGTGAGGGTGATCAAGACTTAGCTCGCCGTCTGCATTCCACAAAGCAATAGCTAACTCCGCGACATCAACTTTCTCGAACCCAAGGAATCAAAGGAGGAAATGCCCTTGCCGCTTCTCTCATCAAGGCACACCAAGGATGTACCCTCCGACGAGGTGCTCCCTTAAGCCTCATTCGGAGGACCCGCAGAAGCACTGAATCTTCGACTGGGGTGACCCGGTCTCTTAGAATCGGGGTCATTATCCCAGAAAGATGGAGAAGGAGCTAATGGATTTCTTAAAGTCCAACACCGCATATTCGTGTGGTCTGCCACGACATGACACTTCTTTTGGGTGTTCATGAAGGCCTCTGCACATATCACATCACGCCAAGGGCAACCATAGCAAAAACATTTCGCCAAGGCTTCTATCACCACAATGGCGCGAGAATGCCCTCGACGCCAGAGGAAGCGCGAGGATGCCAAAAGATGGCGCCAATCACAACGATCCTCGCTAATCCCTGCGCACCATACCAATCACGGCCTTTTGCCCGATGGGGAATGGACACCTCGAGCCATTCCCACCGCAAGGGGGCTAAGCGATGTGGTAGCATCGGTGAATTACATTATCGAATGGGTAGAGGCGGAGCCCCTAGCCTCCATCATACCTTGCTCCATGATGGCGTTCCTTTGGAAGAATATCTTCTGTTGCTTCAGTGTTCCTAAGGAACTCACAGTGGAGATCCGTCACGCCCTCTCCGATTGGAAACGCTCAAGACTCTCTACCGCCCACTTCGCCCAAAACGAGGACAATCATTTTGATTGAGGTGGACTTTCTTGAAGAAATCCACAAGTTTTATGCTTAAGACTCTCTTGTATGCCCCTCGTGGCACCTATCGAGATGTAAACACTATCTTACTTAATGCAATGAAGGCGTGAAGTTCCTACATGATGGCAACATTTATGCAATTATGGCCCGGATCGAGGGTAGTCCTTAACACGCCGTTAAGGGATTGACCTGTTTGTGAATATCTTCTCAATTTTGTGCCGAGTTGACGATTGAGAGGTCTCCTTCCGACACGTTGCGATCGGAAGGTCGCTCTTCTGCTAACACGCCGCCTAGGAAGCGCACTGCCCTACATGTCTCGCTTGTCTCACACAAGCTCTCGCTAACCCTTCCCCTGCAAAGGATGTCACCTCTGTGGTGCCTAGGGCGCACGACCCCCGTGGTCTCCCCTAATAAAAGACCAAAGCGGCTTGGTCGTCCGTCGACTCCGCCATGGCGGCTTGCGTCCTACTGGACCCAGGGCGCAAGTGACGACTCGGGCCTAGTGCCCGAGCCTATGGATGTGCTAAGGATTAGTCCCCCTTCAGCCTCCAGGCTATACGCCGAACGACCTCCGGGTCACTCATTGCCCTGTTCTAATACAGGCAAAGGCCAACCATGCCTAACACATTCGCATCCCCTCGGGAACGTCTATATGTCAGAGGCACACGTCCAAGGTGCCTATGAGTTAGCCTCATAGGCACCTCCAAGTACACTAGGGGCTATCACCCCTAGTGGCCATTTAGTGTCCCACGACTTAGCCTCGTGGGCGCCACTAGTGTGCCCGTGACTTACTTTCAGGGGCACACGTCCAAGGTGCCCATGAATTAATCTCATGGGCACCCCCAAGCCCACTGGGGAGCTACAACCCCTAGTGGTCATTCGGTGCCCCACGACTTAGTCTCGTGGGCGCCCCTCCGGTGCCCCACGACTTAGCCTTAGACGTTCGTGTTATCTACATGTCCCAGCAACGTTTCTAGATCGAACAGCAACAATTCTCAGGAGTTCTACTTCGATAACTCTCATCAAGCCACCGAGCAAGAAGAGGACGACTTAGCCTACGCACCGCCCTCCTTGAAGGCTATGCCTCGGCTCGGTGGCCTTGCGCATATTCCTCAGCTCTCGTGCCTCGCGCTGCCCCGAGTCAGAATTTGGCAAAGTCTCAAGTGCCTACATTCCCGTCAAGCTGGAATTCGGCCAAGTCTTTGGCCAAGCATATTCATCAACAAGATACAAGACCTCAGCACTCTTCTTTACCCCTCGGGCGTCCTTGCAGGCACCCAAGGGGCAGGGGGCTAGAGTGTTGAGTAATCCTACCACCTCGCCTCCGCATGAGCCCCGGCCTCGGGGCACCTACGCGACGACTTTGTGTAACCGCCGAGGGCCGTCGCCGCGCCTTCGTCGACATCAGGCCATCGCGCATGCCCTCATGCCCGGAGCCCTCACACACCCTCACGTGCCCTCGCGTGCCTTTGCGCGTGAGGGCACGGCCGAAGCCCTCGTGTGCCTTCGCGCGTGCCGCGGGAAGAACCCGCGATAACAACAACGCCGCGCCTTCGTCGACATTGGGCCATCGCGCATGCCCTCATGCTCAAAGCTCTGGCGCACCCTCGCGTGCCCTTGCGTGCCTTCGCGCGTGCCCTCACGCCTGCTTGGCAAAGAAACATGGAATATAACATCCTGCTGATAGATTCGACATGAAGGACATCATGCACGCCGTGTATGACCTCGCACCACATGTGCCTCGTCGCCCCTCGCTCCGCGTGCCCTCGCGATCGAGGCTCAGAAACCTCGTGCCTGAGGCCTCGCAGAAACCCCGCGCCCGAGGACTCCAGAAACCCTCGCGCCCAAGGCCTTTGCAAAACCCTCGCGCCCGAGGCCTTCGCAAAACCCTCGCGCCCGAGGCCTTCGCAAAACCCTCGTGCCCGAGGCCTTCGCAAAACCCTCACGCCTGAGGCCTTCGCAAAACCCTCGCGCCCGAGGACTTTGTAAAACCCTTGCGCCCGAGGCCTTCGCGAAACCCTCGCGCCCGAGATCCTCGCATGCCCTCGAGTGCCCTCGCTCCCGAGGCTTATTATTCACCGTCAACAAGCAAACACAGAACGACAATCTTCAGAACAGAAGACACTGGTTACAAACGTTCGGAACTAAATGCTCTTTTCCATTTTTCTGTATTTTCAGGCGAAGCACAACATAAAGAAAAACTTTGAAGAGGCCTCCTCTTTCTCTCATTTCTTCATCGCTGCGCCCCTATCGTCCAAGCTCCAGAATGTCCTACTCCGTGTGCTCTAACCCAGTGAAGAGGGCACAGCCATAGCCGAAGGGGATGCACCAAGAGACCAACCCCGCCTGCACTGGCATTCTGATAAGAGAGAACCGTGGCTGAGCTAATCCCCTTTGCCATCAACCAAACCATCGGATTCAATCCAAGAGGCAGCGGTGTGGCGGATGTCAATGCAAGCTCCTTCCGCTGAACAGGGGGCAAGGCCGCGGCGCCAGCGCCATTGCTCTAGCCACCTGCGTCTTCAGTTGTGGCAGCGGTGGCGTGCTTCTTCTTCTTGATCACTCTGTGCGTGCGCCGGCACTGGAGCTCGCACCCATCGACTCCTTGAGCGCCTTCGTGACCCCTCGGGCAACTTGTAGAAGAAGATGGCGTACCGACGAAGCCGGCCAGTGGCGTGGTCGGCGCCGAAGGGCCCCTCCTCGATCTCACCGAACCAGGAGAAGGACCCCCTCAGCTCGTCGTGAGCGACGCGCGCGAGCACGTTTGTCCACGAAGAGCTTGCGGTTGGCGGTCGAGTGAGGGCCGGGCGGGTCCGACCAAGGCGAAGGCGGCAGCGACGGGTGGTCGCCGACACGTTTGGAGGCGTCGGCGAATCGTGGCGCTGGCGAACGCAGCCGAAGGTGACGGTTGTAATCATGGCAAAGAAATGGTGGCGGCGATCGGCGACGACGTGGCACTTGTCGAGGGTGCCGAATGGGGCGAAGGCTAGCGGCGGCGAGCCGAGGGCGCAGGAGGCCGGCGACAACGACAACGGAGGCGGCGTGGGCTTCATGCGGCCAAGACCAAGCACCAAGAAGGAGCAAGACCAAGAACATAAAGTAAAGAGACAAGATTTCGGTCAGTTGAAGAAGACTGGTGAATAGATGAGATGAGGATGAAAGAAGGACTATGTGATATTTTGTCTAGAAGGATGAGCTTGGCTGGGAGTTCTGCCGAAAGCTCTAAGGGCAAGCAATGCAATACTCGGTTGGTTTGTCTAGAAAGAAGAGCTTGGTCTGGGTGTTTCTGCCGAAAGCATCCAAGGGAAAGCAATAAAACCACTCGGTTGATTTATCTCAGTTTCACAAAAACAAAAGGCAAGGCACATGGACCTGCATCCAAACAGAAGTACAGGGACAGTTGGCCCTCATCCAAAAGAAAATTTCGAGAATCCAATGCCTGGTCAATATTATGACTGGAAGCCAACGATTCGTAGCACACATTTCCAAAGTGCCGCACCGAACATTCAGATTGGCATAATATGGTATTTTCGAAGTGCATTTTTGGACGCAACCACGCTCAAATCTGTAGTACTCTCTGAAATATCAACCTCTACGCTAAAAGCACAATTCAAGATTGCCCTCTGGTGTTCCCCAAAACACCAAGGGGGGGGATAGTGTTGTAAGAATAATTCATCTATCATATCGACGGGCCCGCCTCGGAAGACATGCATCTGAGACAGAAATGTCATTATACTCATGAAAGACCTGTAATACCCTCGCTTGTATTCTTAGAGTAGCCAACCCCAAGGGGTATTTTGGTCATTTGTACAGCCGAGGAGCCTATAAATACCCCATGTATCCTCTCATTTGGGGGAGCTCTCTTGAGCATTATATGAAGAGAAGTCATCAGTGAGCCTCCGGAGAACCTCGAACCCCAAGCAGACACCGACAGAGTAGGCGGTCCTCCTGCACTTCAACCTCAGATAAATCCCAGTGTCACACTCGCTCTCGTGGACGACGGCCCGTAGCACGGCCAACGTCCGCCCTCTCACTCACGTTTGGTTTTCACACCATCAACAAGTAACGTGAGTAGTTATTCTTCTCTCATCTTATTCTATTCTGTTCTCATCTTATTCTAATCTCTTCTCACCCCATTCTTAGATTCTTACGCCTTATCCCTTCTAAAACTTTATTTTCAAATTTGAATTGATCCCTCTCATCTCAGTAATCTCAATAGGATCGAGCTTCGCTTTTAATCGACCTTCCAGATAAGTTAGATTAGAAGTGTTGTAGCAAAGTTGCCCTTCTTAGTTCTAGTATTATTTAGCTCAGTAATTAGGATCTTCTGTTTGAGTTTTGTAGCCTCTTAATATCTCTCCGGCTATTTTCTCGTTGGGTTAAACTGACTTTCTCCAGTTAGGTTGTTCTATCTTTCTCCCTTGTTCTCGCTCGTCTCCGTGCTTTTGCCTCTCACTTATTGTGCTTTCTTCCTCTCGTCTATTAAACCTGGAAAGATTTGTTCATGCAGATGGATCAGACCCACAACCCGGCAAGTCAAAGTGGACCCTTGGATCCCAACTCCAGTGCTAATCCGGGCACCACCACCCCCCCTCCCCGGTCAGGCCCTCTCAAACCTGGAGCAGATGATGGCCATGCAATTACAACTACTTCAGGCACTTGCCTAGAACCAGATTAATCCACTTGCACCAGCTCCAGCTCAAGCTCCAGCTTTTCCACCTCAGTCCAAACTGGGAGAATTTATGAGAACCAGGCCGCCAACCTTGCTTGCTGATCAATGATCCCTTGAAGTCGATGGACCGGCTTAAGAACATTGAGAAGAAACTGATCTTGGCTTAGTGTAATGACCAAGAAAAAGTACTCTATGCTGCTCACCAACTCAACGGAACTGCAGGAACCTGGTGGAAAAACTACTACGCAGCTCACCAGGATGTTCAGACCATTTCTTGGCAGGAGTTTTCTGCTGCCTTCCGTACGGCACACATCCCTAGGGGAAGGATGGAGATGAAGAAGAGGGAGTTCCATAAGCTACAACAGGGCAACCTCAGTGTGTCAGAATATCTCAACCGTTTCACCCAACTATTAAGGTATGCACCAGAGAATGTTGCAAATGTGGAAGCAAAGATTTGGCGCTTCATGGAAGGACTTGACCCTAGCATTAATGTGCAGTTAGTGTTAGCTGACTACCCCAGCTTTCAGCAGATGGTTAACAAGGCCCTCGTGTAAGAGGATGCCCAATGTCAGCTTTATGAGTCTCGAAAGAGGAAGATGACGCAACATAATGCTCATCAAGGTCACCCACAGAGAACAAGAATGAATGTGTAGCCCCCTGGCCGCTTCGCACCTCCTGTTACCTCCAAGACCCCTGCCACTGCACCTCGCCCAGCTACTCCTGGATTCCACAGCTTCGACAACAACAACTCCAACAACCAGCAGCCCAGAAGCGTCAATCATGCCGCGGGAATCACCTTTTACAACTGTTAGCAGTTGGGACACTATGCCAGTAACTGCCAACAAAAACAAGGTCCATCACCTGTCAGATTCAACTTGGGAGCTACTTCAACCAGAACCCCCATGCCAGGAGCCGGACGTGGAGCACCTCAGACTCTAGCTTCCCCAGCCAAGACCCCTCAGCTTTTTGGGAGAGGCCATGTGAACCATGTCACGGTGGAGGAAGCCCAGATAGCCCCGAACGTCGTGCTGGGTAAGTTCCTAGTAAATTCAGTACCAGCTACTGTTTTGTTTGATTCTGGAGCTTCGGATTCATTTGTTTCTCGTAGTTTTGTTGCAAAGCATCAACTAAAAGTTTTGACTCTTAAAAGTGTGTTGTTGGTTCAATCACCCGGTTCGGAATTGAGTACAAACTAAGGTTGCCCTAAAGTTAAAGTAACCATAAAAGGGATAGAATTTCTAGCCAACCTCATAATCATCGATACCAAGTCCCTAGATGTGATTTTGGAAATGGATTGATTTGCTAATCACCAAGCAATTTTGGATTGTGGTGGTAGAAGCATTACTTTGGTCAGCCCAGTTGGAACCAAAGTAAAATTTGAAGCCACCACAGAAAAGCATGATGGAGAATTAGTCTACAGTGTTAGTGCTGTATCTTTGGAAGAAGTGCCAGTGGTCAGAGAATTTTCGGATGTCTTCCCTGATGACCTACCTGGAATGCCACCGGACAGGGACCTAAAGTTTGTCATAAATCTAGTCCCGAAAACTGCCCCCATTTCCAAGAGACCCTATCGTTTGCTGGTTGACGACCTAGTCGAGCTAAAGAAGCAGATCGAGGAAATGCAAGCTAAAGGATTCGTCCGACCAAGTTCTTCGTCTTGGGAAACTCCAATGATCTTTGTTGCAAAGAAGGATGGTACCCAGCAAATGTGTGTGGATTATCGCTCACTCAATGAAGTCACCATTAAGAACAAGTACCCTCTGCCCAGGATTGATGATATGTTCGACCAGTTAAAGGGAGCCGGAGTGTTCTCCAAGATAGATTTGAGGTCAGGATACCATCAGTTGAAGATTCGTCAGGAGGATATTCCCAAGACGGCTTTCTCAACCCAATATGGACTGTATGAGTACACGGTCATGTCTTTTGGATTGACCAATGCCCCAGCTTACTTTATGAACTTGATGAATAAAGTATTCATGGAGTATTTGGATAAGTTCGTCATAGTTTTTATTGACGATATTTTGGTATACTCTAAAAGTGAAGAAGAGCATAAAGAGCACCTTCGCTTAATCTTGAACAAGCTTAGAGATCATCAACTCTATGCTAAATTTGATAAGTGTGAGTTTTGGATGAAAGAAGTTACCTTTTTGGGACACGTCTTGTCTACAGGAGGAGTCGCCGTCAATCTTAGCAAGGTCAAGGATGTGCTCAATTGGGAGTCACCCAAGTCAGTGCCTCAGATCAGAAGTTTCCTTGGAATGGCAGGTTACTACTGCAGATTTATAGAAGGATTCCCCAAATTAGCAAGGCCTCTCACTTAGTTGCTGAAAAAGGAAAAGAAGTATGCTTGGACGCCAGAATGTGAGTAGAGTTTTTGAGAGTTAAAGAAGCGTTTGACCACCGCTCCAGTGTTGATCTTACCTGATGTTCGAAAGGACCTTGAGATTTTTTGTGATGCCTCACGCCAAGGTCTCGGTTGTGTCCTGATACAAGAAAGGAAAGTAGTAGCTTATGCTTCCCATTAGTTAAAGCCTCATGAAGCCAATTACCCCACTCATGACTTAGAATTGGCTGTTGCAGTGCATGCTTTGAAGATATGGCGCCATTACCTCATCGGTAATCGCTGTGAAGTCTACATTGACCATAAAAGTTTGAAGTACATTTTCACTCAAGCTGATCTGAATATGAGGCAAAGAAGATGGTTAGAGTTGATCAAGGATTACAATGTGGGAATCCATTACCATCCAGGAAAGGCTAATGTGGTAGCCGATGCTTTAAGTAGGAAGGTCTACTGCAACACTCTAATGATCAAGGAAAGCCAGCCAGCACTGCACAAAGAATTTAAGAAGCTCAAACTTGAATTGGTTGAAGAAGGTTACTTAGCTACTCTGTAAGTGCAACCAACTCTCCCAGATCAGATCAGGAAAGCTCAAGAGGAAGATGCAGATATCCAGAAGATCAAAAGAAATATGAAGAAGGGTAAGTCCCTAAGATTTTTCGAAGATGAACAAGGAACCGTATAGTTCGATAAGCGAATTTGTGTACCCGACCAGGAAGAGCTTAAGCAGTTGGTACTCAAGGAAGCTCACGAAACCTTGTACTCCATTCACCCTAGAAGCACTAAGATGTATCAAGATCTCAAGGAATTGTATTGGTAGCCTAGCATGAAGCATGAGATCGCTGAGTATGTAGCCCAATGTGACATTTGCCAATGAGTTAAAGCCGAGCATTAGAGACCTGTTGGACTCTTGCAACCTTTGAATATACCTGAATGGAAGTAGGAAGAAATTGACATGGATTTTATCACTGGTCTGCCAAGAACCTAAGCGTATATGATTCTATCTGGGTAATCATAGATCACCTAACAAAAGTTGCCCACTTCATCCCAGTTAAGACCACCTACTCAAGAGACAGACTTGCAGAATTGTACATACTTGCAAAATTGTATATGGCTAAGGTAGTGTGTCAGCATGGGGTACTAAAGAAGATAATGTCGGATCGAGGATCTCAATTCACCTCAAGATTTTGACAGAAGCTACACAGTGTTTTGGATACTAATATGAACTTCAGTACAGCCTACCACTCTCAAACAGATGGGCAAACAGAAAGAGTAAATCAAATCCTAGAAGATATGTTAAGAGCCTGCGCCCTGGAGAACCAGACTAGCTGGGATCAAATGTTGCCTTACGCAGAGTTTTCTTACAACAACAGTTATCAATCAAGTCTACAGATGTCCCCGTTCAAAGCTCTTTATGGAAGAAAGTGTCGAACACCATTATATTGGACCGACTTAGGCGTAGGACAAGTGCTTGGACCAGATATTCTGAAAAAGGCCAAAGATCAAGTTCGATCAATCAGAGAGAATATGAGAACAACACAGACCTGACAGAAGAGTTATGCTAATAACCATCGTCGAGACCTAGCTTTCGCACTTGGAGATCATATGTATCTAAAGGTTTCACCTCTCAAAGGAATGCATCGCTTCAGAGTAAGTGGGAAGCTTGCACCTCAATACATCAGACCCTTTCCCATTTTAGTCAGAAGAGGAGAAGTTGCTTTCAAATTGGATCTCCTGCCCCAGTTGTCAGATGTGCATAATGTCTTTCATGTGTCTCAATTGAAGAAGTATTTGTGTGTGCCAGAAGAGCAGATGTCTGTAGAAGCCCTTGACCTGCAGGAAGATCTCACCTACAAGGAGCAACCCATCAAGGTTCTGGAAGTAGTAGAGCGAGTGACAAGAAGCAAGATCATCCGTTTCTGTAAAGTCCAATGGAGCAACCACACTGAAGAAGAAGCCACCTGGGAGTGTGAAGAAGACCTGAAGGCCGAGTTTTCGCACCTATTCTCTAGTCAGCCTGAATCTCGGGGTCGAGATTCCCTTTAAGGGGTGTAGGTTTTGTTGAATTTCTAAAGCTTAACTTGAAATTTTGGAAATTAAAAGCAATGTAATATGAATTAATCCAACTTCAATTAATTTGAGTTTGGTTTATTTTGAGTTTGCTGGGGTTCTCTGTGTTTGAAAATCCCTTTTCTCTGATCGTTCCATTTTCTCCTTGGCCCAGCTCTCCTCCCCTTTAGTCACGACCACCCTTTTGACCATGACCTCCCCTTTTGACCGCGACCTCCACGTTTGACCGCAACCTCCCCCTCTGTCCAGACCTCCCTCTCGTTTGGACCTCCCCCTCTGTCCAGACCTGCCTCTCGTTTGGACCTCCCCCTTTGTCCAGACCTCCCTCTCAGTCCAAGACCTCCAGGTGGTCCTAGAAGACCTCCCGGGTGGTCCTAGGAGATCTGCGGTTGGTCCTGGAGACCGGTCACGACCACCCCTTTGACTGCGACCTCCCCTTTGGTCACGACCTTCCCCTTTGGTCACGACCACCCCATTGGTTGGACCACCCTCCCGAGTTTTGACTAGCCCCACATGTCCGCCCTGCTCACCTTCTTCTTCCTCCTGTCGCGTCACTGCTGATGCAAAGGTCCTAGCGCATTAAATTTCGTTGTGTCGCATTAAATGCTGTTGCTTCTGTAGTACCTGTTCCCCCTCTTGTCTCCTCCCCTGCCTACCCCCATCTCCTTCTTCACCTACCCTTGAACGCGTGCGTCTCTGAGTCTCTCAGCGACTCTCCCTGTCTCCCCTGGCTATAAAAGTCTGAGTAGCCCTCTTTCATCTCCTTTAGCCTCACCAAACTCTCTTGCTCTCGCCCAGTTTCTCCGCGCCCTGTTCTCTTCTTTCTCCTACGACCACGTTGAGTAGTCGTATCCTCATCAGGACCTCCCTCGACCACCCTCTCAGTGGGACCTCCTCCTGAGATCCCGTTTCTAATTCATTTAAATTCAGAACCTTTTCTTTTGGTTCCAGTTTGGTAGTTTTTGGTTTTCGTTTGGATTTGTTGTATTTATTTGGCTCTTTTCGCACGTGTAGATTCCGGTTTCTTTGAAGAGTTCTTGGACCCGGCAACCTTTACCCAAGAATCTCAGCTCTTCAATGAAGGCAAGTCGTAGACCTTTGATCATGTCGCACCCAGTTTGCAAAAACTATATTGTTTTATATCAACATACATGGCTAATTGTATAAAAATGGTTTGGGGAAATAGCTAAATACCTACTCGTCAGTACGACTCCTTGCACAATTGTGATTGACATGTTGACATGTACCCTTGAATGACATAAATCCTTGAATACCTTAGGATGGTTAATTATTAGTTGGACATTATTGTAATACCAACATGGGTGCGTATTATGCTTAGCCTTGCTTAGTCGCGACGTATTCATGATCACTTACTCAAAGAATGATTGAATTTTACTAAATGAAATATGGAATTGTGGCGCGACCTCTGTTATTAAAATTTGTTGTACCATGGCAAGGATTGCTATTTGGCCGGGTTGAACCTAAAATGATTTATACTTGGGCGAGTGATCGTGTAGTAAAGGGGGAGAATTTTGGGATGAGGTTGGCTCGCCTGAGTAACCACAAAGGACTTAACTTTGTGCGGCATTGATCCGGGCCATACCGTGCAACCACATGTCCAGGATGGGGTGGACCTGGCCGACTAATTAGCAGATGTTTTGGTTTGATTCTGTCATGGTGGTGTGATCTCCGAGTTACCAGATGGAATCACATGGCGCAAGAGGGGGTCCAGAATGGAGAAACCTTAGCGGGCAGAACCAAGTCAAAACGGAGCTTTGTAAAGGTTTTGTCACGTGCTCTAGACTGCTTACCTAAGGTAGTGAGCGGTGGCATAGATATTTGCCGAACAAACTAGAGAATTCGTGTCTTGTGGGTCAAGCTGTTCAACCTCTGCAGAGTGTAAAACTATTCGAATAGCCGTGTCCCCGGTTATAGACAACGCCTGGTCATTTCACACAAGGGGTAGACTTTCTCAAAAAGGTGGTCGTGGTGGGTTTCCGAGTGGTCTGGGAAGTGAACAGGGTGTTCACGAGCTGTTTCAAAAAAACTGATTACTTATGTATTATCTTTCAACTCGTGCTTTACAATCTACTTACTGTACTTCCAGTCAATATTGCTTTCTGCAAGATAACCATAAAGCTATCCTTATCAAGCCTTGCATGAATACTTACTGTACTTCCAGTCAATATTGCTCGGGCACGTTGTGCCGGCGGCAAGGGGGCGGCGGTGAGCCGATGGGGATGCCCAGAATGAGTTGCCGAGAGGGAGGCGGTCCTCCTGGTGTTAGCCTCATGGCTTGAGGGGCCGGTGGCGGTCGGGTGGCGGGAGACGACGGCGACACGGTGGGTGTTCCGCGGCGGCGACGCCGTGGGATGGGGGAGAGGACTTGAGCTGCAGATATCAGCAAAGGGAGGTGATGGGTTGCTAGATGCAAGAGCAATCGGAAGGATGCTCACCGGTTGAGGCAGGACGACGGCGGCGGTGGCGGCTGCTGCCACGCGCGGGGAAGACCAAAGGGAGACGGCGCTCAGTGCGTTGCTTGATGCCGGCGAGGGGGGGGGGGTCGGATATGGGATTTGTCCCTGCTAACTTAACAAGAGAGATATCTCTAGGACCCTTGATGTGGTCGGATGAAGAAAGTGCATGGCTGTGCCACTAGTTGTCGAAAGAGTCGACCACATGAAGTTATCCGTCACTTGATCGAGAAAGTATTGAACAGTCCATGGATGATAAAATATCTTACCTGAAGTTCAACCAGATATTGTGAGGCAAAGGGATAATACACAAGCAGGTCGTTCATTACGACCAGATACAAGCTGGTCGTATGGAGATACAGAGTGGTCGTATACTGGTCGAAGATGATCACTGACTGGTCAGCAAACTGGTCGTAAGGAGTTACGAACTGGTCGTGACTAAATATGAACTGGTCGTATGGAGCTACGAGCCGGTCGTAAGTTATAAGGACCTGGTCGCATATCATATTGCATAAGGTTCATTCGATATAATATTTATGTGTATTCTAAAATTGTTATGTTCTGCTAGGAACCGCTAACGACTTGTGGTCGGAAAGGAGTTTCCAAGTCACAACCGATTGCTAATGAACCTACAGGGTCGCACACTTAACGGGTTGGAACAAATGAGTTCAGATAGGATCTGTTATGGGCTCTTAATAAGGGAATGCATGGGGCTGTTGCCTGTTGGGAAGAGAGAGAGAGAGAGAGAGAGAGAGAGAGAGAGAGAGAGAGAGAGGGAGGGGGAGAGAGAGAGTTGCTCCATCAAAACCCTAGCCGCCATCTTCCCGAAGGCCTTACCGTGTGCGTTGGTGATAGCACACCGGCGTACGGTGTTCCACCCTTAGACATGTGGATACTGTAGAGGCGCTGCTGCAGTTGCTACTGCGCTGATCGAGGATGATCCACGGCCTACTCAAGGAATGTCATAGGTTGCCGGAGGAGATGATCGCTGCCTAGGACGTTGGACAATCGACTATGACCACTACATCGACATGCTCGATGTTGGATCAGGCTGCTCCAACTCTTTTTCTGCTGCATTGCGTGGCTAGTAATAACGATCTATGATATCTTGCTTGCATGGCTTTCTGGTTTATGTGGTAGATTTTTTGAATTGCCAACTAGTGTAGTCTACTCGTATCCCTTCAGAGCATCCTCGCAAATGGTAACAAAGCCCGTGGTCTTGAAGGAGTGGGACGTCACAAGGGCCAAGCTCCCAGTAATGCTTCTCAGACCTAAGCACGAGGGGTGGAGGACCATCCCCATCCCCGGTGATCCACAACTTACTATGGTGATGTTAATTGTAGAATGGTTCGAGTAGCTCCGGTAGAGGCATAGCTTGCAAGAGATGAAATGTCGAGTCAGTTCAGAACAAATAATATGCCAAAACACATGGAAATGAAGCATTAAAACGAAATGAAGTACAGAAAGACGCAAATATTACAACACTGTTCCTAAACATAAAATAACAGCAAAATTAATTAGGACTAAATTGATTAAGACTTAATTAATTACGACTAATTAATTACAATTAATTAACTATGACTAATTAATTATGACTAGCGAAATTTAATTATGAATAATTAATTAGGACTAAATAATTATGATTAATTAACTCGATTAATTAATTACAACTAGTAGATTTAATTACGCCTAATTAATTATGACCAATTAATTACGACAAATTAATTAAGACAAACTAATTATGACAAATTAATTACGACTAATTTTATTAAAACAAATTAACTACGACTAATTAATTATGACAAATTAATTACAATAAATTAATTAGGAACAAATAATTATGATTAATTAACTACGACTAGTGAATTTAATTACGACAAATTAATTAAGACTAATTAATGAAGTAAAATTAATTAGGAACAAATAATTATGATTAATTAACTACGACTAGTGAATTTAATTACGACAAATTAATTAAGACTAATTAATGAAGTCAAATTAATTAGGATAAATAATTATAACTAATTAACTACGGCTAAATTAATTAGGATTAAATAATTAGGATTAATTAATTACAACTAGTGAATTTGGACCAAGTAATTATGATCAAATTATTTTAACACTAATTACATAGTTAATTAATATAATGCATAGGAGAAAAAAATTACCTCCTCTTGATGTCGAACTTTCTCTACTAATACGATTGCTAAGCACTGCTCTAAACACTCCTTAATCGGTAGCGAAATCAGAACTAATTTTGGTTGATCGCGCAACCTCTCGCTCGCTCGATTCTCTCTGTCTCTCTATGTCGAGCGCTCGGTTTTGAGTGCAGAATGAGAATGAGAGCGACATCGGGTTTTATAGCCGCGCGAATGAAGGATTTGTGCTGATCGCGAAGCGACTGTAGGGAATCTGATTCCTTCACACGGGCTTTTTTGTGTGCACGCGGGACATGAATGACTAGTGTGACATAATGGGATGGGAGGGAATCGATTCGATCGATTCCCTCCCATGTGGGTGTGCAGGGCAGACCAGGGCACCGTGCCCCAGGGGCACTTGAGCTAGGCGAGTCCGGTCTCAGGGCCACGGACAAGGCTCCACTGTGCCTTAGGGTCACAGACGACAAGCTAGCTCCGGCCCCCATGGGCACGGACGAGCTAGCTCCAGCCCCCTGAGACACGGACTCGACACGTGTCGCGTCGCCGCGGCTCTACGGTGTCATTTTTGCACTTAACGTAAAGGAGGACTATAATTGCTAATTCACATGTCAAATACGCCAAAACTCCCAAGGAGGGTATCATGATTTTCACCTGGTACCCTACGCATCACATTGGAACGTAGAATGGGGCGCAAAAGAAGAACATGGACAAGAACAAACCACGTGACATCGAGGCAACCATAGATAATATAATTTACTTGGCACTGTATCATCATCATCGATGAATGATGGTACATACATCACAACCAGATGCCATTCCATCATGCAACACGACCCATACACATGTATAGCATCAAAACATAACACATTGTTTTGACACGGACGACAGGTAAAGCTAAGGCACGCACTCCTTTATTTATCACACCACAATTCATACCGCAAAACATATGTAGTACCATCTACAGCAGCACGACGAACTGCACAAAGTAAGAGTGTAGTTTTATTGCTTGACCACTTCACCTCCGGCGATGAGAATCTCAGTAGGCAAGAACGAACCGCACGCCATTTGCCGGCAGCCACCACGCTTAGGAGCTCGCGTTGAACATGGCGCCGCAGCTGCCTCCGCAGCCGGAGCCGCAGCCGCCTCCGCAACCGGAGCCGCAGCCGCCGGACCTGGCGTGGCTGGTCTTGGAACCTTCGATGACCATGGTGCTGCAACCACCGCCGCAGCCTGAACCGCAGCCGCCGGACCTGGTGTGGCTGATCTTGGAGCCTTCGATGACCATGGCGCTGCAACCACCGCCGCAGCCTGAGCCGCAGCCGCCGGACTTGGCAGTGCCGGCCTTGGAGCCTTCAATGACTATGGCACCACAGCCGCCGCCGCCGCCACATCCTGAGCCACACCCGGCAGACTCGGCATGGCCATTCCCACCGCTTGCGACGACCGCACTACAAGGGCCACAGCTCGCATGACCGTCTTTGGAGCTCACGTTGACCATGGCGCGGCAGCCACCACCACAGCCTGATCCGCAACCGCCGCGCTTAGAATCAGCCCCCTTGCCGCTTGCAATGACCATGTCACCACAGGTTGTGCCACAAGTGCCACATCCCGCAGGAGCGGCAGTGGTGCCTGCTGCTCCAACTGTCACCGTTTCAGACAACATGGTAGTGTCAGACTCAGACATTGCTCCCTTCTGAACCATGGCACCTTCGAGGAGCTTTGCACCGTCTTTGCCAATGGCATTCAAGAACAAGAATGATATCGTGATCCAGGGAAGCAGAAACCAATCCTCATTCACCTAAGAGAACAGCATGAGTATGTTAGGAGATAGAAGGCAAATTAATTCTGTAAAAGGATACAGCATTACAACTAACACTGTACCATGATCAACTCAGATTCAGTGTCGAGTAATGCAACCGCTTTGCCATATGGGTGTTCAGCAGAGAACTTCACAGCAGTAACTGCTGAAGCATCCTCAGCATGACGGCTGCAGCATTTGAGTTCATATTCTAGTCTCCTTCCCCAGTATAGTTTGATCTGGTTTGTTCAAAGAAGTATCAGAACTTTGAGTATAGTACATGCATAAACAGTATGATTATGTATACAAGTTAGTCGTATCACTACGAATTGAGCTGTAGACTGTTGTTATGCTTACCAGTTTGTTGTCACCTTTGAGCTCAAGCACGCAGCCATCCTGGTTTGGTTTGAGGTCATCGGTGATGGATAAGTTGGAGCTGTTAAAAGACCATTTGTTTTCCTTCAAATTTGCTAGCTGAAATGACTTTTTTGATGACTTTGTTACTCCAACCAATTCCGTAACGAGAGCCATGCCGTTCTTTGCCTTGTGCTGCCTGAGGTAAGGGGAGGTATTACTCATTAGCAAGAGGGCTTCGCACCAGAAGCAATTGATATATTGTTCTTAAACAGTCTTCAAGAACGAAAAAAAAATCTTCTTGCTGTCAACTGAAATTATTTTAAATCTGGTTTGAAGGAATAGTTAAATACTGCCACATAAGTTGGACATCAGTTCCTACTGCAAATACCGATTTGCAATTTGAAATGAATAAATATCAATACCATATGGTATTATGCAGTACTAATCAGCATACAAATGCATTTCTTGATTCAATGTACTGTTCTCACATATGTGTTAATACGGACAGAGAATCGATTCATTCCATGAGGGAACAAAATTACCTTATCTGAGACGCAGAGAATCGATTCATTCTATGAGGGAACAAAATTACCTTATCTGAAGGCGGATAAGTTCAGTACCACAGTCATACACGAAGCGAGTCCAGCAGCTCATCTTTTGATCTTTGATGGAAGGTGGCAAAAAACATGTCTTCAGAGAGAAAGGTTGGATACTGATCATGCTAAGCACCTGAGGAGCACGCCGCGGGACAGTAGAAGAGGCAGCAACACGAAGACTGGTAGGAGAGGGACCAGCATGTCCACCATGAGGTTTCAATTCAAACCACCTCTCAAAGGAGAGCTTAGAATCAGGCTGTGTGAACTCTTGAAGAGAGATGGAAACCTTCCCAATTGGTTCTGATTGCTTTGATGATGATGCCCGATCAACCATTACTGTCAGAATGAGCTCACCAGTTGGTTCACATTGAAAACCAGCTCCAATCGTCTTCCCTGCTTGTGTTGAAATATCCAACCTGCCGCCATCACTGATAAACACATCTGGTTGATTCTTTGTGAAGCATATGTACACGCTTTCCTTTGGAATTGCAGATGGCAAATTCTTGATGTCCACAATTTGTAAAAATAACTGCAAAGGACAGAAATATAAGTTTAGTAGAAGTAACTTGGCGGAAGAATGGCTTACTTCAGATATTAGATACCACATTTCCACGTTTTCAGAAACAATAGGACTCAGTAGTATAGCATTCCACATTTTGGATTATATTGTCAGATCAGACCTTCCAAACTACAATTATCGTACTTCTTTTATTGTTGCTTCAAGAATAATAAGATGTAAAGAGAGTAGCATACCTCTATAACTGTTGTTTCAAGAATAGTAAGATGCTTCTCAGCTTTGCCAACACCAAACCCATTATCAACCTCACTACTAAATATCTGAGGAATGGATGTCACAGAAGATGGTAAGTTGCCACGGTACATAGCGCCAGCCTTCCAGTATCTTATGCCAAAGGTATTCTCGAACTGTTCGGTAGTCCCAGAAAATCCGACATCAAGCTTCTTTCCTTCAGATCTATCATCGTCAGTGTCATCATGCTCCAGAACTCTTCCAAGGAGCTTCAGCATGTCATTGCAGTAGTTAACAGGGTGCAGTTGGTGAGTGTGCCACATTAGATCCACATCGTAGGTCGGTACACGAAAGAGCTTCATTCCTTTCTCCTGATTTGTCTTGATCAGATACAAAAACCCTTTGTATCGAGCTAAAGCTTCTTCAAGAAAACGGCCGTCATGCATGGTTGGTGTACTGACCTGCCAGATAGAAAGGAGATTCTTACTTTCTGTACAGATCAATTTTGATCCAGTATGGAGCATCAACGAAAATGTTTGATAACTGTCACTTGTATTGACTAGAATAGTTAATTTAGCCGAAAAATCTCTAGTGTGTTGTCTGAAAGCATAACTCATGTTTCTGTGCATAATGATGTGAAATTTCAATTGACATAGAATGTTCTAGATCTATCAGGCACTGTATCATAGAGGGGTATATCATATATAGAACCCAAGATTGTTTTATGTAACTACCTGGTAGCAGAAAGAAGACTGCCTCTTAACAGCCGAGACCAAATCATAGGAAATGTCCCCTGAAGCTCCAGTGTTTGCGTAAATGGAATTGTCTGAAGGTGCTGTATGCTCCAACTCGAAGGGCTCCCTAGGATACAATTCAGTCCAAACTTTGTCAGCCTGATGCTTGGATTTTGTTCCAATGGAAGACTCGACATTGTCATTGTCTAGTATTCTACCATATAATCTCTTGCAGTCCTTCATGTATTGAACCTGAAAGATGTACATCTTGATGATTAGTTTTCCGCATAGCATCACCAGTAAAGTACAAGATGCTTGCATACAGACAGTTCCAACCACAGACACTATTTTTTACGTCAGGGAATGCAACTAGTTGTCTAACGTAGTGTTCAGAGCATCCCATGCATCGGCTGGGTAACATCCCAAATTACAAATGATCATACGTAAAGATCCGTACCGGGTTAAGCCGATGGCAGTGCCATATCCATTCGCAATCAAGAGGGACAACCAAAGGCCCATCTACAACAGCAGCCTGAGTGTGCTTGGCAAGAAGGGGAAGCCAGCAAGTTATGTACCTAACATAACAGCAAAACCAAAAAGTCAAAGGGTATACATCTCATGGCAGACATCAGGATAGAAATCTATCTGCAATCTTAACAATACTGTGACTTCGGATGTAACAGGCATCTTGTTTTTTCATGTAAAAAATTCCAGATAAGACCGAAACTCTAATCCCATATTCGACTGAAAGCACAAATCGAATTGTCGAAAGATGCTTTCAGAATAATCTGCCAGTGCCATCCTGAAAACTGAAAGCTAAAGCATTTCAAAACTGTAACCATTCCTCGATCTGGTAAATTAGTTGTTTATAATGATTTTACATCAGGATCCTATTTTCTCTAGCAGGTGTCAATTGAACATCACTGAATGCACAAGGGAAATCTATCATTCAGAGCCATGGAAACTTTCCCACTCGACTGAGAAATCCAAGACGGGCATCGCACTTCTGTCCTGCAATTCAGCCTAGGGTTCATCGAAATTGGGCACCAATCTCCCAGAATTTTCCATTCCAACATGCCCTGGAGAGTAGAGATTGATGAACCATCCCCAACAAAGAAGATGACGTGGTGAAACACCTCACCAAACACGTTAGAAAAAATCTCTCCTATCCTACAATTCCACACGCAAACGCCTCGTGTTCTTGAGAAGCCAAGATTGTGCCCATCCATACCTGTGTATGGCCCTCTCGAGAAGCGGACCCTCGTAGAGCCACCGCCGGCGGTCCACCGCCGCGAGGAACTCCAGCTGCCGCAGCGCCGCCGGGACGAGGTCCACGCCGATCGCGATCCCCTGCGCCGCCAGCCACCGCGATTCTTGCTCCCTGTTCATCTTCTTCTCCGGTCCACCTGCGCTTCAGATCAACGACACCACGCAGAGAATCACCATGAGATCGTGATCATGGGTGGGTTTACTTTCTTGGTGCTGCGAAAGAAATTAGACTATTAGAGTCCTCCAAGGACACGATTAATGGTGGATTTTTTGCTGTTTGACCTTATTGACTTTCTTGAACATACACGGGGTACAGTTTTGACTTAAAGATGAGATTTTTCCACCAGTTTATCTCAAATTTGTGTTGAATTACCTAAATTCCACTAGTTTATCTCAAATTTGTGTTCTTGAAACATGAAGTTTAGGACCAAAATTGTCACAAAAACGGCATGTATGGTTCGCTGATTAAGTGCGTAGAGCACATCGACATGTAATTACGCTCATAATCTTTAAAGAAACACCATAATATAACAAAGGCAGACGAGTGAACCAGTCGGGAAGTATATGAACCGAAGAAATGCAGAGACTAACAAAAAGTACAAGCAATCTGAACAGAAGGTGATCAGAACACGAACCTCAGAGATTGTACTAAGCTGAGACTCGTGAGAAGTCGTGCAATGATGATGAATTGATGAGACTGGCACCGCCTCTTGTGACCCCCATTTATACAGGGAGTGCGAGTACAAGGCACGCAAAAGCGAGGCAAAAGGCCTAAATTAACGAACTGAAACAGCATCGCTATTCATATCGACAAGAAGTCAAGAACCCTTAATGTGAAATTTGGCAAGTATCATCCATTGACACGTAGGTTAAAAGCGTTTATGCGATGATCAAAGGACGATTTGTTAGTGGATCTTACGAAACTTATATATATATATATATATATATATATATATATATATATATATATATATATATATAAGTAGTTAAAGGTAAGGAAGTTTGACTGCATTACGCATATTAATTCCTCGTGGAAACGGACCCCTGCGGTCCTGGTCCCGTCGCTCGGAAAAATTTCCATCGTCGGATGGTCTCCGGAGGGCCAGGATCGCGTGGAGGCGCGCCTGCGCTTGGTGCGTTGCGTGCGCTACCGCTGGGTTGCGCGTTTGGTGGGCCCTATCCTCGAACGCCCTCCTGCTCCAGACGCCAGCGCTGCAAGTGGGCCTCGGAGCCTCGCGGGCATGCATGCCTTCGTCCGAACGACGCGACACACGTCTACTGGCCCCCACGCCCTCCGTGCCTGCCCACGCATTCCGCAAGATGCGCGTCTGTGCAAAGAGTAGGGATAATTTGTGATTGGTATATGTGTAAGCTTGTCACATGGAAGAGCACTGTGTGTACTAGACCACCATCATCTGTAGTACAGTAGATAAGCGTATAACTTTTTTTTTCTGATAGTACGCGCTATAGTATAACATAAGTTTCTGATAGTTCTGAAGCGTATATACGGATTGGTAGGTTTGTTCTTCCTTTACAGAACTGAAAAAAAACATTTTTTTACATAAAGTGACCCAAGGAATTGTTCACAAGTACTTTTTTTTATATAAGCCTAATTCAAAGATACTTTGGGCTAGCTGTTCCTATGCTAACCTGTAGTTTCTTTTTCTTTTTAACACGCAAAAGAATTGCATGTCATTCTGTTAAGAAGAAATGTAGTTTCCTTTAAGTGAAAACAAATTACTCTCAGAATTAGAAGTGCACTAATTTTCAATAGCAACAATGGAGAGCCCCCTCTGCGAATCAATCAAAATACTATTCCCGGAACATCGATGGGATGCACCTAACGTTGTCAACCATTAGACAAGCCCAAAATGTTAGACAAACCCAAAATGCAGTACTGTCGTACAAACCATGAGGAGGCTGGACTCATCCGTGTAGTACAGAGTCGATCGTACTGTTAGAAAAGTAGGAATAAAGGTGATATGGATTTTTACGTAAAAAACTCTTGTGAAAAAAAACCACGGGCGTTAATTGGCGATGATCACTATATGAGAAGCGATTACAAAACGCAGGGGATTACAATGAGACGTCCCTCTCCCGTGCGGCTTACAAGAGGTATATAAAGGGGTAAAAGGACTTAGAGTCCAAGTAGGAAACTAATCCGCTAATATAGCATATTCCAGATACTTCCATATTAGAAATTCGGATCACATACGGATCCAAATATTAACAATCTCCACCTTGAGACGAATTTCTTCTTGTAGCAAAATAAAAAATCATCAATCACCAAATGATTCCCCAATAAGATAAAAATCACCATGCGCCAACTAGTCTCTAGGACTAAACTATAATACCAACTAAGCTTGAGCAAAGCTCAAACTCAGTAATAGGAACTGGCTTTGTCATCATATCAGCTGGATTATCATGAGTACTTATCTTGCACACTTTGACATCACCTTGATCAATAACATCTCAAATAAAGTGATATCTTACATCAATGTGCTTTGTTATCTCATGGAACATTTGATCCTTTGTAAGGCATATAGCACTCTGACTATCACAAAATATAGTAATGCAAGAATTATCTCTACAAAGTTCAGTGTACAAACCTCTCAACCAAATAACTTCTTTACAAGCTTCAAAAATAGCCATATATTCTGCTTCAGTGGTTGATAAGGCAACAGTAGCTTGCAAACTTGCCTTCCAACTAACAGCACAACCACCAATGGTGAAAATATAACTTGTTAGAGACCTTCTCTTGTCCAAATCACCAGCATAATCAGAGTCAACATAACCAATAAGTTCATCTCTAGAATTCCCAAACTGAAAACAAGCATTAGAAGTGCCACGGAAATATCTAAAAATCATCTGAACTGCTTTCCAATGCTCTTTTCTAGGATTAGCCATGTATCTACTGACAACACTCAATGCATGAAATAAATCAGGATGAGAACAAACCATGGCATACATAAGAGAACCAACTGTACTGGAATATGAAACTCTAAACATGTATTCAATATCATAATCTGACTTATGACATAAGGCTGAAGATAATCTGAAATGCGAGCTAATGGAGTACTCACTGGTTTTGCATCATGCATATTAAAACAACGAAGAACTTTCTCAATATAACCTTTTTGACTAAGGTATAACTTGCCAGATTGCCTCTCTCTAATAATCTCCATGCCAAGAATTTTCTTTGCTGCACCTAAGTCCTTCATCTCAAATTCATTACTCAATTGTGCTTTCAATTTTGCTATTTCTGACTTATCTTTTGCAGCAATCAATATATCATCAACATAGAGAAGCAAATAAATAGCTGAACCATTAGAAGTCTTTAAATAAACACAGCTATCATAATCAGACCGCTTAAAGTCATGAGAGAGCATAAATGAGTCTCTTGTACCATTACCTAGGAGATTGCTTCAAACCATAAAGAAATTTCTTTAATCTACAAACAAGGTGTTCTTTTCCAGGAGTAACAAAACCCTCAGGTTGGTCCATATAAATGTCTTCTTCCAACTCTCCATGTAAGAATGCAGTTTTAACATCTAATTGCTTAAGTTCATAATCACGCATAGCAACAATACTGAGTAAAGTGCGAATAGAACTATGCTTTGCAACTGGAGAAAAGACATCATTAAAATCAATACCTGGAATCTGACTATAACCTTTAGCAACCAATCTTGCTTTATACCTTGCTGGTTCAGTAGGAGAAATACCTTCCTTTCTTTTGAAAATCCACTTGCAATAAACAGGCTTCTTCTCTTTTGGCAATTTCACTAATTCCCAAGTGCCATTCTTTTCAAGTGACTCCATTTCATCATGCATAGCAGTTATCCACTTATTATAATCAGTGGAGCTAATAGCCTCAGAGTATGATGAAGGTTCTGTATTACCTTCAATTTCTTCTGCCACACTCAAAGCATAAGCAACAATATTAGTTTCTTTAATCAATCTCTTGGGTGGATTAATCTCCCTCCTAGGCCTGTCAACTGCAATGAACCGTTGTGGTGGCTGCTCAACAATAGGAGTATCCTCAATAATAGGTGCATCATGAACAACAATATTTTCCTTATCTGATGTGTCATTTGAACCAACAAAATGGTCTACCTGAACACTTGAATTCTGCTCACTCTCAACAGAAACATTAGTGGGCAGTTTATCATGAAGCATAGTAGATTCATTAAAGACAACGTTTCTGCTAATCACAACCTTCCTTATTTCAGGATTCCACAACTTATATCCTTTAACACCAGATTATAACTAAGAAAGATGCACTTAATGACTCTAGGCTCTAATTTTCCATTATCAACATGAGCATAAGCGAGATAACCAAAAACTCTCAATTCAATAATTTGTTTGGGGAACCGCACCATACCTCAATTGGAGTCTTCTTTTCAATTGCAAGAGAGGGTGACCGATTAATAAGATAACAAGCAGTGGAAGCGGCTTCAGCCCAAAAACGTCTATGCAAACCTGCATTTGACAACATGCAACGAGCCCTGGAAATGATGGTCCTGTTCATACACTCAGCTACACCGTTTTGTTTAGGAGTACCAGGAACGGTGTAGTGCTTAACAATGCCTTCAGTTTTACAATATGATTCAAATTCATCAGAACAGAATTCCATCCCATTATCAATGCAAAGTTTCTTTACCTTATTTTTAGTTTGCCTTTCAACCATAGTCTTCCACTCTTTAAATGCTGAAAATGCTTCTGATTTATACTTCAAGAAATAAGGCCACACTCTTCTAGAGTAATCATCAATAATTGTTAACATATAACGAGCACCTCCTAGAGATGTCTTCCGAGATGACCCCCCATAAATCAGAATACACATAATCCAAAATACCTTCTGTGGTATGAACTGAGGTATTGAACCTCACCCTCTTGTGTTTGCCAAACACACAATGCTCACAAATTTTCAGCTTGCTGATGCTATGTCCATCAAGAAGTCCTCTCTTGCTCAATTCTGCCAAACCAATTTCACTCATATGCCCAAGACGCATATGCCAAAGATTAGTAGCGTCGGAATCAGATAATGAACTTGAAATTACAGCAACATTACCTAATATTGTAGTACCTCGCAGATGGTACAGATTGACAGATTTAATATTAGATTTCATCACAACAAGAGAGCCTTTTGATACCTTCAAAACTTCACCTTCACCAAAATACTTGTACCCTTTACCATCAAGAGTACTCAAAGAGATGAGGTTTCTTTTCAAATCTGGAATGTGCATCACATCTGTCGAAGTTCTGATATGCCATCAAACATCTTGGTCTGAATTGAACCAATTCCTACAACCTTACAAGATGAGTTATCACCCATCAACACAGTACCACCTTCAACAGGTTCATAGGTGGCAAACCAGTCCCTATTTGGACACATATGAAAGGTACAGGCAGAATCAAGAATACATTCATCATTGGTCTTAGCACATCCAGCAAATGCAATAAGAACTCCTCCATTAGAACTATCATCAGCAACAAGGGAGGCTTTACCTTCATCATTTGGTTTACCTTTTTGCAATTTGTGATAGTACAACTTCTGCTTGAGATGCATCTTGCTGGTCATATCCTTTGTCATGCAAATTTATTCCAGCTTTAGCCATAATGCAGCAGCTGTCTTTTCATTCAAAACCTCCTGCAAAATATTATTTGATAGATGAAGGTGAATCTGAGATAAAACCTTACGGTCTTTACGCTTCTCATCTGCAGTCCATGTGATAGATTGTTTCTCAAACCCTTCCAATGCATCATCCAAATCCATCTGTGCCAATACAACCCTCATCTTAACTTGCTACAACGAAAATCTTGTGTCTCGACCCAGGAGTGGAAGATCATACTTCAAAGTCACCATAAGGAATAAATCCTGAAAATTGCTGGTACTGATATGTGTAAACCTAGCAAAAATCACGACCTCTTGGTACATGTTCTGTGTATGCAAATCAATGATCTTCAAAAAACCTGTGTGAATTGGTTTGATCTGTTGGAGCTTTCCACGCGATGCAGGACACGTCAGCCTTGAGCGGCTACAAACAGATCCAATCGGCGGATTGGTTTGCTCCTTGTCACTTGCGCGTCTCGGCAGAGGGCGACTTGGCGCATGGGAGCACGTCCTCGGGAGCGTTGCGTGCGCTTGACCGAGGCGACGAAGGATGACACGCGACGAAGACTCGCGGACGATGATGCGCTGCGTGACGGCGGCGGAATAGATCTATTTTTTTTCTTTCCGTATCTCTTCAAATCCTAATCACTTGTGCTCTGATACCACTTGTTAGAAAAATAGGGATAAAGGAGACACGAATTTTTACGTGGAAAACCCTTGCGGGAAAAAACCATGGACGCCAATTGGCGACGATCACTATATGAGGAGCGATTACAAAACGCAAAGGATTACAATGAGGCGTCCCTCTCCCGTGCGACTTACAAGAGGTATATAAAGGGGTAAAAGGACTTAGAGTCCAAGTAGGAAACTAATCCGCTAATATGACATATTTCAGATACTTCCGTATTAGAAATTCGGATCACATACGGATCCAAATATTCACACGTACAACAGAAGTCAGCAGTAGCTTTCCTCCGAGCAGATCATACATAACTTGGTCAGGCCAAATAACATTGGGCAAAACTATGGCATGTTCCAATGCCCTGGGCCGTGAAATTCAGGTGTAATTCATATATCTGCCAGTAATGTTTGGTGAAAGTTTCATCAAATTCCTTGTACGCATTCAATGTGTGTTGGCGAAATTGCCTTGGTTTGGTGGTTCTTGCAGTACATGCTATCTGCAAAAAAGGAAGGAAAGGGAGGTTCCCGCAGTACATGTTCATCTTCAGAAATCTCCAAGCACAAATGCACCATGCAATTCAATCATACTAGTAGCTTGTAGGCCACTGAGGCCGGCAAGGTTGGTTGGTGATGCAGACTTGAGCAGAGGCAGAAGAAGATGTGTCAATCGTATATAATTGCACGAACTGTTTCGAGCTATGAAATTAAGGTCTCTGTTTGTAACGCAGGAAATTTCCCCGTTTCAAACAGGAATTGAACTGTTTTAAGTAAAATCCTGTGCAGTGCCAGCGAAATCTCTATGTTTCAAACAGGCCCAAACACAGAGGCACGTTTCTTACACGGCTTAGGATACTACTATCTGTCGTTTCAGATTACACCAGGAAGGAAAAATGTAAAGAAGCACAGCGATCATGCATGCAGATTTCATCACGCGACGCGCACGCGGCTGTGAGTGAGGTGCGATCGATCGATCGATCAGTCTCGCGAGCCGGACTGCAAGATGAAGAGGACCACCACGCCGACGACGAGCGCCGTCACGACCAGCGCCAGCGCCGGCGCGGGCGTCGCCACGCCCAGGTTCTGCAATGGCACACGGGGATGGAGACAGAGCGCTCAGTCGTGAGCACTTCAAGGGCAGAGCAGAGCGATGCACGTGCGTACCTCAAGCAACCCTTTGCCGGTTGACACCTCTACGGTGACCGCCGCGGTGAAGCTGGCCATGGCGAGGCGGCCCACCCACACGTCGGCGCCGCCGCTGCCGCCGCCCTGGTTCGCGCTCTGCTCGCACCTTACCGACAGCGATGTGGCCGCCCGGGAGGAGGCTCTCCTCTTGCTGGAGGTGATGCGTAGTACAGATGCTGCTGCATTTGGACAGAGTTAATGGTCAGAACCACCAAACTACGGTAGAAGAAGAGCGCTTGCCAATCCATTTGAACTCTGAACTGCTGTGATACGACCTGCCTATAAGTAGCCATATGCGCAGTTGAATGCAACAGCCAAGGGCATTTGCATCCGTGTGTATCAGCAACAATTTCGCAGTAATTTGTTTACATATATCTTCAACTTTGTGAAAGCTTTGGTTGTGCTAGCTCCACACATTAACTGAAGCCCGTGACATGACCCCCCTAGCTAGACAGAGAGCTCCCAAGCTGTCCCTAAATAAGACAATATTCATTCAGCTTGCTTACTTCTTTTTGGGAAACCAATGGCCATTAACTGATGTTACTCTAGGAATTGAACGCTCCTCTCCAAAAACAAGAACAACCCCGCGATTGCCAGAGAGTTAGCAGGTATATAAGAACATACTAACTTTGTTTGCTAACCAAAGAATTAATAGGTACCATGGCTGGAACTGCGGCTGAAGGGCGGCGGCAGCGGCCGAGAAGACGACGATGCCGTTGCAGAGACAGCCATTGGAGACGAGCGTAGGACCGAGAAGAAGGCCATTGGATGGGATGGCTCTGGTTTCCTGCCTCTCCCTCGCTTAATTTCTTGCAGTTTTCTCTTCAGCTGTGCCTGAGCCTGCGCCTGTGTGCGCTTGTTTTTGTGTGCAGGGTTGCAGCACAGGAGCCAGCCAAAGCGCGTGGCCATTGGCTGGCCGTTTGGAGGGCGCTCTATCCAGGAAAAATCCGGGGCGGCAGAAACAGAAATCCACTTGGTTTAAGGGTTTATTTGGGAAGTCCATTTTTAGCTAGAATTTGGATTAAAACCCCGACTCATCTATGTGGATGAGCAGGGATTTTGACCAAACCAAACAAAGCCTAAGTGAGGTTTTTTCCCCTTGGGTTATTGCTACATGGGTCGGCCGATCTACATAGTATTAATTATAAAGAAAAACTAGAAAATATTATAAGTGTCCCGACGATATAGCTTACAGCCGTACGATTGTTTCCATCCAATGAGGCACAACATCTATGCCACCTTCCACCCACGCCAAGCAAATCTTATCCATATCCACCCCACCCCTTCTCTCTTGCACTCAGTTTCTTGACCCTGTTTCTCTCTTCTTCCACTCCTTGGATCTCCAAGATCGAGTCCAAGAATTTCCGATCCCATGAACCCCCATCACGTGCTCCCACCAATCCCAAGAAATCGTGTCTCGCGCTCTCCGATTAGTTCTCTGATCACATCCAACTTCCAAAGCCACCGTCGTTGATGCCAATTATGGTGGCCAGCATGGATTTCGGCGCCAACTCTATCGGCGAGTCGTTCGCCAAGTCGCCGGTGCCGGCTTCCCCGACGAGTCATCCGGTCGTTGCGGCCACCAAAGGCTGTGGTCTTCACCGGTGGCACCATATCCCCCGCGAGCACCACAACGAGGGCTCCCCCACCGGTCCCGTTGTCGGCCCCCACCAAAGCATGAGGGCGCCGAATGGCAAGCGACAGGCAATGAGCGGCACATAGCGGCCGATGCGGTGCACTTAATGATTCGATGTTGCGTTGGTCCGCTATTGAGCTCCTCCTTGTCTTCATCTCCGATGAGTTCCTCCTAGTCATCTTCATCTTAGACAAATTTTTTTGCTCAGATGTTTGAAACTACATGAAACTTGTCCGAAACTTTCTTGAAACTTGTTGTTTTGATGTTTCCTTTTGAAATTTGAATGAAACATATGAATTTTCCTGTGAAACTAGTTGAAACTCTCTAAAACTTTGAAGTATGTCTTTTGAAAACTCGAAATTCATCATAAACTTATTTTTAATCAAGTTTCCGGTTTGAAATAGGATGAAACTTGTAGTTTCATATTTGAAACGAAAATTGTTGAAACACACTAAAACCTTATAGAAACCCGTTTAAAACTCTCTTGAAACATGAGAAACGTGCTCTAGAACTTTGATGTTTGTATTTTAAAACTTGGTTGTGTGGATATCATGGAGATATGCTCACGATCTTAGGATGATGATACAATTGGCAATGGCGTCGAAGGTTTGTCGAAACACGCGTTTTCAATAAAGTTCAGTTTCTGTCAGGCAATAGGCGGTTAGACCAGCCACCTCTGGCGGTCAGACCGGCCAAGGCTTTGGTCTAATGGCTAGCGGTCAGACCGGCCAATGGGCGACGGTCTGACCGGCCATCAAGGGACTTTCGAGTTTGAAGACGGGCCAAAAATAAAGGGTGTAGGCAAGAGAGGGGATTCTTCTACACTTGGTCTCATAATTTTTGGAGCTTCAAGTCAAAAGTTCTATTTGTTTGAAATTTCCAAAGAGATCTCGGATTTCCAGGGAGGAAATTTGGCTAAGTCCCTTTGTTAGGCTGTCAGACCGGGCAGGGGGCGGTCAAACCGGCCATGGATGGCGGTCTGATCGGTTTGACTTGTTCGCCGGCCAGCTTGACAACGATATTTGTTGGTTAGGTGAAGTTCATGGGTTTCAGTGCATATGTGTTGCATGATGCATGTTTTGACTAACATGGGTCAAGTTTCAAAGAACTTGTTCCCGAAATCGGTTTCTTAGTCTATTGGTGTGCTTAGAGGTCAACGACGGTCAACGGCGAGGGTGATCGGGACTAGGCTTAGAGAGCTAAGGTTCAGAACGATCGAGGATGTCGGGTGAAGTCAGAAGACTCAAGCATGACGCTAAATGGACAAGGATGACCGAATGAGAAGTTCAGTGCGACGGGTTGCATCAAGCAGCGCGGGGGTCGGTGCAAGTGCTATGGTGGTTTCGGTGGGTGTCGGATGGGAGAGACTTGCTGACATGAAGAGAGCCGTTGATCAATCTACACGTGGTGAAGCATGGGATTACTTTATGAAGATTGGACTCGGTTTTTGGAGAAGGATTAAGAAGGGGTATTTTGGTAACTTTATCAGAATACCGCCTTAATGGCTTTTCGCTAAACCGTGGTGCAAGACAGTGCAAGGAGAAGTGATTTAGGTCAAAAGAAGATGAAGACGGTGCTTTGAAAAGCGTGCGTAAGTGAAACCCGTTTGTATGTGGGCTTAACGGATGCCATTAGGGATGTCTTTCTAAAAGCTAGCCTCCACTATAAATAGGGGAGGGTGCTGGTTGTGTACCCCCAACCCTTGTATTGAAAAACCCTAGTTGTGTTTAGGGAGAGGAAAGTGGAGAGGTTAGGGTTCTAGAGAGTTGAATTGATTGTATGTTCAAGTATTGAGCCTTTATCCTCTAGGATGGAGTGGCTGTAAACCAACATCAATCTCAAATCAATCCAAGCAAGATTCCTTGAGATGAGTCTCTTCTTGTTCTTGCTCTCTCTTTTGTGATTTTAGGGCTTTCTTTGATCCGTTGGTTTTCCTTTGGTTTCTGGCCTAGATCTTGCTTGCTGTGATATGTGGGAATGCATCTAGAATCATCTTGATCATCTATTACCCACGAGCAAGTTTTTGAATCATATTTTGATTTTGACTCGGTTTTGAAACAACCTTCACTCAAACGGAAAAAGGTCGGAACTTTGGCAGTGATCTTCGCGATCGTTGATTGAAATAGGTTCCTGACATCCTAGAGAATGTATGTTTTAAGTTTCGTGAAGTTTGGAGTTGTGGATCAAAAGTTAGACCAATTTGTGATTTCGAGTTCGGGTTAATTCTACTGTTCATCGGGCTGGAGGTCAGACCGCCCCTTGGAGAGGTCAGACCGCCCCATGTAGAGGTCAAACCGCTAGGCTGAGAGGTCTGACTGCCCTACTCATTGTGAATTGAGTTTTTGGTGTTTTTGGTCGTTTTGCTTCGGGGTTTCAATTGGATTCAATACAAGTCTTCTGCTATTCTTATACATTGATCTTCATAGCTCTCATAGCTATTGAAGTGAAAAACGTGTTGAATCCGATCAAAATAGAAAAGTGATCGTGCTCCTATTCACCCCCCTAGTCGCCTTTTTGGTCCAACAGGTTGAAATTCTTTTGAAACTTGTTTATAATCAAATTTCAGATTTGAAACTGGATGAAACTTATTGTGAAACTTATGATTTCCCGTGAAACTGGTTGAAACTTTGAAGTTTGTCTTTTGAAACTCAGTTGAAATTACTCTGAAACTCATTTTTAATCAAGTTTCAAGCACTACCAGAAACCGTTAATTTCCCGCGTGCCCGCAACACTCGGGAAATTACTAAAAACACTCGGGATACTATTTCCCGAAGGTCGGCCTTCGGGAAAAAAACACTCAGGATCGTTTCGTCGGGTAAAAATTGGTTTCCCGAGAGTTACACTCGGGATAAATAACTTCGCCATGTGTTTGGATTTACACTCGGGAAACATCCAATACTAGGGAGAATAGTTGGCACAATGGGTTCAGCCACTGTAACGAAATACTTTACCGAGTGTTTTTTTCCCAAGTGTATATCAACACTCGGGAATCGTATATTTTCCCGAGTGTATGTCAACAAAGGACACTCGAGAATAGTTGGTTGTTCCTAAGTGTATGTCAACAAAGGACACTTGGAAAATACCCGAAGAACACATGCATCGATTTTGTACGTACAATGCGTTTCATTTTGAACCACGCTGATAGGAAACTCAGTAATCAAACAGACCATACATTCCACAACAAGAAAAATACCACCAATTAGCCACAAATTATTACATATATAGATTCGACAAGATTGACATAATGTTTGAGTTCACAATACAACATTCACATATATAGATCGGACATCCACAACATATTCGAGTTCAAATTCGAAAAGGATAGCTAGAATAAGTGTCGCGATAATGTCCCCAACAATCCACTTGTTCCTGTCCATCCTCTTTGACATTGCCACTAGGATCTTTTTTACTTTTGTCGATGTAGTCATCCACACCATGCAACTGTGAGCAAGAGCAGGAGGATGTCATTACCACAACATACCCGACATCAAAGAATGGAAAACATATCTATAGCTGATATGTGTGCTATTCTCTTAACTATAGCTGAAGATTTGGCATATATTAGAGAACATAATCCATTTTGCAACTCATGTCCAAAGAAGCACCACATTACCAGTTTTGTATCTTTACTAGTGAGCAATCAAATCATGAACTAGATTTAGGAATCATGCAGCACCAGGACATGATAGATATTAAGTTATGTGCAAAAGTTCACAAAAACTGGATAACTATATTCTCAGAGCTGTCATCCCTAATATATATGAACCTAATTCGGCAGCAATGGCACTTTTCAATATACACGCTTCATAAAGCAGTAACCAATTTCCTAAATAAACCGAGATAGTGCAAATCCATCAAAAATCAAATATATAGGTACAGACTGTCAAGTACTTCAACAATGAAAAATTTGAACTTCTAACCAATCTTCCTTTGATTATGTACATACTGTCAAGTACTTCAAATAAAAATTTGATGAAAAGTGGTAACTGGAAAATAAAAATCATTGTTTGTATTTAAACCATGATTTAATACGAAGCTTCATTTCTTGCCCATTTTCTGTTTTTTTAGTCATTTGCAACTGTTTAATTTGATGAAATCTTGGCATGTAGGTCATGATTAATGGATTTCTATTCCAGCTCTCATTGCCTCTGAACTTCCTTGGGAGTGTCTATCGAGAATCTAGACAAAGCCTTATTGACATGAAGTCTATGTTTCAATTGCTTGAGGTAAAAGCTTTGTAATCATATTGCTTACTGCCTAATGGCTTGCAGTTTTAATTCCATCCTTAAATCATGATCGCATAAACTTTAGAACTATTATTTTGCTTTTTTAGGAAAAACCTGGAATAAAGGATGAGCCTTATGCACAACCTTTGCAGTTCAAGGGAGGATGTATTGAATTTGAGAATGTGCATTTTGAACTAATGGAGGACAAATAAATTCACATGATGAATAAAACCATATGCAACAATAAGAGTTTTTTTATTTATGTTTAAATTCACATGATGAATAAAACCATATGCAACAATAAGAGTTTTTTTATTTATGTTTAAATGCACATGTATACAAGTCATGCCTTAATTGTACTGTAAAAACAAGTAGAGAGAGTAATACACAAAATTGAAGCTACATGGTGACCATGTTCAAAGTTCATTCTTATGTGCTGCTTCCATGGCTACTTCTAATTAATTTCCTCTTTTTTGAGAATCAAAACCATTTATTTATTAATGTATCATGTATGGTTAGTTCCTTGACATAGCAACATGTGGAGTTCGACATAATAGATTTATGAAACCAATTAAGTAGTTGATCTGTAGTGGTCAGTGGAGTATGTTTTCAAGTAACGGGAGGGGGAGGACTAGCCGGTTGGGACATTCCACAGAAGAACAGCAAAAGTGGATAGGAAACCTGAAAATTGTTTCAGTAATACCACAGTAAATAATAGTATGGTATCCAAAACCAACACCAAACTACGTACCGTCGCTTTAATTCATTGGCCATTGTTTGAAGATAGGTATGAAAAGTAGGGAAAGTTATTTAGCAACACCAATATGTGAAGATACGGTTTCCAAAATCAACACCAAACTAGCACACCACCCTAATTTGATAGTCAATTAGTCATTACTAGGAGATAGTTAACAATGACACAAGGAGCTTGAGAATGTAACAATCATAGTATAGGGCTTTTGGTTTCACAAAGAACACACTAGTATATGGCCAATCTGGTCTACTATAAAGAGGAGTTAGAACATATTGGCTACTATATGATTGGATAAACTGTAAACAAAATATTCGATCAAAAAGGAATTCGAAGTTTCATTTTTCACACATGTAGCTTCAATTCAACTGCAGACAGATACATGAAGAAGCATAAGAAGAAGAAAAGAGCCGATTGCAATTGGTCACCTTCTCGAGACACGGCTGGGCATCCTTGAAGTCGAGGACGATGAACAAAATTGAAGTCATGCATCCTTGAAGAATAAAACTAACGGAGGGAGTAATACATGGTAGATTGTCTCTGCATCAACACAAAATTGACACCAATCTGTCGCATGACCTCATTCCTCTAGAAGATTATCTTTATTTAGTATGCTCATGTGAAGAACTAACCACAAAAAAATATTCACTTTCAATGGTATCTTCACTTTTGGTATGAACTTTTCTGGCCTTCAATGTGCACAGATCTAGGGAATGGGGAGTAGGAGAGGTTGTACTTGAGGTCACCGGCATCGGGAACTACGGCGTCGGCGGATGAGGAGGACGACGTAGGCGTTGGCTGCTGCTGCAGTGACAGACGAGGAGGAGGAGGTGACGGAAGAGGACGATGGCGCAGTCGGGTACGGAGGAGGGGGAGACAACAGTGGCGGAGGCGGTGGATCGGCGAGGGAGAAGGAGGAGGAGGACGGGGACACGGCGCCGGTGGCCGTGGATCTGCAGCAGCGGAGGAGGGGGAACGGCGGGGTCGGGTGTGGCGGCGGGAGACGAGGAGGAGGGGGAGGCAGTAGAGGAGGGTGAGATGGCGGAGGCGGTGGATCAGCGAGGGAGAAGGAGGAGGATGGGGAGGCGGCGCTGGTGGCGAGGGAGAAGGAGGAGGAGGACAGAGTGGTTGCTATGGAGGCAGAGGAGGAGAGAGAGGCGGCGCCGGCTGCGGAGGCAGTGGAGGAGGGGGAGACGGCGGAGGCGGTGGATCGGCGAGGGAGAAGGAAGAGGAGGATGGGGAGGCAACGCCGGTGGCGAGGGAGAAGGAAGAGGAGGATGGAGTGGCTGTTGTGGGGATTGGGGATCGATCGAGTGAGTAGGGTTAGCAGTTGAACCGACTCAGCGAAAAAAGAGCGCGGCAGGGAAAAAAAGGCACGGTTACTAATTACTATGCTCCCGAGTCTCATCTCTTCCGAGTATATACAAGATATATGCACTCAGAACTCTATTTAACCCCGTTTGGCCGCGTTGATATCCTGTTTTCAAATGCACGACTACTACTGTCTCTCGTCTTCATCTCCCGAGTGTACTATAAAACACTCGGGAAAATTCTTTCTACCGAGTGCTGACATCCTATCCTAAGTGCCCTATGAAACACTCGGGACTCCGTGCTGACACTCGGTAAACATATAGGCATTCAGAAAATAAACGGTTTCTAGTAGTGAAGTTTGAAACTGGACGAAACTTGTAGTTTAATATTTGAAACCCGTCGGAATTCGTTGAAATACACTGAAACCTTATGGAAACCCGTTTGAAACTTCTTGAAACATGTTAAAACTTGCTGAAACTTCTTGAACTCTTTTGTCTTAAACTTATTGAACTTAGGCTTAAAACTTTCTTGGAATCTTCTGGAAACTTCTAGAAATACGTGAAACTCACTGAATCCTGAAACTTTTAAAATATTTTTTACAATACTTGTTGAAACTTCATGAAACCTTTTGCATATAACCAAGTTGCAGACACGGGGAAGAATAAAACACAGAAACTTATATAAATCCAAAACTTGTTGAAACTTAGACTTGAAATTTTCTTGGAATCTTCTGAAAACTTCTAGAAATATGAAACGCGTTGAAACCTAGTCGAAACTTCAAACTCAAAATCTGAAACTTTTAAACAATTGAAACTTCACGAAACTGCTATACCGTTGGAAATGCATTCCAACGATATAGCATGGGCTAGCAGCTCGCTTAGTTATGCTAGTAGTGATTCTACCTTCCACCTCTCCATCTTTATGATCAAAATATTTTATTATAAGGAGTACTGATTACTCTCTCTATTTCACAATATTTGTCCGTAGGCATATAAAAAAGACATAAAATTTAAATAATGTTTAATAAAAGTGGACCATGTCTGCCCCTATTAGATAGACATAATACTACTACATCAAATTTAGGATTAAAATTTTAAGTACTTCCACTACGCTAATCAAAGGTGAGCTAGCATGATGAAGTCTATTGACGTGCTTCAAGAGAATCTACGATTTAATCCATCAGGAAATTTTCCAGAGTCAAGCTCTCCTTATCGAAAGGCCCCTACGCTCTAACCACTGGCCACTCATACAAGAAGCAATTTGCTTCGTTATTCCAAGCCTTTCGTTATCTAGGAACAGGTGCTCTTGGCCACTTTCTTGGCATGCAAACACCAAGTTATTGGCTTATTTGATCTATTTTTGAAATGAAATAGCAAATCTAGCCACATCATTTTCCGTGCGCAGCACCACTCCTACCGTGCTCTCCGTGTGTGGAACCCCCTACCGTGATCTCGTGCGCGACAGACCACCTACCATGCTCCCAGTTTGCGGTAGGAACGTGCCTACCCGCGGTGCCTGCGTACGCATGTCATTCTGTCTCACAGTGGCGTAGCTAGCTGGTTCCTGTGGGGTCAATTGACCCCACAGGTTTTTGCAAAAAAGCCTAGTTAGTACTAATATTTATATATAAATCTATAAAAGCCTAAAGATTTTTATAATAGTTAACTCCACAGGTTTTGAGATCTAACTACGCCACTGCTGTCTCAGACTAAGAACACAGCAGGTGGCCTGCTGCATACGGAATGCAGTAGGGGTTCCGTGCACGGGAACTGTCTGATAAACTTGTAATCTCTCTTCTCTCTCTGTGTATAAAGCTAGCACTAGTAGCATTGCTTCCAAATTCCAACTAAAAATACATTACTATGGCTTGCATTGGAGGGATGTGCAGGAGCAGGAGGACGTCAGTATCCTACTTCACGCACAATCCGAACCACCGGCTGGTAAACGGAGATGCCGCGGACGACGGCGAGTTCACCTGCGACGGTTGCCTGGTCGCCGGCGCCGGCCGGCGCTACCGGTGCAGCTACCCAGGCTGCGGGTTCAAGCTCCACGAGGTGTGCGCGCTCCACTTCCCCAAGACGCTCAAGTCCATCGTCCACTCGCAGCACAGGCTGAGACGGTGCGAGAGTGCCGCCGGTGTGCAGGGCGGCGGCGGCGGCAGGTGCGAGGTGTGCGGGGAGGACGTGAAGGGCGCGTGCTACGGCTGCGGCACGTGCGGTGGCGGAGGCGGCGGGATCGTCGTGCATCCGCTCTGCGTCCGCCTGCCGCCGGTGGCCCGGGGCTCGGTCTCGGTGCACCCCGGCGGCCACGACGCGTGGCTCGTCCGGAAGTCGTCGTCGTCGTCGTCCGACGCCGGTGGCGCGGCCTCCCCGGCGGCGTCGTGCTCGGCGTGCGGGCGCGGCGTCGGGGCGTGGAGGTACCGGTGCGGGACGTGCAAGGTGGACGTGCACCCGCGGTGCCTCGTGCCAGCGACGGACCAGTGCCGCGGCGGCGAGGCATCGGTGGCGTCCTCGGGGAAGAGGTGCTGCCTTGGGCTTGTGGACGCCGTGACCAACCGGCTCGCTATCAGCTCTTATTATCGTGGTGCTGTCTAGTTTCCAAAGTACTAGATAACTCCTTGTCTCCATGCGCTAGACGATTGCACTAGAGCCATTTGTATCACTATCAAGTAAAATCCGCCTGTACGGTGTAATCGTGGAATCCAGATTTAGGTTGGAGCTCTCTTTTACGGTACACTCAATTTAATATGAATTATTTATTAATAAAATTTTGAAGGGTAGAATTATAATTATTCATGTGCTGTTTACATGACACAGGAGCAATATTTTCAACCCGAGTTGAAAAAAATCCGTAATGCCTTTATGAAAAATTATAAATGCAAAAAAAAAGCCTAATATGCTCTTAACAAATCAATGATCATATTTAATTTATACTTACCACTGTATACTACAAGGAGAATGTACTATAAAATTTGGTTAGGAGACCATATCATTCGCCTGTAAACTTCATTTATACAGAAGTGAAGCATGTTTCCTCCGACGATGAGCTCAATTTTTACTATTACATCGCTTATCAGTCCAAACTTAGCTAATGGTCAAGTACAAGAAATATTTTTTGAAGACTAATTAAGTACAGGAGATGTTTCCAGGCCTAATTCCTAAATTCACTATTTAGATACACCACCAAACCGCAATGTTCAGAGTTCAATGCTCACGTTGATCGACTGGACTTTACTGGTAGCCACACATATACGTGTAGTGAAATACGGACAGATATATACTACTCAATCAAGAAAACTGATACTATATGTAGGATGCTCATTTTGTGCAAGATTACAAGACATTTCTTTTTATTTGCCCCTAATAAAATGATACACTGGTCATAACTTTGGTCAGGTCCTGAAATAACAAAAAAAAAACTGATATAAATGCACTCAAATACTTCCTCCGGTCACAAATATATGCCGTTTTGGGATACATACAGTCAAACTTTCAATACTTTGATTGTCGGTATTCTTTTTTAAATATTTAGATTAGAAACTTGAAAAATCATATGTATAAATTTGTCTCGAAAATTATTTTCATAATATTATAGTTTCATTGGGTGTTATAACTATATTCATTGGGTGTCTCGAAAAAAAATCATAGTTCTCTTCTTAAGTAAGATGAAACCATGGAGCCATCGCATCTTCTTACATTCTAGAGCATGAGAGTCGCGCTACATACCTGGCAAGTACGGATGCCAAAACCTTTTCTCTGCAGAAAGTGCTGTGTTTATATGTGATCAAACTACAAAATTCGTGCTACAATATCGTGTAGTTAAAAGAACCGTGCGCAGCTCAGTTGGCATGGGAGGATGTCAGGTCTCCGTCCACTCGTGGTCGAGCGTTGCTGAGCGCACACGCTCATTCCTTCTTTAATGTAGCCAGAGATCTTGACCATAAAAAAAATCGTGTAGTTAACCGGCGACTCCTCGGGAGGAAACATTGCCCGTCACTTTGTCGTTGGTCTCGGACGGGAATAGCGACTAGTGCTCTTGACTAGTGAACATGGTGCGGTACTAGCCGTCTCTGCTATTTCTTTCCTTCTTTTTATTGATGTTTTGGATTTTTTACGGTGTACGAGATGCGACTTTGATTCTTCTTTTTTTACTTTATCTTATTATATATTAATAAAATTATAATATTATGAAAGTATTTATAATGACAAAAAATCTAATAATATGATTTTTATGTAGCTAATCTAAATAATATTAGTGATCAAACTTTAGGGTGTTAATTAAAAAAGAACAGAGAGTAGCATACATCGGAGTACCCGCCGGTTCGTTCTTGACACTTCTATTCTATCTCATGAAGCATGGGATAGATGGCAAGGGATGTATTCTTAGTGGCGGCTGGTCTGTGCTTGTGGGGAAGCCCTAGGATGCGTTGTGCACCCACCAAACCACAAATGGTGTCTGTTTTGAAGGACGGGACGGCGAATTGACCGTCTGAATCTAATCTCGAGTCTAACTCATTTGTTTGGTTTAAGAAATGAAATAAGTTGGTACATTATCACCTCATCCCTCGTAAGCATCAGCCTTGTACAAAATGAGGGGTGATGTCATCCCACCAAATTTATAGCTTATAGGGATAATCCTACGATAGATGATAGATCAATCTATTCTAGAACAAGGTGATTCCTCGAACCAAACAACCAAATTAGGCCGACTAAGCTAGCCCAAACCAATTGCCCCACCTATCCCATTCTCATTTGCTATTGTGCAATTTTTAATATGGGTATTGGGTCGGCTGGGGTTTGCTCGTTCATACACTAGCCAGGACCTGATTGTGTAGGACCGGAAAGGCGACTATAGGGGGGGTGAATAGACGCTTTCTCTATTTTTCATCTCGATCGAACTCAACACTACTTTCACTCCAATAGCTATAAAAGCTATGAAGATCTGTATACAGGCACAGCGGATCCTGTGTTGAATCTGATCAAACCCCAAAGCCAAAAGACAAAAACATCTCACAACCGCAGCCGTCGCCGGCTTCTGATCTTGAGGATGGTGTCGCACGCACTGTATGTCGAAACAAACACAAGGAGCCGAACCAACAAGCAGGCAGAGAAAAACTGCAGCAAAGCAAAATTTAATTCTGAACCAGCAAAGCACACAGCAGCCAAAGATTCAGAAACTTAGATGCATCCATGAGCAAAGAAATTAAGCATTAAACTAATCAACTAGTTATCGCCACTAGCAATAAAAATCAAACAAAGAACAAGTAGGATCTTGACCTTTCTACTCGAGAGGACGCCCACAGTGAGAGCCGGGACTTGGGTCGGACTTTTGGCTGGCGGCACGCGGTCGACAAGACGGCACGAAGACGCAAGCGTCCGGGCGATTTGGGCCGGGCTCGAGAACGCAATTAGGCGATCTGACGGCAGACTAAGACGGCCATTTGGGCGATGCTTGGGCAAGACGCACCTAAAAAGCCCAATCCTCCAATCCTCCCCTACCGGTCCAATCCTATCCCTCCCTACCGTAGCCTAGCTCAATCCCGTTCTTCCCCCCCCCATGGCCTGGCCCAACCTTAACCACTATCCCGGCTAATCCATATCCCCAATCCCACACACCACGTCGAGCCCTCCACCCTCAGTTCCTCCCCTCTCCAAGCGTCGCTTTTCTCCCTCCCTCTCCGGCTCTCTCCTCCCCACACGCCGCCTCCTTCCCTCTCTGGCTCTCCTCCGGCTGAGAGGAATGAAGATGACGGTTGTCGTCTCCGCTGTCTATAGTTATTTTGGGCTGGGTTTGGTGCGGCACGCACGACCACAGCACGATGGGCTTTGGGCAGGCAGGCTGCCGGGAGACGAGGTGGGCGGCCTGCGGCACGGCACGGCGGGGTGACCGAGCCGAACCGCACGGCACGACGCGTCCGGAAGCACGATGAACCTAGGCCGGGCCGACATAGCCCAATGCCCAGCTCTAGCCACAGGCTCCTATTTTTCAAGCAGAGCACCGGCCGCCGACAAGGGAACTTGTTTTTGCGGGCACTCCCCTACAGCCGCTACCAAGATCTCCTTTTTCTTGAGTCTACAGATAGCAATGCAAGCCGCCGTTCTAAGGCTCTGATTTCTACCGAAAGACCTTTAAGCATAAAGAATGATGCACACACGTAAACATGCCGCAAAGAAAGAAAGAGAAATAACAACCCAAGCTAATAAAAAATAAACATCAAACTGCTAGCACCAAGGATCCAGTAGCATCTAATTTTCAAACATCATTACTAAGCAAAGATGCAACCGCACAGAGCTTCTGATTTTCACTTGATACACGCCAAATCGCTGGCCACCCAAACTGAACCGAAATAAAAAAAACTCAACAAGCTACAGCTGCTGCCAGAGACTCCTCTTTCTGCAGGAGACAGCGTCGCATGCACTCAGAGCAAGATCCGCACCAAACGACACGAGCTGATAAGCTAGCACAAAGAACTCAAGGATCGATAAAGCAGCCGCCGCCCCAGGCGCCTATTCTCACGCAACAAGATTCAGTAGCATCAATGAGCAGTCGCAATAAAGAAATCAAAAACACAGAGCAGGCCGACAAGCAGCAAACCGAAGATTCAGTTGAACGAGCAAGAAACAAAATGGCAATCAATTTCAGACATTACAAATGGCCGCCATGTTGAGTGCAGCCCGAAAAAGAAATATCAAAACTGGTTGCCACCGCTCCTGTTTCTCCGGGCTGGACAAACTGCCGCCGGGGTTCCTCTTTGGGGCAGCAAGAACAAGCCGATTTTGACAAAGAAGAAGCCGCCACAGACTCGCTTTTCTAGCAAAACAAAGCAATGACGACTATTGGATCATTAAAGATAGCCACACAAAAAAAATCCAAACTCAAAGAAAATGATTCGGTTCCACAAACTGAAGGAACATGCAAACAGATAAGCCGATCCTTGGAAATTGAACCGAAGACTTGGTCGCAACAAGCCAACAACAAAACGCCTCTTACAGCATGAACCAAAACGCTAGAGACAAAAGCTGCGATTCATTGACAGTCGCTGCAGCTCCGGATTCTTGCGGGGGACACTCCAGGCGCCGCCATGCTCCTCATTTTCTTGGCTATGCTTACAGGCGCTCGATTTTTCTGCAGGGGGCGAGAGGCCGCCGCCCCAGCTCCGGTTTTTCAGGGCGCCGCCAGGACTCAAAAAGCGCGCACCCCCCAATTTTTTCACGGGCACATCAGTTTGGGGGCGGCCGCCACACACTCCAAAAGCTCGCCCAACCCTAAAGTCCCATTTCCTGTTCCTTTTCTAGGGTAGCCTCTAACCCTAAACACTTTAGAGAAGATTTACTCTAATGGACTTCCGTTAAGGCCCAACATCAACAGAACACATACACACGCAAATTAAAGCGTCGTCTTCAATTCTCTTGACTTAAACCACTTCCTTTGCGTCGTCCCGCGCCGTGGTTTAGCCAAAAGGTCACCAAGATGGTATTTGGTAAAATTACCAAAATACCCCTTCTCGATCTTTTCCGAAGACCGAGTCCAAACCTGTTGAAGCAAGCGTCTGCTTCGCCACGTGTAAGTTGATCAACGGCTCCATGTCGTCAAGTCTCTCCCGTCCGGATCCCACCGGCACCACTGAGCACTTGCAACGACTCCCGCGCCGCTTGATCCAACCAGTCGCACCGAACTGCCCGTTCGGTCATCCATGTCCATTTTGCGCCACACTTGAGTCACTTGACCTCACCCGGCATCCATGATCGTTCTGGACCTCAGCTCTCCAAGCTTAGTCCCGATCCTCCTCGCCACTGACCGTCATAGACCTGCAAGCCACCTGCACAGCAATATACAAGCAAACACGAATCCGGAAACAAGTTCTTCACAACTTGACCCACGTTAGTGAAAACATGCATCATGCAACATATATGCATTAACAAATATGGATATGACCTATCCAAAATCAATTCACCACTTATAACAACAATCAGCACAAAAGCCGGTCAGACCGCCGCTGACCCGACAGATCTGAAACTTTGTCGAAAACACTTGAAACTTCAAACCAAAAGCAGCATTGCCAATTGTTTCATCATCCTAAGATCATGAGCATATCCCAATGATATCCACAGATTGTTTACTGCTTTCTTTCTTTAGTGGCCGTTTGTTATTCTGTTTGCATGGGTTTATATATTACTTTGTTTGGATCGCGTAAACCAAAACGAATTTAGGGTTTTTCTGGTTCTTAGGTTTAAGTAAAACTAGATTTTGTTAAACTTGTTTTAGAGCTTAACCACCTAAAAGCATGTTTGATTAGACTAGATAAAACTTGGATAACAAAGACCACTTTTCCCAAAAATCGAAATTCTGAGTTTTAACAAAAACGAGTGGGCCAATCCAACTCCAGAATTCTGTTTGTCGGTGTTTTAGAACCGATCTTACGTAAAGATTGTTTGATTCGGGGGGTCTCCTAGAATGGAATCACGCAGAGAGATTGACACGGGATTTTTATATTGTGTTCGGCCTTCTCGAGAGAATAACAACCCTACTCCTGTGTGTGTATGGTATTGAGTATATTCTGAACAACCAAGGGAAAATACTAAGCCTATTACGAAGGATAGTACTTGTCTTCCTAGTTGCTGTTGACAGCGTATAACTATGCTTGCTCTTCTCGCTGTCCCCTTCTCCCTGTCTGATAATTGCCGTTATATAATCGTGAAGGAGTCGCCGTTCTGCCCTGCTGAAGATGCGCCTCGTAAAGTCCAATAATGAGCGTGTATTTGGCAATAATTACCGGCATAGTGGCTCCTTCACGTCGCCTGTCAGCTAATTATCAGAGATAATGGGGTATTAAGCGTTATTATTGCGCAGAGTAACAGTGCGCACTAACCGTTTGAATTCCTTAATCAATTGGACCCACTTATCTGTGGGTTTAATTGATCCTAAGGTGGTCATGGCTGACTTGATCGTAGAAGGACTTACGATCATAATATAGTCGTAGAAGATCTTACGACTGGGTGGCGGTCGTAGGGGGACTTACGACTATAAGATAGTCGTAGTAAGACTTACGACTATGGGGGTGATCGTAGAAGGACTTACGATCACCTAGTAGGCTTCTCCCTTGTAAATATAAGGGGTACTTCTGGGGTCCACATGACATCATATTTACCTATAATAAGAATTATAGATAAAAGATAAAATGAGGATTATTAGATCCTCGTCATCTAGCCCCCCAGCTTCAAGTGAAAGTAACTTACTTAGTGAAAAAGTCATGAATAAAAGAGAATTGCAGAAAAGCGGTTGAAGGAAAAACTCTTCGATATTTCAATGTTTCTTCGACCAGAAATATGCTTGGTCGAGAAAGTTGCTTACGACTATCAAGTAGTCGTAGTAAAGGTGATCGGAGAAAACCTTTCCGATTGATATTTCGTTCGACCAGAAGAACTTGGTCAAGAAGGTAACTTTCGCTTGAGGTGTAAAAACGAACCTGATTTTCTTTAAACGGACAATCTTGGGAATCACAATCGACTCGCTGAGATCTGTCCGTTGCGTCGGTTCCCGAAACGGTGCCAACCTTTGGACTAACACGGTTTCGGCCCAAGCCAGCGGTTATAAATATTCACTGGGGAATGAAACTTGGGCTTTTACCTTTCCTCAAATCGCTCCTACTGTTCTTCGAGCTCTTGCTCTCTCCGCCGCCGAGTTGCTCTTGCTTTCACCGGGACCTCCGTAATCGTGCCCTCTTCCGAAACTCTTCCTTGACCCAAAATCTCCAGTCTCCGAGAGAGATGGCTAGAAAAATTTCTGAGTGGGAGGAGTCGGAGATGGACTTTGCGAAGATTGAAGCCCTAGAAGCCGCCGGGAAGATTCCAGAGAGGAGTCTCGTGAAATGGCTTCCGGCGATTGGACAACATTGGCCGTCGGGGGAAAATGGCCAAATTCCGTCTTCCAAGCTGCATCAGGAGTGTGGTTTTCGACTACACTGCTCACCCTTTTCTCACAAATAGTGCTTAATCACTTTGGGGTGGAATTGATAAACCTAGGTCCTAATTCCATTACCATGTTAAGTGTTTTTGTGTACTGTGTGGGCGTGATTTAGGCATTCCTCCGACCTCGAGCTTTTCCAATATTATTATGGAATGTCTCGGCAACTGAATTGCCGGAAGTTGTGGTCTCAAACTCCACGACTTGAAGTCTAGGAGTATATTCAAAGTTTCACCCGGTCCTCATGGCGGGATGGAGGAAGAGGTGGTTTTACCGAAAGTCACCTCGGAAGACACCTTTCTTTTCAGTCACGAGAAGAATTCTTCATGGATTCGACCAAGATATCGGTCAATTGCCCCTACATCCAAGCCATTAAAGATTTAAAAATGAGGGCTAACCTACCGGCATGTGGTGAAAGATTTCATCACACGCCGAATTAGTCCTTGAAGAAACGAGCATCTCCTATGTGGAGATACACGGGGTTTGAAGACCCGACCAGGGATTACGATGATTGTAAGTGAACTTTCGACTTAGCCCTTGGTTTGGTCTTTCTTCAAAGTTATCTAATTTTCTTATCTGTTTACACAGATCTTTCACAATCGGAGATTGATTTTAGAGTCAAACTTCGCTTGTGAGAAGTCTCCACCACCACGAGAAGTGGTTCTCGATCCTTGCAATCAGATCTGCGCAGAGGAGAGGATGGAGCGCCTAAAGGTAAAAAATTGATTTTTCCTTTAGGACTTTATGGTCGTAGAATGAGTTTACGACTGATAGTGATCGTAGAATATCTTACGATCGAAGAAATGTCGTAGAAAAACTTACGACTTGATACTGGTTATAGGAGATCTTACGACCAGTTAGTAATTATTCATTTCCTGTTTTGTTTCACAGAAAGTAGGTGTGGAAAATCGTAAGGACGACGAAGAAGCTGTCTTGATAACCATCGGCTCAGGGTTGTCAAAGGACAAAGGCTCAGCTCCTCCATCCAAAAAACGTCGACTTACAAGGCTTGCCGACAAGGGAGGAGCAAGCTCGAGTTCTAGCCCTTCGACCAGATCTTCTGCAAAGCTTGTAGCAAACATAACCGCAATTGAAGCCGAGGCTAAAGCATCTGAAGCTGAGGAGGTCGAAGCAGCTGAGACTCTTAAGCGTAAACCTCGTAAGGCCAAGGTACCTTTCTATTATGACAAAAAATCTTTCGCAGTTTCTGCCACTTCTGGTTTTGTCAAACATTTGGAAAAGGAGATCTGGAAGGATTTTATGTCCTTTGTGAAGGATAATGTTGCTCCGGCAGAGCCTATGGCTGAGGGCAGCGCTATTCTTGGAGTGGTCGAGACTAATCTCGGCCCTCCAGAAAGTCAGAAGACCAGAGAGATGGTCCCTATTCAAAATCCACGACCAGATGCGATCGTGGTTGAGCCCATTCTTCAACTTGAAGCGCGACCAGACGTGGTCGTAGAAAAGAAGAAATCTTCCATTGGGAAAGTGACTCCCAAATTCTCGCTTAGGTCCAAGGTGCGAGGTATGTGAAATATACTAAAGTGTAAGAAAAACATTTACCTTTTTCCTTTTCACAACCTGATTTGCTTTCCTTTTGTTGTTTTTAGCCCGACTCCTTCAAATTTCAAGAATGCTTTAGTTGAGAAGTTTATCATTATCTCTCCATTTCTTTGAGAGACAACAAAGGGCGTGGTCGAGGGATCATCCTCGACCCAAGTGGTAGAGGAAGTCGTGGCGCCTGAAGTGGTTACGACAACCACTGAGGTATCTGTTGTACCCAGTAAGGTAGCGGCTACAACCTCTGAAGTAGCGGCGGTGACCACAGAGATGGTCGTAGAGATTCCAAAGAATGCGAATCTCGAGGCGGCCGCCACGACTCATCGAGATGGTCGTGGATAGAACAGAGGCCACTGCAGAAGCCTCTGGTCAAGATGGTGGCAGCTCTGTCCACCGTGCCGGAAAGGAAATCGTTGCAGACGTTCCTCCCGGTACCCAAAGAGAAACTGGAGTTACAGAATCAGAAGATGAAGAATATTTCAACTTCTGTGCTGACTTCTTTGGGCCTGCTTCCATCGTAGGGTCTTCTGCTTTCAGATCTCGCGACCGAGTCCCCCATCCCAAAGATATTCCTAATAGAGGGGATACCTTTGATAATGAGCGTCTTGAGAAGATTTGGTGGGATAAAGTCGCGAAGGTAGACAAGCTGAAGATCCCGGAGCTGGTTTACTCGATGTTTGCTAGGTCGACCATGGATGTAAGTATTTGAGTATACTCATATATGTGGTCTTTCCTTGCTTCTCACTATCCTTCTTTTTGCAGAAAGCAATAGAACAAATTGCCGTTGTTGGTGAATATCACCGGCAACTTCTAGAGCTAAGACAGGAGAAAGAGGAACTCTGCAAACAGGCAGAGAGGTGGTAAGTTACTACTATTCATAGTCACTTTGGATTTGACTACTTATATAGTGCTTACGGGATTTGTCATGGAAAAACTCACGACTAGGTAATGGTCGTAAAAGATTTACGACCAGTGGATTTGTCATAGAAAAACTTACGACTAGGTCGATGGTTGTAGAAGATCTTACAACCAATTAATCAATGCTTATATCCACTTTTATCCTTTGCAGGTTAAATAGTGACGCTAAGAACTTAGCCAACTCACTCGATCGTGAAAAAGAGGAGTCGAAACAGCTTAAGGAAGAGGTAATAGACCTCCGGAAGAAACTTAAAGAAGCTAACTCTGCGACCATGAAGTCGCAGGAAAGATCTTGAAAGAAGTCTTGAACTTAAGATCGCTTATATCTTTGATCTTTACCTAACTCTCGTCTTTTTTTTAGACAAAGAAAACGAGATGAGAAATCTCCTAAAGAAGTCGAGAGAAAGCTTTGGTTATTCAGGAGATTTCTCGTATCTCCAAGGATAAAGATCAGGAACTCGAGGGGCTGAGAACTCGAGTAACAGGTAAGTAATTCTTCACCTGTCATCTATTTCGAGTTCTTTTCCTTTTCTAATTCTCATTTCTTTTTCAGACATTAGTCTTGAATTGAGAAAACTAGAGACTGAGATCAATGATAAAACGTTGATCTACATCAAGACTGTCGGCATTGCTCAGAAAAATGCAGAGGATCTCGGATCATGGGAGAAAAAGCATCTTTGAGATCCTTGCTTCCCATGGTGAAGAAATCAAGAAATTGGATTCTCGACTAGTGGGTAAGAAATGCTTTTACCTACTATTATATTTGTTTCCTCTTCCTCTAGGAGTTTATTTTCATCGACGGTTTTATTCTTTTCGTAACAAGTGGTCGAAATCAAACAACTTCGCGAGGCTTGACTCGCACTCCAACAGAGATGGAAACAATGAAGGTTAATCTTCAAGGCAACATCACGCTCTGAACAATGTACTTAGTGAGCTACATCTTTGAGGGAAAAACTCCTCAAAATGCTACGATAGTCGCTCACATAAGCACCATTGGGGATCAAGTCGGGATTTTGAAAGAATTGGTGACCACTCAAGACCAACCAAGTCAATCGATAAAGGAGGCGGTCGAAGCTGCGAGAAGTTATGCATTGGCAAAACTTAAAGCTTATGACCCCAACCTTAATTTTCAACCGCTTGAAGAGCGACTTTAATCGCTTCCGAGGCGTATGAAAACGTCGATGGAAGAAATGCAATCGCTTGGTTTAAGATCTCGAGAGGAGATGCAATGGGCTCTCCTCTTCTTGAGTAGCTTGTAATAGACCTGTGAAAAACAAGGTTTTTGATGATGTAATATATAATCCATCTTGCTTCCTGCAAATCATCTTGTCGAGTAGTTAGTAACTCAAAAGATAATTAACGAAATTAAAGACTACGAATTGAAGTCAAAATAATGACTTTATCCTAGCCCCCGACTATTTGCTTAGTTTGTTAAAACTAAGTAAAAAGTCTTGTCTCCTGCAAATCATCTTGTCGAGTAGTTAGTAACTCAAAAGATAATTAACGAAATAAAGACTAAGAATTGAAATCAAATTATCCTAGCCCCCGACTATTTGCTGAGTTTGTTTAGACAAACTTAGTGAATAGTCTTTAGAAAGGGTTTCTGAAAACAGAGAGGTTTGTTTAGCTTGTAGTTTTTGGTCTCAATTGTCATGCACCTACGAAAAGAGTGGTAACGAATTGACACTAGGAAGTTCCTTCTAGTGGGCAGGACCACATGCAGAGAGGAGAGGCTTCGACTAGGTAATGTTAACATCTCCGACTAGTTTAATCAAATCGAGAACAGCAACTTGAGCTAAGCAAACGTCTAGAGGACTTTAAAAAATTTACTCGCCCTTCTCCGGTGGACTCGATAAGTCTGTCCTGGTAGCAAGAGTGGGAAACTGAACAAAGCTAGGAAGTTCCTTCCAGTGGGCAGGACCACGTGCGGAGAGGAGAGACTTCGACTAGATGTGTCTCTTCCTCCGACCAGTTGAGACGAACCGAGTACACCCAAGGCAGTTGAGAAAATCTGAGAAAGTGCACTCTTCTTAGAGTATTTTTCGAATTGATTGAAGAAATAAACTAAGGTGATAAGAGTTGGCTTAAAAAATATTTCGACTAGATAGAACCCGAGCTCTTTGTATTGGCAGCAAAAAGTGAGTAACAAGTTGACACTAGGAAACTCCTTCTAGTGGGCAAGACCACGTGCAGAGAGGAGAGGCTTCGACTAGGTGGTGTTACTTGCCTTTCGACCAGTGTAAAGAAAACTGGGTGTTTGGAACAGAGTCGAAAGATTATAAAAGCACTACTTAAAAAGTAAGACAATAGAGGTAGAAAGAACCTGAGTCTTTATTGTCCGAATGGTTGGTTACACATAAAACTTGCGTAACTGGTCGATGTTCCAAGAATTCGAGAGAACCTGGCCGTCCTCCATTGCTAGTCGTCGACCACGGGCGAGTAACCGACCACGTGTAAGGACCTTCCCACTTGGGGAAAGTTTATTCCTATTAGACTTGGATTGGCGAGTCTCAATACCAAGTCCCCTACAAAAAGGTCGGGGTTGGACCTTCTGATCGTAGTATCTGTGCGGGGCTTGTTGGTAGACCGCCGAGCGGATTAAGGCACAGTTTCTCCTTTCTTCGAGTAGGTTAATGTCATCTGCTCAAGTCGCTCTGGTTGGAGCCATTGAAAGTTTCGACTCTTGTCGATCAGTAGCTTTAGTTCCGGAGGAAGCATGGCTTCAGCTCCAAAGACTAGAAAAAAAAGGGGGTTTCACCTGTTGCACGACTAGTAGTCGTACGAACTACCCATAATACGGAGGGTAATTCTTGTACCCAAGCCCCCGAGCGTTTGATGAGCTGGTCGAAGACTCGAGTTTTGATTCCCGCATTATCGGCCGCTTGCACGCTCGATTGCCCCATTGCTCGGGGATGTGCAACAGAGGCATAACAAAGCTTATGCCCAACTCGTCGCAAAAATTCACGAAATTTTGCGCTCATGAATTGTTTACCATTGTGCGTAATTATTCGACTTGGAACTCCAAATCGAGTAATTACGCTTCTCATCATGAACCGTTTTGCTGCTTCCGTTGTTATCCCAGTTACAGGTTCGGCTTCAATCCATTTTGTGAATGTGTCAATAGCCACAAAGGAACTCAAACCTCCACGGAGCTTTAGGAATGGTCCTAGAATATCAAGACCCAGTGTCGCAAAAGGCCAAGATAGAGGTATCGTTTGTAATGCTTGAGCTGGTTGGTGTATTTGCTCGCTATGAAACGGCATTGAACACACTTAACCAACTCTTTAGCATCGTCAGGTCATTGGCGAAGAAAACCTTGTCGAAGGCCTTACCGACCGGTGTTCAGAGGAAGCATGAGTTCCACAGATGCCACCGTGTATGTCATGAAGGAGTATTAATCCTTCGCTCTGCGGAATGCATCGCATGAGCACCGCTTGAGTTCCTCTTTTATAGAGGACTCCTTTGACCAAAGAATACATTTTGGCCTTTCGGGATAAGCGATCTGCCTCGAGATTGTCTTCGGGTACGGAACCTTTCTGAAGATACTCGTAGATGGGCGCCATCCAAGTATCCTCGTACTCTAGAGAGACTGTCTCAATAAGAGGTGTCTCTGGCTCGTCGACCAGGGACGGCTTCTGGAGTTGCTCCAAGAAGACTCCTTTTGGCATCAGATCGGGAAGAAGCTAGTCGAGCAAGGTAGTCTCGAGAGAAATTATCCTTTCGAGGGATGAATTGTGCCTCGAAACCTAAAAAATGCTTCTCTAGCTTTCGTACTTCCGATAAGTACCGAGACATTGTGGGGTTAGAGCACTGGTACTCTTTCCCGACTTGATTCACGACTAGTTGAGAGTCTCCTCTCACGAGTAGTCGTCGAATCGAAAGAGCTTTTGCAGCTCGTATGCCAGCTAGCAAACCTTCGTACTCTGCCACGTTATTAGTGGCCTGAAAGTTTAATTGTATGGCATACTTTAAGGTCTCTCCGGTAGGAGATACCAGGACCACCCCAGCCCCCGAGCCACTTAAAGTAAGCGACCGTCAAAGTACATCGCCCATCGGTCGGGGAATCGTCTTGGGATCTGAGCAGTTCAGATTTGTCCATTCGGCGACAAAGTCTGCCAAGATCTGGGATTTAACGGCCGTTCGGGACACGAAATGGAGGTCGAACGCCCCAAGTTCGACTGACCATTTTGCCATGCGTCCCGCTGTTTCCCTATTCTGGAGGATCGCTCCCAAGGGAAACTCAGACGGCACAGCTATTTTGTGCGCCTGAAAGTAATGCCGCAGTTTCCTCGAAGACATGAGGAGGGCATATAGAAGTTTCGACACGAGGGTAACGCCCTTAGGCGTGTAAAACTTCACTTACGTAGTAAATCGTCGTTGTACGTTGTCACGTTCTCGACGATCTGCGCTCCTTCGCTGTGGCGTGGCGACTAAGTAAATTAAGAGCGTCTCTTCCGTTTCGGAGAAACCAAAACAGAGCACTCGAAGATACCTCTTGACATCCTCGAAGGCGGCGTTTGCCTCGTTCGACCACTCGAAACGGTCATGTTTCCTTAGAAGTTTAAAGAAAGGTAGTCCCTTTTCTCCCAGTCGTGCAATGAAACGACTTAAAGCCGCCATGCACCCAGTGAGTTTCTGGACTTCCTTCTTTGTGGTTGGAGGGCGCATTTGGAGAATGGCCTTTATCTTTTCGGGATTTGCTTCGATTCCTCGTATGGATACTAGGAATCCAAGCAACTTTCCTGAAGAGATTCCAAACACACACTTCTCAGGATTAAGTTTCAAGCGATTCTTTCTGAGGTTGTCGAACGTTTCTTGTAGGTCAGTAATATGATTAAGTTTCTTAATGCTTTTAACGACTAGATCATCTACATAGGCCTCTAGATTTCGGCCTAATTGAGATGAAAAAGTTGATTGCATTAAGCGTTGAAAAGAAGCGCCAGCGTTTTTTAGACCAAATGGCATTTTGACATAACAAAATATACCAAATGGTGTAATAAATGCGGTCTTTTCTTCATCGTCTAAACACATATTAATCTGGTGATATCCGCAATATGCATCTAAAAACTTAATATTTCACAACTGCGCAGAGAATCAACCACCGGTGATCGTCACGAGGTAAAGGAAAATCATCTTTTGGACAAGCTTTATTAAGATCGGAAGTCTCGCGCACATACGCCATTTGCCGTTTGACTTCCTAACCATTATGAGGTTAGCCAACCACTCTGGGTGGTTGACTTCTCTTATAAAGCCTGCTTTTATTAGCTTATCCAATTCTGATTTAATTGCATCTCGTCGATCAGGGGCAAATCTCCGTAACTTTTGTTTTACGGGTACTTTGTCAGGCCGTAAAGCTAGCCCATGCTCGATCACCTCCACGGGACTCCGGGCATGTCGGATGCTTGCCACGCGAAGACATCTGCGTTAGCTCGGAGGAAGGTAATGAGGCGCCTTCCTATTTGGGGTCGGAAGTATCCCGATCTGAACGGTCTTTGAGGGCTCCCTGCGTCGAAAGGAACCTCTTTGACCAGGTCGTTCGCTTTGGTGCGACTTTGAAGCTTCGACTTGCTAGTCGAAGGTCGACTTTCTTCTCGAGTTGGTATCGACCAACCATCTCGAGGATCGACGATCGCAAGTATCGCCATCTTTTGTCACAATGGATTGTGATCACTCCTTTGGGACTGGCATCTTAAGACATTGATACCCGTAATGAGTGGCCATTAAGAATTTTGCCAAAGTTGGTCGTCCGAGTATGGCGTTATATGCCGACGAAATCGACCACATCAAAGGAGACTTTCTCATCTCCGAAATTACTTGGTGAGCCAAATGTTAAAGGAAGAGAAACTTGGCCAATAGGTTTGGCGAAGACCCCGATGCGATCCGTGAAAAGAGTATCGCATCGGTCTTACCTTTGTCTGGGTACCGTGATCTCGTCGGGGCATTGGTGAACAAAATGTTCAAAGAACTACCACCATCAACTAAAACTCGATTGACCCGACAGTTGTTGATGGTGGATTCGACCACGATCGGATATCGACCTGATCGATTTGAAGAGATCGGACAGTCACCTTTCTCAAAACAGATGGTGACTTCCGACCACTTCGGTAAATTATTGACGAGAGGAGTATCTATGGAGTTTACCTCACGTTCGGCAGCTTTGAGTTGTCGCTTGGATTCGTATGCTGATGATCCTCCATAGATGTGCTTGACGGTATGTTGCGGATCCCGAACAGCATCTCCTCCTCGTCATCGGCGACTTAGGACCACTCGTTTGTCCTACTGCTCGAGAGTAGGAAGTGGACCTTGCCGTTGTAGTAGTCCTCGAGCTTCGTTGGAAAACTTCGGCGATTCTGAGGTCGTGTCCTTCTTTTTATGAAAAGGACACCACCTAGGCTTGTCATTTTTCCGATCGGTATGCTTACCTTTGCCTTGGTCGAGTACGACTTGGTAGTTCGTGGCTCTTTTTCATTCCCTGCCAAAACCTCCTTGGTGATATTGGTGTGGGTTTTGTGAACCTTCACCTTGTTCTTGGACTTTTTTGCTTTCTTATCCTTTTTCTTACCGACTTCGCCTGGCTCTCGAGATGGATTGTCTTCCTGATCAATCGTGTTGTTCCATTCGACCGCCTCAGAAGCAGTCGCATAGCGATCGGCCATCTCGAAGAGTTCGGCCACAGAGGTTGGAGGATTTAAAGCAATATCCTCTGTTATCCTTCTACTGCGAACTCCTTGCTTGAAAGCCCTAATAACAGATGAATCAGAGACTTCCGGAATTGAGTTACGAACCTGACTGAAACGCTTGATGAACTGGCGTAAGGTCTCGTGGTCGTTCTGCCTCATCCGGTGCAAGTCGTCCTCCTTTCCAGGGCGATTATATGTGCCTTGGAAATTCGCCAGTAAAAGGTCGCAGAGGTGTTGCCAAGAATAGATCGACTCGAGTGGTTGGTTTAGTAACCACGATCGAGCACCACGCTTCCATTGACCCCCCTGGTGGCTACACTCTCTGTTTGTTGTAGGCCCGTGACGAACTCCTCGCTTGCCAATGGCTCACTGGCGTTGCTAGGAATTTCATCGAACACCTCGGTGGCACTGTTGCTTGGATGTTGTAGGTTGACGACGAGCTCCTCTTTGCATGGTGGTAGCGGCCCGGATAGCTTGCACGTGCTCTCCTCGGCGCTCATCATCTGCTTGCTCCTCTCCTTCACTTCTCCAGCCTTGCATGCGTCTATCCCTTGAACACGTGCACACTGCTTGTTGTGCTCCAGCTCTGCCTCCTCCATTCGAGCCAAAATGACCACACGAGTGACGCTGCTTGGCGATTTCAACAGCATTAACGCCTGAATGTCGTCCCTCAAGCCCGATACGAACTGTCCCGCAAGGAACTTGATGTCCAAATTGGTGTTGAAGGCTAGCTGTTGGTACATACTCGCCTTGAAAGCCACCTTGTACTCGGCCACGGTCCCCGTCTGCTTCAACTCTAGCAATGAGCGCATCTGCCTATAGTACTCGCTCCTGGTGTTGTCTTGTACTCCTCCTTCACAGATCAAACCTCGGGCTGGAATTACGGTGCTCAAAGTGAATCACCAACTCCTCCCTTGGAATCACAGATCGGCGAGCGGGGGCAAAATTGAAGGGCTCTCATACCAAATTGTGATATCCCGATAGCATAAGGTATCGAAATCTCACAAATCAGTACTAGAATTTGGATAATCTAGAGAAATGGGGATGAGTCAACTAAGAAGACGATGACATACAAGAAGAACAAGTGGGGAAAGTTCAGACTTCATTTATTTGCTCGATGGTCCTGGAGCTTACAAGCACTGACCTTTTTATGCCTAGGCTCTCCTATCGACATTTGGGTCCTCTAGTCCATGAACCAAGTTTACAATCCATTACAACGCAACTCCACCATGTACTACCCCACCTGTCACGCTCAGCTTGGCTAGGCCTATTTTCACCTGCTCCTTAATTGTTTTCTGATCTCAACATCATGTTTCCTTGTCCCAGCTTCACTTCTTCTATTGCTACTTCCCTCCCTTGATTCCTCATAACTGATGTTGTATATGTGACAGAACGGGGCATGTTGCATGCATCACATCGGGCCACGACGGCGCATCGAAGAACGCATGCCGGAACGGAGCATGCATCACGTCAGGCCACGGTTACGCGCACGTCGAAGAATGCGGGATGGTTTGGTTTGTTACCATTGCAAAATCAAATTGGCTGTCGTTTGGTTTTCTATTAAAATTTGTTAACACTCATGAAAATTTATTAATGCCAATGAAATCCAATGTCACACACGGACAATCCGAGTGCCAGAAAATCACTCACCAAAATTTTAGTAACGCCAAAACTTGGTTTGATCACAATCCAAACAACGTTTTTTTGACAATATTTCTAACGTTTTTTTTGCCAATATTTGGTAACACTTACTGAAATTTATTAATGCCAATGAAATCTAATGTCACACACGGATAATCCAAATGCGAGAAAATCACTCGCCATAGTTCCGTGCCTAGCTACTCGCCTGTACTCGTGCTTCGGTTGATAGTTCCATAACTACTGAAGGTGTTGACAAATTCCCTCGGCCACCACGCTGTCGAGCGTCGACATTGCTGGGTTTGCGTCATGTCAATCTTGTGAGCCTCTAATGCAAAAACGATTGAATATCGAACATAAATTGTAATTAGGTGAAGGTTCTTTGTATAATCAATTGATGTCTATCCCCAATGATGAAATGTGTTTCCGTGTGATCTCAACCAAGCACCATATTAGTGAAACCTACAAAGTGGTTGCTGCCGGTTGTCCCAAGCAAATACTCGTCAATTACTAATCTGTGATAGCACTAAAAAGTCGTCGTAATATACAATTCGTGTTGACTTTGATGAATAATTTGGTATTTACGGATACCCAATGAACTGTATTATTTGAAAATACCATATCCTCGTGGGGGATCTTTCTTGTTCAGTTCCTGTTCAGTTTTGTGAATTTGGTTCGTTCCTCTGTTGCAGAATTGGTGTGCTAGCTACCGGAGAGATCATGGAAGTGGTTTCTTCCAGCCACTCCTGCTTGGCATTTCATCGAACGCCGCTCAGTGCTTGGAGGTTTCGGGACAATGGTCTTGGTCCGGGGCATAACAAATCTACTCGGCCAAGAAAAAGTGCAGTTCTTTGTGTTGGAACAGGGAGAGCTTCAAATCCAGGTGATTCCGGGAAGGTTCATGTGAGCCATGGGTTATACGTAAGTGATGTGGACGCGGCCCTCCAAGGCATTCCCAAGAAGGCCGGCGAGATCGAGAAGGTGATGATTCCGGGCCTGCCGGAAGAGCCTGACAGCTCTCAAATCAGTACTGGGTTCTGGGAGTGGAAGCCGAAGTTGACGGTATATTACGAAAAGTCTGGTACTGAGAATAGCAAGGCGCCAGCAGTGCTCTTTCTACCGGGTTTTGGAGTGGGGACGTTCCATTTTGAGAAGCAATTGAGGAATCTTGGCCGTGAGTACAAGGTGTGGACAATGGATTTTCTTGGGCAGGGAATGTCATTGCCATGCGAAGACCCTGCTCCTAAGGACATACTAGGGGAGAAGGATGGGGAAGCATTTTGGGGTTTTGGACAATATTTGCAACCATGGGCAGAGGAGTTGGTGTATTCTGTAGATTTGTGGCGTAACCAAGTTCAGCATTTCATTGAAGAGGTACTCCTTTTTTATTCTTTGTTGTGTCATGCAATGTTAATTTTTGCTAAAATGTCTTTCGAGTTCAGTTCGCAAATCTTAGTGTGCTTTGCACTCTTGGAACGTCCTGCAATAATTATTGAATTTAGCTATTTTCTTTATCAAGAAATGCTTGGACGTAAGATATTTCAGCATTTGTATATAGGGCTTTATAGAATTTATCGTACCATGCTTCTACTTAGTTGGCACTCGTGCAGTACATCTGCTCACTTCGGGCAAATGCATTTGTAATACATCTTTTGTTTCTAGTACCAAGAAGAATCGAGAGCAAAAGGGAAAAAACTAAAATTAAATTTTACCAAAAATGGGATTCCGATATAATTTGTTATCAAGGGCAATGTTTATCGAACATTCGAACTCATATAATTATTAAGGCACCTTTTGGTGTTATATTGCATACATAAACTTGTGAAAATCTTGTTATGGTATGCTGCCGCCTGCCAGGCTGGACAAGATTCACATATATTCTGTATATCAGTATATATAAACTCATCATAATCTCATTATTGATTTTTTTTATATTCATAAGTCTCCAAATTGGAACATTATGCGAATTTCTTCATTTTGGTGCTGACAAATTGCTTAATGGAAGCAAAACACTCTCCAGTTGTCGCTTCCTGTTTGGTCAGTATTTTCCTGGTTTTTGTTCATATGCTTAGGGACGGTGCTGTTAAATGCTAATGTAATTGATCTTTGTCAAGAGATGTCCAACTTTGGTGGTTATGAAGTATTTTGAAGTTAGTACATACAGTGGGTCACTTGTTGCTCCCTCAGAAGTTGTGTTTTTCTATTTCCGTTTTGGATGGCATATGTTATCTTAACTAATAAAAGAAGGGATTTACCAATGCTCAGCGGGACGAATCCACATAGTGGGACCACTGTCTGCCCCACCCCGCCCCACCCAAACTACATAAAAAAACGCTACGAACCCTCGCAGTGGAACCACTGTGTCAGACATGCCCGCCCCGTCCCACCCCTACTGCGCCCCTACCTCCGCATCTGCTCCTCGCATCCGCTTCTGCTCCTTCCATCTTTTGTATCAAACCCGTCGTCCTCTCTCCTCTCTCTCTACCCACACACACCGACGACGGGCGGCGGCGGCGGGGCAATGTGTGCGGAGGGTGGCAGCGGTGACTAGCCATGGCGGGCGACGGCGGCGTGGTGGCCAAGGATATTAAGGCGTCGCTTAGGTGTCGCCTAAGCGGTAAGGCGTTGTGAGGAGTCTAAGGCATCGCCCCCACCTTGCCGTCGCCCGTTGCCCGTGCGGCGTTGGAGAGCCAGATCCAAGCGGGAGGCAGAGCAGAGGAGGCCCTGTGCGTCGGATCCGGGCAGGAGAGAGCTCGAAGCGGCGTCGAGCCAGAGCGACAGAGAGGGGAGCAGGGAGGCGGTGGCGTCGAAGTAGGGGAGCGGCGGGCTGGGGAGTAGCAGGGAGCAAGGAGGTGGTGGATGGAGAGGAATTGGGAGGCGGCGGTGTCGGGGAGCTGTGGTGATGTGGCCGTCGGCGACGTGGATCCAGCATTGGGGAGGTGGAGGCCGGCGGCGAGGTGGATCTGGCTGAGCGAGCTCTGTGGGAGATGGGGTGAGGAGAGGCGAGATGTGGGAGAGGAGCTCTATGGGAGCAGTTGGGGGCGAGTGGAGAGGTGGCGATTGAGATGTGGGAGCAATTGGGGGCGACCGGGCGAGCTGGGCTGGCATGAGCTAAGCTGGATTGGGCTAGGCTGCTAGGGCACCTATTCTTTTACCTTTCTTCTCTTCTCGTCTCCTCGTCTTTTTTCTTTTTCTTTCCTCTATGTGTCGCCTCAACGTTGGCTATGGCGTCGCCGCAGCGTCCAGGCGGTGCCTTGGCGCCTCGCCTCGCCTTAGCGCCTTAATAACCTTGGCGGTGATTGGCCATGGAAGGCGACTGAGTGAGGCGACACTTCTTCACCGACGACGACTCCTGATGTCGGCACGGGGGCCACCTCCTTCACCGATGAGGCCCTGCCTTTCTCCACCGCCAGTGACTTTGGATCTGGGCACGGCGGATCCGGATCCATCGTCTCCACCCCTCCGGCGGCTAGCGACCCCGGATCTGGGCACGACGGCTTCGGATTTATCGTCTCCACCCTTCCGGCGGCCGGATCCAGCGCCGTCTAGCCCTCTGTCAGTCAGACGGATCTAGTCATCCTCCTCTGGCAAGGAGGATGCGGGTTGGTGCATCTCTGTTGTCTCGTGCACTCGCATCCGCCTCTAACGCCACCGCATTCGTTACGGATCCCGCCCCTCTGTGCCCGCTGCTCGTCGCATCCACCTCTAATGCCGCCGCATCCGCGAAGCCCCACGCCCCTCCGCGCCAGCAGCTCCTTGCATACACGCTGCCCTGCCCCTAATGTTGTCGCTCCTCTCATTTGCGCCATCCCACCCCTAATCATCCCCACCTCCCGCCACTGCCCAACATCTTGCGCTGGCCCCCACCTAGCGAAACCGACCCCGATACCTCCGCCTCCAGCCCCTCCCCAAGGCTCGCGCCACCGTGAGTACCACCCGCCCTACATCTAGCTGTCGCCCCCCCATCTATCAATGCCGACGACGTGTATGCAACCGCTGAGCTCACGTTGCTGCACCTATCTTCCTCGACATCCACCTAGCTCGACTGCACAAGACGTTCCTTGCTAACCTCCCAGGTTGTGTGCACGACGGTTGAAAGCAATAACGAGCGTGTGTGTTGGGCAGTTGCATCCTTCTACACTACTCCTTCGGACGATGCAGGAGGGGATGGGGAGGAGGCAAGGAAAGGCAAGGCACGAGGAGGAAGCGGTGGTGGTGCGGACGGTGTGGGAGGAGATGGCGACGGGCGAGCGGGTGGAGCGGCGGATCCGAGTAAGGGAAAAATCGTCCCATTGCTTGGCCAAAACAGGAGAAAACAAAGGAAAATAATAAAATAATACAAACGTGGTATTTAATCAAGGTTTCCATCTAAAAAGGGGTATATTATCAATTAACTTGGGAGGAGGGGTATATGCTAGATTGACATCTAAAGAGAGGGTATATTATCAATTCCCTCTTTATAGAATTGTTGCACGGAGTTTTTATTCTATCATGTTGCACTAATGTGATGCTCGTATATATTATCATCTTTTAATTGGTTGATTCGTTTTATGTGTTAAAGGAAAATATTATTTATGTATGGTTTGGGGTTCCATTGTAACGCACTAGCGTCCTACTAGTTGCATCAAAAGAGTGACATGAATCACGAGTACTGTATTTAAAGTAATAAACATAGCAAATCATGCACATTTTTACAACTGAAAAATAAGGATCCTTTGTCTTATTTCATTTGTTGGTTCTGCTGCCAAGCGCGTATAGCAGGTTTGACCTTTTTGTGTTTTGTCAATCATATAAACATTTATGCCCTTGTATTATAAAGTAGCTATTTAAAAGCTTGCTTAGTCATAACCAGTCCGATAACATACCATTTACTATTGGATTTATATCCCATGTTTCTTATGCTAATTCTATATCCCTCGTCCAGGTTATCCGTGAACCAGTTTATATTGTAGGGAACTCTCTTGGAGGTTTTGTTGCTCTATATTTTGCTGCATCCAATCCACACCTTGTAAAGGGTATCACATTGCTTAATGCGACACCATTTTGGGGGTTCCTTCCTAACCCTGCTAGATCTCCTCTGTTGTCAAAGATATTTCCATGGGCTGGGACATTTCCTCTTCCATCATTTGTGAGGAAACTTACCGAAACAGTGTATGTGCACTAAATTCCATATAGATTCCAAAAATTGAAAGTATATGCTGACATTAAATCAACAAGAAAAAAATCCTATAAATTGGATGGAGTTCAATTAACCCATTTTTGTGATACAGGTGGCAGAAAATAAGTGATCCGAGAAGTATACAGGACATACTCAAGCAAGTATATGCTGACCACTCAACAAATGTGGACAAGGTGTTCTCTCGTATTATACAGACAACACAACACCCAGCAGCTGCTGCTTCATTTGCCTCCATTATGTTTGCTCCAATGGGTCTGATATCCTTCCAAGAGGCACTCTCTAGGTAAAGTGGAAAGCCCAATTGATGAATTGCTCCATTGCTTATGAAATATCATTTTCCATTTTAACACTGATCATCTGCAGGTGCCAAAGGCAAGGTATTCCCATCTCTTATGTATGGGAGAGAAGATCCTTGGGTTAGACCTGTTTGGGGTAAGTCAAACAGCAGGTGCCAGATGCACCCTATTATGAAATTAGCCCAGCTGGTCACTGTCCTCATGACGAGGTTCCTGAGGTAAAACATTGCATTGTGTTTACAAATTATAGCTCCCCTTTGGCTTTCAATATACCATATTCCAATTGATGGTTCATAATGGATTATGGACATTCTATTTGGGTAAATATTAGGTGGAAACCCAAATTGAGTGTAAACTTCGTGGAAACCATGTGCAAAAGTTTTAAAAAATTCTCTTTTTTTTTTGTAGATATAGAGGATACATTCTATAGCCATGTAAATTTTCAAGATCAAACTCAATCACATTTGGGAGATATGAGCAAGACATTTTGCATGAAAAATACAGATCACTATTCGTGCAGAATGATTTTTTTTCATATCTCCCAAATGTGATTGAGTTTATTGAAATTTTACATGGGTATAGAACACCACCTCCCTTATATCTAAAAGTTTTTTTTTGAAAACTTCTACACATGGTTTCCATGATGTTTACACTCAATTTGGTTTCCACCTGATATTTGCAAACTATGATGTAGGTGCCAACTGCCAACATGCAAACTATTTTGGTTTGAGCACTAAATCAACAAGAAAAATTCAAAAAATTGAAAACATAGTTTGTGGAGCATTGCATTGCCTGTTAAAATCAAATTTAAACTCAAAATGAGTTAGTAGAAACAAAAAAGAGAAATTTGTTGTGTGTAACTTTTCCGTTTTTCTTTTAACTTAGTTTGTTTAGGATTTCTTTTTTTATTTCTCCCAATAAAATTTGAATTTGAACTTGAAATGTTGAATGGAGGTATGCTAAACTAAGAACTATCTTTACAAATTGTTTTGAATTTTTTTGCATTGATTTTGTTTCCAAAACAAGTGGTCTGCATGTTTGCACCTAACTGATGGTTTGCACAAACTGTCCTCAAACGTAGCAGGGGTATATGATATATCTGGTACAAATGTCCTACTGTGTGATCATGCTAATCCTATTGATTATGGCATCAACTCGACAAGTAGGGGGTTTACACTACATATGTCCCCAGAGTTGAGATAGCTATAATAAGAAAAGAGGCCCGGAAGATCGTAAGTTGTGTTTGAAGAGCAGGGGAGAAATTTCAAGTCTTTCAAAAAGTGGAAAGAAATGTTAAAGTTATTGGACCAAAACTATCCGTTTCAATGACACAAACAATAAACGCTATTGCTGTGGGGGGGCTAGGAGGAATTTTTATAATTTTATTATAATCTAGTAAATTCTTATTTTGTTCTAGGAAATTTGGTACAAAACCTATGAGTAACATGCTACATGACTAAAAGCTTCTCAGTCCCTACATAGTTGGGCAGCCATTGTTAAGAGCTAATGCTATTAATGACCCATGTTTAAGATTCTAAACAAGTCTCCGGGATTAGATTTGGGTCAATAACTAATAAATGTTATCTTGAGAAAGTCTGGCCAAAGGCTTGGTTTCTGCCCTACTCAAATAGTCTGGTAACCTTACAGTGCAAAAGAGGAAAAGGAAAAAAGGAGTAAAAAATGAGTCAGTTTGTGGTATTCTCTGTGATAGGATTTTCTGAGAGATATATGAATTATGGATTGTGGCATTTGTGTGCTCAACATGGTTTCTGCCGTCCTCATTTAATCTGTTGCATTCAATTGGCATAACGACACCTTAATGTAACAAAGCTTTCCTTGACAAAGTTGCCTGATACTTTTGCTAATATTTTTTAATAATGCCCGAGTGAAGCGTACTTTCCTTAATCTTCTATCCACTGTTCTACCTATTGTGGATTCCTTTACGGGCAAGACCTGCAGCCGACGCAAGAAGAATCAAGGTGTCGAACGCCAGGTTATGAGTGTTAGAGATATGTTAGAGATAGAGATAGGAATCCTTTTGTATTCCTTATCTGTATATGGCATGCACCCCTTGTACACCTTATATATATTGCCCATTAGGCCTCTGAATACATACACACAATATTTATAACATGGTATCTCTATCTCTAACATATCTCTAACAATGAGCAGCAAGGTAATAGATGATGTATCCGTTTAGGACTCTTAATATTAGGAAGGTTTTAATTAGGAAAGGTGTATTAGATAAGATTGGGAAGAGTTTGTTAGGAACTATTGTTAGCCTGGCGCTGTTATAAAGCGACCGATCTTTGTAATTGAGGAAGGCAAGCAATAAAGAAGTCTTTCTCTTAAAAACTTGAAGCATCATAGCCTTCTGTCACGGCCGGGGAAGAACCCAATTGCGACCAGGAGGGCGATACTTCGTCCTTCGCCTATCGCTATCCCCTGTGTTCCCGTCCTGGTATGTATCAACTCGTATCTCCTCTTGAGAATTTGAAGCTCTAGAGCCGGCACCATATCAGTTTGGTATCAGAGCCAGCTCTGACGCCTCCGATGACTACTCCGATCACGATGGAAGTTCTCGGCCAGCAACTCACAACAGCAACATTAGATCCTGGGCGACATTGGTGAACTCAAGAACCAGTCCAATGAACACCATACCGTGATCCCTCGGCTACAAGATGTTCAACCGACGGAAGTGGCTCGGACAGGAGCACAGGCCGGCGGCCCTGTCCAACATACTGGGTTGCACCCTGCTGCCCAATACCAAGATTTTTCAGAGGCACATCGGAGATTGCCAAGGTATCATAAATTAAAATTTTCAACCTTTGATGGCGAAGAGATCCATTGCCATGGCTGAACAAATGCGAGAAATTTTTCAGGGCCAGCAAACCCCAGAAGAAGAAAAGGTTTACCGGCATTGCATTGCATCATTACCACGACGAGGTGGCTCAAAGATGGTATTATCAGTTGGAGCGAGATGAAGGATTACTTGCATGGGCTCGTTTTGCTCGCTTCGTCAACTTGTGTTTTGGACCGCCAATACGAAGTAATCCCTTGGGCGAATTGGTGCAACTTCGTCGGACCGGCTCAGTGGAGGACTATCAACGGAAATTCCTAGCTCTCTTATGTCGCACGGAGCCACTTTCACCACTCCAACAGGTTGGGTTGTTCACGGCAGGGTTGCAGAATCCATTGCGCATCGATGTCGAATTACAAAATCCAACAAATCTACAAACCGCTATGAGTTTAGCTCGCACATATGAACAACGCCTTCAAGAAGTTCCTTTGGAATCCAAACCACCATACAAGCCTTTGGCCCTAGCAAGGACTTCGGCCACAACTCCAATTCCAGCCGCCCCCCCCCCCCGAACAAGCACTTAGCTTGCCGCAGCATCGGCAACAACCACGAATTTGCAAAGCACGCCGGTCTGAGCGACTTTAGCAAAGAAGCGTTGAGGTCACAATTCTAGCGATTAACTAGAGAAGAGATGGCAGATCAGCGTGCCAAAGGACTATGCTTCAATTGTCCGGAAAAGTTTCACCGAGATCACAAATGTTCCATGAAGGGCATCTTTCTTCTGGAATTAGAAGATGAGGAGGATGATGAACCTATCCCAGAGATTTCTCTACACGCGTTAACTGGCATACGTTTGGGATGCACCATGCAGATCCGCATCCAATTAGCTAGACATCAACATGTGGCCCTTGTGGATTCAGGATCCACACATACATTTGTCGCCGAGGAAACAGCAAAGCGACTCGGCATGGTTGTCTCACCCAAGCAAGGTCTTCAGGTAGCTGTGGCAAATGGTGATCGGGTGAACTGCGTAGGCCTTTGTAAAGTTGTACCTCTCGAATTCCACATAGATTGCTTTGCAATACCGTTGGAGGGATTTGAAATAGTGCTGGGGGTTCAATGGTTAAGGACGCTAGGACCAATTGTTTGGTACTTTGAAACTCTCTCAATGTCCTTTTGGAGGACTAACCATCAGGTCACATGGCATGGGTTGGGAGCACAAGTGAGCCAACCGTTTGTGCGCAGCATGTCGTCCAGGGACCTCCTAAGTGATCTGCTTCAGGAATTCAGCAATGTTTTTGAACCTCCCCACGGGCTTCCACCGGTGAGGCGCCAAGATCATCACATCAACTTACTACCTGCCACGGCACCAATTGTAGTGCGCCCATATCGGTATCCGCACTTGTTGAAAGATGAGATTGAGCGGCAATGTGACGAGATGTTCGCACAAGGTATTATAAGAAAAAGTACCTCAGCATTTTCTTCACCGGTGTTACTTGTCAAAAAGCACGATGATTCATGGTGGTTTTGCGTGGATCATCGAGCCCTTGATGACAAGACTATCAAAGACAAATTCCCAATACCAGTTGTGGACGAGCTTCTTGATGAATTAGATGGGGCTGTTAGAATAGGTGTTAGAATAGTAACTCTTTTATATTTCCTTATCTGCTTGTTGTATTGCCTTAGCTGTATATGGCATGCATCCTTGTACACCTTATATATATTGTCCATTGAGCCTCTTCAATATACACACAATATTCATAACATGGTATCAGAGCAAAGGTTAGAGTTAGGGTTTACTTTACTATAGCCGTCGCTGCCTCCTAGCCGACGTTCGTCTCGCGCTGCCCGCCGCCCCCGGGAGGAGCTTCTCCGCTCTCGAGGGTGGCCTCTCATCGGCGCCAGTGCTCCCGCGGCCGGATCTTCCTCGCGCTGCCCTGGAGCTGCACCTCCTCCAGATCATCGCCGCCTCGGATGCATCGTCGCTCCGCAATCGATCCGATCGGAGCAGCACCGTCTGCCTTGGCCGATGAAGCGAAGGCCAAGGGTAATGCGGCCTTCTCGGCCGGCTGCTTCCACGAGGCTGCGCGGCACTTCACTGACGCCACTAGCCCGCACGTCCTCCCATGCGAGCCACGCTACGACGCTTTCTACGCTCCGTCGCGAGCTCAAGATCGACGCCGCTTCGAACCCTCGCGGATCGCCTCGGATCCACCACCACGCTGCCGCTCCGGATCCGCCCAGATCGAGCCGACGTCGCCCTCGAGCCTGCGTCGATCGGATCCACGCCGGACTACCTTGGATCTGGCTGCCCTTCCACCGCCTTGGCTCCCCCGTGTGACACACGGAGATCCCGCCCACCTCATTTCGCCGTGCTATTGGCAGCGGCCAGCGCTTCGTCGTCGCCGGCTCAACGGTCCACTCATCTTCGGTGACGCCTGGGAGCTCCACTCCTTCGAGCCCCAGATGGAGTCGCGATGTCCCCGTCGACGCTTTCTCCATCCGGATCTGGTCTGCATTTTTGGCTTGGAGCGAGAGAGAGAACGGAGGATGGGAGGAGTCTTGCTATTATGTGCTCCTGGAGGACAGGCTGACTGCTAGCTATTCTTGCTATCGGTGGAGATTCTTCTGTTGCTACCTATGCTGGCATGTGCTAGCTATTCGGCTATGCTTGGCTTGGTTGTTGCTCTACATCTCGAGGAAGGATTCCGATTGGGATGGCTTGACTGTGCTTGCTATATATTTGGACTACATGCTGGTGTGCTATCTCTTGCGGCTGTTACTAGTATTTGCTGCTAGTTATCCTTAGGCTTTTATTTCTTTGTGTCTTTGCTTTCGCTGCGTCCATCCAAGTCCGTACCACTCAATCTTTGAGTTCGTCTAAGCCATGCGAGTCCACAACTTTATTGTCAGTCATAGAAGTATAGGAATTGTCTTATGCATGGCAGCAACCGCCGCTCCTGCTCTTCTTTCTGAGCCGCGTGTCAGATTGTAGAAGTCGTTATGATGCCGCTACTTTCTTAGCCGCTGCCCGAGCTTCTAAGGCTGCCACGCTTCTTTAGCGCCGCCGTCGTCTTGGGCTTCGATCTGCGCTGTCATGCTTCCACCTATTCCTATTCGGCTTGTTTTGACATCTCTCCCTATTCATGTCGGTTTCATCTTCTTCTTCGTTGTGTTGCCGCGGTCGACTTTCTCAGCCCCTGCACCTTGTGCTTTATGGGCTGTTGCACGACCCCGTATAAGAGGGGATTTTTTGATACTCGACATATTTTCCAAGAGCTACATGCTACGACGACATTGTCAAGACTCGGACTTCGGATTTTCCATATTTTAGTGTCAGCTCTTTCCAAATGCAACGCTATTGCATACACCTTGTATTTGAGGGGGAGGGGGGGTGTTAGAATAGGTGTTAGAATAGGAACTCTTTTATATTTCTTTATCTGCCTTTTGTATTGCCTTAGCTGTATATGACATACATCCTTGTACACCATATATATATTGCCCATTGGGCCTCTTCAATATACACACAATATTCATAACAGGGGCTACCTTTTCACCAAGCTTGATCTCCGTAGTGGTTATCATCAAGTGCGCATGCATGAAGTAGACATTGAGAAGACAGCCTTCCGGACGCACCACGACCACTTTGAGTTCTTGGTTATGCCCTTTGGGCTAACAAACACACCCTCTACTTTCCAGGCTCTCATGAATGAGGTGTTACAAGCATTTTTTTCGCCGCTTTGTCCTTGTTTTTTTGACGATATCTTGATTTATAGTTCGTTATGGACGGAGCACCTTTAGCATGTGCGGGCAGTATTCCAAATATTAAGGGATCACAAGTTAGCATTTAAACAATCCAAGTGCTTCTTTGGTGAGAAGTCTATCGCCTATTTAGGCCATATCATCTCTGGACAGGGTGTTTCTATGGACCCTAGCAAGGTAGTACCCGTGCAACAATGGCCAACTCCGAAGTCAGTGCGGGCATTGCAGGGATTCTTGGGACTGATAGGGTACTATCAGAAATTCATTCAAGATTATGGCTTGGTGGCAGCCCCTCTGACTAAGTTACTTAAGAAAGAGGCATTCCGACGGTCCACAGATGCCGCAGGTTTTCAAAAACTCAAAACAACCTCGACACCAAAGACCGGTTTTGCAATTACCTAATTTCTCCAAACGCTTTCTAGTCGATTCCAATGCATCAGGTAGCAGCATGGGTGCGGTACTTCACCAAGGGGATTGTCCGATTGCCTTCTTCAGTCGGCCCGTCGCGCCACATCATGCAAAATTGGCAGCATACGAGAGGGAGCTCATTGGCTTAGTCAAAGCCGTTCGTCATTGGTGACCGTATCTCTGGGGGCAAACTTTTACTATTCGTAAAGACCATTATAGCTTGAAGTTTCTTCAGGACCAGCGCCTTTCCACCATACCACAACACCATTGGGTCAGCAAGCTCTTTGGATATGATTTTACTGTGGAATTCCGGCCTAGCAAATTGAACTCAGCTGCCGATGCCCTCTCTCGCCGTGAGGAGGAATTAGAACTCCATGCTCTGTTAGCACTGCACTTTGCTCTTTTCGACAACTTACGATGGGAGGTCGCCACAAACACAGAGCTACTCGCATTGCATGACAAGGTGGTGGAGGGTTGAACAGGCTCTGCTTGGACATGTGTGGACGACCTGTTGCTTCATAATGGGCGAATTTTTGTGCACGATACTTCGGCTTGGTGGCTGCATATACTATCAGAGGGGCACAATTTACAAGTAATTTTTGGACCGAGTTGTTTCGTCGCGCAGGTGTCAAACTTCATTTGAGTTCTGCCTTCCGCCCACAGTCCGATGGTCAAACCGAGGTGGTCAACCATATCATTACCATGTATTTACGATGCTTGGTGGGTGATCGTCCACGTCAATGGGCACAATAGTTACCATGGGCTGAGTACTGTTATAACTCCTCTTTTCAAACAGCACTAAAAGACACTCTGTTTCGTGTTATTTATGGGCGCGAACCTCCCTCGCTCCTGACTTATGCCACATAGTTCGACGCGTGTTGCGGTCGTCGATCAGCAATTGCAAGAAAGAGAGAGTTTTTACAGGAGATACGGGAACAACTTTTTCAAGCTCAAGCTCATATGAAAAACCATCATGATAAACAACGCCGGGATGTTAGAGTTTCAAGTCGGCCAATGGGTCTGGCTTCGGCTTCAACATCGAGCAGCTGTATTAGTAACAGATCGTTCATCTTCAAAGTTAGCACCGCGTTATTATGGGCCATTCAAGATTTTAGAACGAGTTGGATCGGTGGCCTACAGATTGCACCTTCCACCTCGCTCCCGTATTCATGATGTTTTTCACGTCGCCCTTCTTAAGGAATTTCGAGGCGACTCTCCAACATCCGTGGTATCACTGCCAGATATCATTCATGGCAGAGCAATGTTCACTCCAGCCAAGATAGTTCGTTCTCGGTTGAATCGTGGCACATGTGAATTGTTGGTTCAATGGGAGGGATGTTCCGCGGATGATGCTACTTGGGAAACTGTGGCAACGTTCCGTCAACGCTTTCCATCATTCCAGCTCAAGGATGAGCTGATTCTTGAGGAGGGGGGAAATGTTGTGGATTCCTTTACGGGAAAGACCTACAGCCGACGCAAGAAGAATCAAGGAGTTGCACGCCAGGTTATGAGCAGCAAGGTAATAGATGACATATCCATTTAGGACTCTTAATATTAGGAAGGTTTTAATTAGGAAAGGTTTATTAGATAAGGAAGATCGGGAAGAGTTTGTTATGAACTATTGTTAGCCTGGCGCTGTTATAAACCAATCTTAGTAATCGAGGGAGGCAAGCAATAAAGAAGTCTTTCTCTTAAAAACTTGAAGCATTAGAGCCTCCTGTCACGGCCGGGGAAGAACCCAGCCGCGACCAGGAGGGAGATACTTCATCCTTCGCCTATCGCTAATCCCTGCATTCCTGTCCTGGTACGTATCAACTCGTATCTCTTGAGAATTCGAAGCTCCAAAGCTGGCGCCATATCATACCTATGCACATAATACTAAAGTAATTAAACTGATATGCTGTTATCCTATAATTCTTGATCAGCCTGATAATTTCATGAAACATGTATTTATGTAGTTCTTTTGTGTGAGAAATGTTACACATTCTGAGATATTAGTGTGTGCCTCGTGACTTTTCACTGTTGAGTCGATGACTATGCATGTATGAACAATAGTCTTAGTGGCTAGTGAGTTTTGTTTCTATGATAATGGTAATTGATATCTACTAGACCTCTGATTTTTGGTCTTTGATCAGGTTATAAACTACTTACTCCGAGGGTGGCTTAAGAATGTAGAGTCTGAGGGTTCAATTGACATCCCATTTCTTGAAGATCCCAGCTATGGTGAAGAAGGTGTATCAAAGGAGCTGGAATTTGTCAGAGAAGGATCCCGGAAATCAGTTCGTGTGCGGCTCTTTGGTTCCAAAATTTCCTTGTGGAGCCAGCTGAGCTCATTATTGAAATCTCATGTCTCCAACTCACGGGTAACATCTAGATAATTCACCCATATGGGTTAGTTAGATATTAAAAGCTTCAATTGGGTATTGTATTCATTATTCTTTATTTAAAGTAGTTAGACTGATGTATAGATGTGCTAAATAGACAGGATATTGAACATTTCTAGTGGATGTAAATATGTGCAGTACAAAGCTAGCTTCTAGCTTCAAATATGTGCAGTGGTTGTGGATAACATTAGGTGCTATTTCGAAGGAATTTAAGGACTGATGGACTGAAATATTTTAAGCTGAAAGAAACAACAACAAAAATTAAAAAAAGAAAGGAAAAAAAAACACATTACTGTAGTCCAGCAGGTAACATGTTTCATGGTATCGCTGAGAGAACCCTCGAGGCGACAAATAATGCCTGTTGCGCTGAAAAGAAATGCCGAGTTTGTATAATGCTCTCCAAAAAAAAAGTGAGCTGATTATCTTCTGTAGTTCTTAGTTCTGTTGTTTACTGTTCCTTGATATTTTGGTGACGAAATTTGTGATTTCATAAACCTTATGTAAAACCTACCGCTAAATCTAACCAAATGCATTCAACGTTTCAGCAGTAGTATGTTTAGCCAGAGCAAGCACACATTGAGGGTGATAATTGTCGATGTTTTGTAGTGGTTTCTCTTAGAGATATATGTATAGTGTGTTATTTTTCATTGTTATGAGGGGTTATTTGCATATTCACCTCCTGTACTTTTGTGTGTGTGTGTGTATATATATATATATATATATATATATATATATATATATATATATATATATATATATATATATATATATATATATATATATATATATATATATATATATATATATATATATATATCGCTTTTGGCCCCTAAAATATAATTTGCTATTCATAACATGGTGTTTGAGACAATTAGGTTTTTCTCTCCCGGACGCGCAACTCATCCTCCCCTGCCCTAGTCGCCGCCGCCGGCTTCCCTCCCCCCTTTGGCGCCGCGCTTGCCTTGTTGGGTACGGCGCCGCCTAGCTCATCGTCTCCGCCTCCAGATCAGACCGTCGCCGCCTACGATCGGACAGCTGCCGTCGCTCGGGGGCTCTCCGCTCAGGGCTGCGACGTTGAGAACCCTCAGGCTCTCGCCGTCGCCGCTACTCATCCGCCGCCGCCGCTGCCGCTTCACTCGGATCGTTCACCATCTCCTCCTCCGGATCGGACCGCCGTTGCCTACGATCGGACGGTCATTGCCGCCGGGGCTCTCGCTGGTCGCGACGGCGAGAACCCTCAGGCTCTCGCCGTCGCCGCTACTCATCCGCCGCTACCTGCGCCGGGGTCACCGCCGCTGCCACCTCACCCAGATCCATCTCCTCCTCGCGCTGACCGAGCCGGCTATCCTACCGCCGCCGCTGCCTCCGGACGTCACCGCCACCAGGGTCGTCGCCGCCGCCGCCGTCGCTAGGGGGGAACCCTAGTTCCCCCTGTGCGCATTGCTTCCGTTTGGGCCAAGTGCCGCCGGCCCGTAAGTAAGGAAAGAAAAAAAAAGAAAAACGCTCAATCTAACCGCGCCGTCGGCGCGCCGTTAGACCGTTGTCTTGATTGCCGCCCGCCGGCGCCGCCACCGATGGCTTCCGTTACTTTGAGTGGTCTTTGATCGATGCCACTCCCCTCCGTGCTCGCCGCTCATCCACCTGGTACACCGACTGCTCCACGCTTTAGCACACTGGCTCCTCCAGCGGCTGCCACAGGTGGTGGTAGCCGCCCTCCATCTGACGGTGGTCGTCCTCACTGTTCCTACCGCGACAAGGTTGGCTACATTGAGTCCCAATGCTATAAGAAGCAGCGGCATCTTTCACGCCGTTCTTCTACTAGCACTAGCACTGACACTGATGGCTGTTACTGTATGAAAATATAGTCTGTCAAATGCTTGTCTCAAAACTAACTAACATGTAACCTACTTACTTTGCTACTAACCTATTCTAGTGGATCTATTGACAATCATACACTAATGAAGCACTAGCTTTTTGCTTAATGCTCACTAACAACTATCTTAACCATGCCCCTACTAACTACCAATTAGCTTACGGATATAACCCTACTGATATTGCACTATCTAAACACTAATCATTTCTACTAATCTTCTACTTACTTGACTCACTAATGCACTTGACAGTTGCATCTCTCATTCACTTAATTACTTAACTATCTATGCATCTAACTATATGAGCCAAAATGCTATGTATGCAAATATATGGAAAACATTTTGAGATGGTTAACTTCCTATGACCCACTGTCAATTTCTAGTCACTAATACCACAATTGCAACTTGCTAGAGATACAATCACTCTCAGTCCCCTAAGGTCAACTAACTAATTGTCATTCTAATATCCTCATACAGTGACACACTAATTCATTAAGTTATCATCATTGTAGTGATGCCCTAAACAAATCTCCTTAGTTTAACTCCTAGGTGAGTTTGTCTTTGTAAAGCAGTTGACAATGAGGCCATTATACTGAACTAGCACCTAAAACTAACCACTAATTACTTAACAAGGCATTTGACACTTGTATCATATAGACAAAAGGCTTCTGGTCATTACAGTTAGTAAAACTCAGCCCTTAATTACCTCACTAACTAACCTGCTAATTGACTTCCTAATTAACATGTACTGAGAAGCTTAGCCAAGGGTGTAATTGCTACTAAACTAACACTGATCTTAATGCTAAATGAGGAATCAAAGTTTAATCACTAAGTGACAAGCGTTCCACTTGACAGACACCCATTCACAGAGACATTCACAGAGAGATACAACAAAAGCAGCCGAGCGGCTCGGGCGCGCTCAGGTCAAGGCTCAACGCCGGCGGGAGGTTCGACGGCGGCGGCCGCACTTGAGAAAAACGGAACGGCGAGGCTGCGGTGACCCCGAGGGCAGTGGCGGCGTGGCCGTGGGTGGTCGGAGGTGGCCGGATGGTGGCTTGCGGCGGCCTGACTTGGAGGAGAAAAGGGGCGGCGGTGCACCAGTGAGGTAGGAGGAAATCTAAGAGGAGCACGAGCATGAGGGGGGTGGTAGGAGCTTATCGCAGCCATCACTGGTGGAAGGGAGTAGCCGAGGCAGTCCAGCACCGTGCACCATTTTCGGGGCGGCGAAATCCTCCGTGGCGACAGCGTTGGGGGGAGGGATAGCTGGAGTGGATGGTCGGGGAGAACCTTGGAGGGTCCCGGGGTGCTCCAACCAAGAGGAATCGACCTGGGGTCCGCCTGAGGAGGCACGGCGGCGGAAAATAGAGCCTTCCAGCCGGAAACAAAGAAGACGGATCGCCGGCGGGTTCCTGTGAACACAAGAAGAGATTGGGTGAGGAGATGGGTTCAGTGGTCATGGAATCACGTAGTGACGTGCGTAGAAGTCGGAGAAGGGCCCTGGGATGGCCGGAGCGGCTAGGACGGCGCGGCGGCAGACGCGGGCGCGACCGGGATGGGGAAGACGGCAGGTGCGGCGGAGCGGCCGGCGGCAGTGGCGATTTTGCTCAATAGAGAGCGGGGGGCAAAATGGGGCTTCGGGTGTTGCACTTAGAGCTGAAGGCGGGATGGGAAGCCGGACGATGTGCTCGATGAGGCGCGCGGCGTGGGCAAGCGGCGACGGGATGGCGAGCTCCTTGTAGCGCGGCGATGCGCTCGCTTCGGTTGCGCATGGATGACGCATGGGCGAGCGGGAGGGCTAGGTGGCGTGCGGGGACGAGGCAAGGTGGCGCTGCGGCTGGAGTCGTGGCGTTGCGCAGGCGGCCGGGCGATGCGCCCGTGGAGAAGACGAGCAGGGCGGCGTGGCGGTGTAGTTCTGGCGTTTGGGGCCCCTTTGGCGGCGGGTGAGAGGGAGATGAGGCGCGGGCCGGTGCGGGAAGAAAAGGCTGGCGCGGAAGGGAGTTTGGGCCAGAGAGTTCGGCCGCGTGAAGGAAGATAGGAAATGGGCTGATTCAAATTCGGCACAATTAAATTTCCGAAATTCTTTTTGATTTTCAAATTTCAAAATTCAGTCAATTCAATTTAGTTCTAGAAAATAGCAAATAAGGTCCAAAAATTATGAAAAAAATTCACAGAAATTTCCTAAAACATCTTGGACTTAGATAAAATATTTTCAACTTAACATTGGTACTTAATTTTGCAAATAAATTATTTTGGATTTAAAATAAATAGGAAATAGTTTTTAAAATTATAGAAAATTCAGAAAACTCAAGGAAAATAATCAAAATTTTATTTTTAACTTTAAATCCAATAAAACCCAGAAAACTCAATAAATTAAATTAAAAAGCATTAAAACTCTTTTAAAACTCATAAAATCTAATAAAATAATATTTTATTAATTTCAAAATTAGTAATGTAACTTTGGGTCATTACAGGGAGACCCATACCTTCTTAGGAAGTTTCATTAAATTTTTTAAAGAGTATTAAATGGAAATATGTACATAGAATAATTTCCGATTATTGTTTAATATTTATTTTGAATTATAATTATTGGAATTAAATATTTAAATCAACTTGATAATTTTATTTTATTTTTATTGCAATTTCAGTTTTGTGTTGGATTTCGTACACAAATCTAATTTCCAATTTTGTTTATTTTTATTACTTAATTATAATTATTTAAGGATTTTACTTATAAATTTGTATGGAAATCAAATTGCGAATTTTATTTTATTTTTTATTCCGAATTTCAGTTTTACTGTACTTGATATTGACTCTTTGATTTAATCTGGACCCAATCACGATCGACGGTATAGATCTTTTTCTTTTTACACCGATTAACGTAGGAATTTCTAACCCCTGAGAGCGAACGTGGTGGCTTATTTTGACTCTGCTTTAATAAGATAATAGGAGGTATAACGTTATAAATCTATAACGTATTTATATAACAAATCTAATCTGTTATAGTATGGACTCCCTAAGATCGACGGTGTAGATTTTTTAAAAATAAATCAGGAGGGGGAGACCCATACCTTATTTGGAAGTTTTATTAAAACTTTTTAAAGAGTACTAAACAGAAATAGGTACATAGAAAGACCAAGAAGGAAATGTCGGTACTGGGGCAGGACACGCAGATACTAATGCTAAAGGCACACATCGGTGCTTAAAAGCAAAACAAAAGGGCAAGGAAAATTAATTTTCAGAAATCAGGCCAGCTAGGCGGCCATTTCTTCCTTCTTTTTCGCCTTAAATAAAATACGTACATTTCTTTCACCTATTAACTCCACGGATTAACATGGTAATTTATAGCTTTTAAGAGCGATTTTTTTCTATGTTTTAATAATATAATAGATACCAGCCCATGCACATTCGCTATGCATAGTTATCCCCTGGAACAAAAGCTTAGTACATACTAATCAAACATATGAATAAATGACTACAAAAATTTCTAAAGCAGTAACAGAACATTATGAGGTTCAAGTGTCTGATATGTTCTCATTACATGGAATCAAATGCATGTTCGGAACAATATATATGCCAGTTCTTGAAAAAAAAGGAGAGGATAATATACAAACCTTCTACACGGAACACAAAAAATTCAAAGCAACAAAAAGATTGAGCATTCTGCTGCACAAAGAGACAGCTCATAGTTTCAAGTCCACTCAATGCATCCGGCCGAAAGTGCTGAGAAATTTGGAGCCAACAGCACAATGAGTAACTTCGAACATTGGAAGGGGTAACTTGATTCACTTCAGCAGCAATTGTGATCTGAAACAATTGAACACGCAATTCTCATTTCAGGCCAGCTCAGCCTCCCGTCCTGACGATCTGACCAATGAGCAGCGACAACCATCCACTTCAAACATAATAAAACCAGTTTAAAAAAAGAAAAATTTTACCGTGCATTCTACTAGTAGTTTACGGTGGCAGTATAAATCAAATCTTACTATTGATTTGTTAAGGGCACCATAGAATTTTCTTTGTATTTATAATTTTTTCGTCAGGGTATTATAGATTTTTCCAACTAAGGTTGAAAATATTACTCTTGTGGCATGTGATTCCTACATAGGCAATTATAATTCTACCATCTCTAGATTCTACCACTCATACTACCAAATGTAGTATCACTAAATCTTAACTAACATGAATGATTGGATCAAAGAAAATGAACGGCCGTATTAAATTAAATATACGTAAAAGAATCATACCGGTAACGATTTCCCTGCTCCTTTATTCTAATAAAAAAATTGGCGTGGGACGTTTGGGAAGTAGACTGGCCTCATTCTTGATGGAAGCCTTCCATGCCTCCACCTCTTCAACCCTCGCACCCCTGGAATCAATCCAGACACAGAGTTCCCTGAGGGCAGAGAGATGGTGGATTCCAAGGCCACATGCAGATTGCACCTCACGTACTACGGTATCAAACGTGAGTACTTCCAGCTTTGGCATGGCTCCTGCTTCGAACATCGGACCCACGGTGGAAACCCACAAGCCGAAGCACTTCAGACGTTGGAATCCGCCGTTGCATACGACGAGCCTTTCTTTGGTGGGTCCATCTGCTTTTGATGTTAAATACAGTTTTAGCAAGGCGGGTAAGTCCCCGAGGATCTGGAAGGTTTCCTGAGTCACTTGATTAACCATGATGTGTAGGAGGGTGAGGTTGGCCGATGAGGCCATCCACTCTGGAATCCCTTTGAGATAGAAAGGAATGACGACTAATTCCCGCAGGAGATGAGGAGGTGGGGACCATGAATACAAACGGGAGCCGAACATAGAACCATTACCATCTCTGTAAACGTGCAAACATCTAAGGTTTGAACTATAGAGTTTGCCAAGTGACGAAGCCAAGATATCTACGTACGTATCACGGTATGAGCCACCAATGCACCAACGTAGCTTAAGAGTTCTCAATTTGGTCAAATTGCCCAACTCCTGCAAAGAATTTATTGAGCTTTCGTCGTTCACAAATACATGTGACAGTTCCTCTAGAGCTTGCATGTTACCCACCCCATCTGGCAATTTTACTCTAGATAGTCTAGTAAGTAACTGTTTCAACCGTCGCAGCTTAACAATGCTTGCCGGCAATTCTCTTATAACAGTACCAAATAGATCCAATGTTTCCAAATACTGTAGCTCACCTATTTGTTCTGGAAGATTTGTGGTGCTATCTGCTTTAATCCGTAGGTACCTCAACTGAAATAGCTTCCCAATATTTCTAAGATCACAATTTTCCAACATACCAGTGGTCTCTATATCTAGCACTCTCAGCGCATGCAAGTCTGAAATAGAAGGTATATGTACAGAATATCCAAATATGCCAAGAGATCGAACATGAGCAGTAACCATGGATGACATCACTATCACGTTTTCTTGGCCACGGTAGTCAAGTGAAAGTCGACGGATCTTACCATTTTCTTGATCACCAACGGAAGTGATAAAATTTTCTTCGACTGCCTTGGATATAATGAGATCAAGAATCATATCATGCACCCGGCATGCATGTACTCTACCATCATGCTGGATATCTACTGGTTGGATCATACTTTTGTTTATAAGTACATTAAAATAGCATTCCCCTTCCTCCATTAAATTTCTCCCACCATCGACCTTGACAAATCCTTCTGCTATCCACCTACTTACTAGACGATCCCTCGGAATTAGATAATCTTCTGGAAACATACTTAGATATAATAAGCAAGTCCTTAAATGGAGAGGAAGGTCATTATAACTCAAAGATAGTATCTTCTTCATTTCCTCCACATCAGAATTTTTCTCTAGTCCTAAGCCAATCGAATTAAGGACTCTTAACCATTCTTCTCTTGCATGTGATTTAGTTGTCAATAAACTAGACATCGTAATGATTGCCAATGGTAGACCACCACACTTTCTTATGATTTTAGTAGAAACTTCTTTCAGTTGAAGAGGGCATTTGTCTTTAGAGCCAAATACTCTTCTGAAGAATAAACTTTTAGAGTCGCCTTCACTTAGTGGCCTTAGTTCATATACAAGATCGTGGCAAGGGGAGCAACATGACTTGGCAACAGTAGCAATTCTTGTTGTCACTAGTATCCTACTACCACAAGTATTCTCAAGCAAGGCGCATTTAATAATCTTCCATGCTTGGGTACTCCATATATCATCAATTACAATAAAGTACCTAACAAATGAGAGATACTATGGTTCAATTTGGTCGTGTTAATTGAATACATACAGGATATAATATGAAAAGTAAATTGGTAGCTAAAAGTAATGTTTCAATGTCGAGCTAATTAAAAATATGTAGGGCTGCAAATGAGTCGAGTATAAACGCTCAGCTCTGCTCGTCTTAAAAAACAAGCGAGCTCAATTTAAGTCAAGTTGTATGTTGAGCTAGAGAGTGGGCTCATACTCGGCTCATAACAATCTCTAGTCAATCTCGAGGCAATTATAAACAATGAAGATGGTGTGCAAATCTATAAAATAATTAAGGAACTGACGTGACTGATGGTGTTAGTTGAAAGTCACATATATGGATAGGTTTTTCACTCGGGCTCTAAAAGCTGCTCAAACTCAACTCATTTATTTTTTAGAAGATCTAGAGTCGATCCAAAAAACGGGTCGAACTCAAGCAACTCATGAGCCTCGAGCCTTTCTTGCAGCCCTACGTATATGTATGTTCATGGAAAGAATATTAGAGTATTCCATCATGTCAGTCTAAATAAAATTATATTTTAAACATATATATTCAATTCGTCTCGTATTATAAAGAATTACGGCTTTTTCAATAAAAAATGAGATGACCGGTAAAATGACCAGTTGTCCTATTTAAGAGGCCTTTGCACAAGAGGTCCATTAATTACGGACATAATGTTACAATTAAGTTATGGTAGAATGACTTATAGAATACGAAATACAATTTGAATCCTAGAACGACTTGTAATAAGAAACAGAGGGCGTACCTCTTGTCCTTTAGGAAATCCCTTACTGCATTAATGAGGCATTCCTCGTCCCCTGACTCAGTTCGTTCATACTCTTGCTTTCTGATTTGAGAGAGTATTCTCCATAAAATCTTTCTTGTATCGGGTTTTTGGGACACCGACACAAAAGCTCGGCAATCAAATTGTTCACCAACCTTCTGATATACTTGGTTGGCGAGAGTAGTTTTACCTAACCCTCCAAACCCCACTATTGACACCACCTTCAATGACTTCTCCCCATCATCCACCAATTTGATGAGCTCATCCCTCGGAACATCAGTGCCGACGAGGCTGGATGCCTCAGCATAGAGGGCAGGTAGCCGGGGATCGATGGGAACAACACCGCTGCTGCCAGAGTCGAGGACCGCATCAAGCTTGTACCTGTCACGTCGCTGGCTTGCCTCAACGATGCGACTCTTTAGTTCTCTTATCTGCATAGCGAACTCATGACAAGCTCCTAGCTCCTTCACTTTCTTGATCATCCCAGAAAAATACCGCTTTATACCTTTGGATTTGTCCGAATCCTACTGGGGCCGATGCATATAGTCGTCGATGCGGTCCTCAATATCATAGGCCATCTCCCTCACTTGGTTCCTCCACTCCTTCTGAGGTGGGTCGAGCACCTCTGTGTCGGCCAGCTTCTCTAAGAGAGCGTTCATGCTGCTCAGCTCATCCTTGAGGAAGGTGACATCGCGCTTCACCTTTTTTTGCAGCTTGTACTCCTCACCCAGCAACGTGGTGAGCTTGGTGAGGAGGGGCTTCATCACCCCCGTGGCGGCGCTCACCATGATTCCTTCCATCAACTACTCTGTTCTTTGTGTGGCGAAGCTTGTAGAGCAGCTCAGACAGAACCTCAAGGTGATTTGAGGCTGCGCGAGTGAAGCAGAAGTAGAAGTTAGTTGCTGCTGCTAAGGATAGTATCTCAGAGTGGTTCAGATATCAGAAAATTTCACACAAGAGCTATGTTCCTGGAAAATCAAGAAAAAATTCGTTGCATCAACATTGAGTGGCTGCGCGAGTGAAGCAGAAATAGAAGTTAGTTGCTGCTGCCAAGGATATGGTTCAGATATCTGAAAATTTCACTCATGAACTATATTCATGGAAAATCAAGAACAAATTCGTGCCATAGTTGTAAGTACGTACGTACCTACTGTTGTTCCGCGGCCATGTCTTCACTCTGGCGAATGGACAACAATGGTGCAGCGAAAGTTGCGTAGAGAAGAGGAGGGAGGCTTGGGTGTCGGCAAGAATAAATAATTGATGGGCCCAGACTCCACTGAACCTAAGGAGAAAGAATAATAATATGCTTTTCTTTCTTCACTCGGTATGATAAGGCCCGCGAATTTGCTAATTGCCCATACTTTCGGTGCTACTTTCTCTCTCTCTCTTTTTCCATAACGGTTTTACAATGTTTCAAACGTTTCACCTATATAATTTCAGCGCAACTAAAGTAATATTCGAGTGTGATGTTTCCAAAGCAATGAAGCTTTGGAAAGCAATTATACTAAGCCAAAGCAATGAAGCTTCCCTCAATTTTAGTCCTCCCGTGTGCATATGCCAACGAGAAGAAAAGCTCTGGGATCAGCCACACCACACAGAAGTGTGATGTTTCGGTGAGAAAGCATGGTTGCGTTAGAGCCAAGCTTAACAACTTTCCTTCCATGTGCGTTCACACACAAGTGTGATGTTTCGGTGAGAAAGCATGGTTGCGTTAGAGCCAAGCTTAACAACTTTTTGTGACGTTGCCCAATGACGCTGCTAGCAAACAAAGGTTACGCAGGTGTGGAATCGAGACTCGACCAGGGAAAAATCTTTCATTTTTTTTGGGTGGGCAGGGAAAGGACCGAAATGACCGAAATAAAAGCCAGTATGGAAGCTCGAAGGCAAATTGAAGCTGACAACACCAGATGCCAAAGACGATCATACTAGTGCAACAAACCACCTGTTAAGGCCTTATTTGGAGCAGAGGATTCCGAGAAGAATTTCTGCAAAATCCTCTAAGGTAATCGGACATGCTTCACAGACTGACGTTTATCGCAGACGATGCCCCAAATCGTCCGTCTCACCATCTCGACCGACCATCATGCCTCCTCCTGTGCCGGCCGACACCTCCATGTAACATCCCAAAAATCTGAATTTTGGGATTATGTAATATAAATACATTAGAGAAATTACTTTGATCATTTGCATATGAAATATACCATGTTTGGATTTGGTTTTGAATTAAAAGAAAAAAGTTGAATTACAAACAAATAGGTGCTAAAAAGAAAATAGATGAAACAAAGTAAAAATATTTAATAAGATAATTATTTCTAGCATATTATCTCAGGAACAATTCACCAAAACTTTTATATGAATTCTTGTTAAGAGAAATAATTACAAATACATAAGAACAGAACATTGTCCAAATTTTAGAGAAATTCACAGAAAATATTAACCTCTGAAAAATTTACAGGATAAACAAGCTTAGTCCAGAAGTCTACCCAAAAAATTTCATTAAATTCCAAAGTATTCTCCTTAGTAAATAAAATCGGGAATTAAATTAACCAAAAATTCTCCTTAGTTTAGTCCAGAAGTCTACCACGAGCGCATCGCCGCACGCACGGATTCCGCCCATGCTTTCCATCGGTCAACCACTCATGTCGCTTCGCCGGTCACCTCCGCGCCCATCCCTGCCCGGCCAAGCCCCCATGCCTGCCCGTACGCCGGAGACTCCGCCAAGTTTGCGCGCGATCACCTCGGCCTCTACCTTGCCAATCTCCACCTCTCCGTCTATAAAAGCCGCACCCGAGCTTCGTCATCTTCTTTCCCTACTCCATGCGCACCTCCTCACTCCTTCTCCACTGAAACGAGCCCAATCGCTCGGAGAGCACGAGCCCTAATTCGGCCGTGCGCCACAACCTTCGTCCCCAACGCCGTGAAGGGCTTGGTGTCAATCCTATCACATCATATCGCTATCTCGAACATTGTAGTCCTTTCCGCTCACTCAATTTGGCCTTTGATTCATAGGATCAGCCGAATTGACCCTTCTTTGTCGCCTTCGGCCAGAATCACCGCCTCAAGCATTGCCGGAGCCTTACTGCACCTCAAGTCGATTCCTCACGCCTGGAGCATCGCCTGAGCACTAGCAATCTTCCCTAGTTGTCAATCGATGCTCTCCTTCGGACATGCTTCTTCTCCACGCGTTGCTCACCTTGCCGCCTCGGCTCACCATTGACCAACCGTCTCCGACCACCTCAGCCCCTCCACATGAAGAATCTAGGCCCCATGTGCAGTATTTTGGTAATTATAGACAACCATGTGTTTTGTACTAACTCGCTTTATCAAGAAGTTACTAGGTTTATTCTTGGACTAAGACGAAAGAGCGTTAAAGGATCTCATCACACTCAAGGTAAAGGTATCTAATTGATAGGACCTTTTCTTAGTTTTACCGATCTAGAAGATTGAAGGATAAAAGACCAGATTGATAGTGTAGAAAGCTGTACTATAAAAAGGGATCAAATGTCTAGTAACTTGAAAGCAAAAGATGCCACATGCTCAATCCCACTTGGTTTAAAACTTGGATTCATTTGAAGTTGTTTGGTCTTTATTTAAATGTGCTTTATCTTTGTGGCTGGACTGACCGCAGTTGATCGGCCGGACTGACCGAAAACCCGGATCAACGCTGTGGTTAGCATTTTCCAGTAAGCTCCTTTTCTGCAATTTCAATAGCCAGACTAACCGCTGGTATTAGTCCGGAATGACTAGACCTCCGGATCGAGTGTCTCGGTCAGCCTTTTCCAGAGGAAGGAGTTTTTCGTATTTGGCTGTGATTCTTAAGGCCGGACTAATCGCCGACATAGGTCCGGACTGACCGGACACCCAAGTGAAAAGACCCGGTCAGCTTTTTCCAGAGAGGGATATTTTTGTGTCTTTCTACTAAATCTCTAAAGCCGAACTAACCGCAGTTGTGACCCCAGGCTAACTGTGCCTCCGATCCATTAGAGCGTCAGCTTTTTACAGTAGCATGTTTTTCCTCTAGTTTGGATTTCTTGAGTCTGGTTTGACCGAACCCCTAATGGCGGTCTAACCAGACATGCTGTAACAGATAGTTTCAGTGCATTAAATGCGTAGCAGTAACCGTTATCCTCAGTCCGAACTTACCGGCCAAATACCTATGGTCTAACTGGACTTGCTGATCTTTTGGGGATTTCGTGCAATTGCTTGCTTGATCTCACAAGGAAAACTTGTGCACATCATTCATGGCTCCTCTTGATGTGCACCTTCAATCACATATTTCCCAATTTGTTAGGCCAAGTCTGACCATATTTGTCTTGTCAGTATGATCCGATTCTGTGGAACAGTTTAGCACGTGGCTCCTTTGCCATCTTAAACACACAAAAGTTGAAAACAATGGAGCCACTCTAAGTAGCCTCTCTTTACTCGTGTTCATTTATGAATCGACCATCCATGATTGATGACTCATGGGAGAGATTGAGATCATATACATAGATTCTTTTACCATGTCTTATCTAATGGCGAGCATAATTTCTAGTAGAACGGCTCAAATTACTACTTTTAGTCTTTTACTGAGTTTAGTTCATGTGCATAGCTAGCTTGTTCCTAACATTTGGTATACAATGCAACAAGCAAACTTGCTAAATTAGCCGCGAAACCCTTTGGTAAAGATACGCAAAAGATTCAAATTGTAGCGAAAAAATGCGCGTATGTATAAATATGTTAAATTCATCACTTCACACTTGTGTATCTGCAGATAGTTTTCTTACCAATTTATCAACTCGGTTTTACTCCAATCAGACGTCAAACAAAATGCCCTGCTTATCGTTGAGTTTGAGTGTGGTACGAATGAAGTTTGAGTGTGATACAAATTTTGTTTTCAACTTCAATTCATAGTTCTACTCATACATGAAGTTTTTCTTATAGCACTATAAATATATCCATGTAGTATATAGGGAAGATCAATAGTTTCATTATAAACATCTCCTCATACAGTGACATTGTTTTCCAATGCAATACTTTACCACATAGTTATCTTCTACTACTTCCCAATTATTGCTTCATGCTAACCATTGCGACATTAACATGTATACACATGCAACCGTCGCCGATTCGAGCAGGGGACACATGTCACGCTCTCTTTGGTGACCTTGAGCATATTCCCTACGACTGCACCATCTCTACTCCTAGCTATTTTCTCATTTGCCTCTGTACACCCGCGCTTCTATTTGTACGGGTGCATGATGTTATACACGCTCGACGTCCTCTTCTCTCTTCTCGATTGCTCATCTTCTTCGACGTTGGCCAACTCAACGCTGTGACTTCTTCACTATCGATCCCTCTCAGCTGCTACCCCTTCTAATGCAATACATTACCACATAGTTATCTTCTACTTCTCTCCAATTATTACTTAATGCTAACCATTACGACATCAATACACATACAGATGCAACCGTCGCCGATCCTAGCTAGGGACACATGTGACGCTCTCTCCGGTGACCCCGAGCATATTCCCTACAGCTGCACAATCTCTACTCCAAGTTTTTTTTGCTCCTTTCACTCTGTACGCATGCGCTTCTATTCGTACAAATGCATGATGTTATACATGCCTGACGCTCTCTTCTCTTGTGTCGATCGCTCATTTTCTTTGACGTTGGCCAACTGAATGTTGTGGCTTCCTCACTAACCGTGGTGATCTTCCATCTTCATTAATGTCGACATGTCTACGTTAGTCGTTATCTAACAATATTGAGAATTTTTTGCCATCGCCGGCGACGACGTGCCCCTCACCAGTGATGGCACGCTCCTAGCTACCCTATAACCCTATATCGTCTATAGCTTGTCTTCAATGCAAATATTCATCTCCTCTCTGCCAAGGCTTCCCCATCATCGAGCTTCTTTGCCCATTAACTTCTTCAACAACGCCGACGCTCACCACATGTCATCGCGGCCCTTGACTCCTTCAACACTAGACTTTATCTTCAATGGCTTCGGCAAGTAGCATGACATTGTCATCATCTCCGCTGTCACCGTCTCGGCTCTTCGCTTCCCCATGGGTTAACGTCTTCTTGCATGACAGATCGATGTCATTGCACTCTTTAGTGGTCTCTTTCGACATCATTTATGCCATCATCGTTATAACTTGTATTTTTAATCAAAATTTTAGTTATTTTTTATTTTTATTCCAAAGAAGCAATAATAGAAACACATGATCTTGAGAGTGAACGTGGTGGCTTTTTTGTGTCTCCTCCGATACCATTCGTGTCATCCTCATTATAACCTTTATTTTTATTCAAAATTTTAGTTATTTTTATTCCATACAAATCAAAAGGCTAAATTTATTTAATTTATTCAAATTTTAGTTATTTTGGGGTTTTATTTTGGATTCGCATGGAAATGAAATTGTAATTTTTTAAAAATTTTTATTCTAATTTTAGTTCTTTTCTTGCAATTCTTATGCTAATCCAATTGTTATTTTTTTCTTTAATTTTATTTCCAAATTACGCTTATTTAGAGATTTTACTTTGGAATTAGTATTGAAATCAAATTGCTAATTTTAATTTATGTTTATTCGAATTTCGTTATTTTGGATTGATTTAGGTATACAAATATGATTTCCAATTATTGTTTAATATTTATTCTGAATTATAATTATTGGAATTCATATCAAAATCAAATTGATAATTTTATTTTTATTCTGAATTTTAGTTTTTTGTTGGATTTCGTACACAAATCTAAATTCTAATTTTGTTTATTTTATATTATGAATTATAATTATTTAGGATTTTACTTATAAATTTGCATGGAAATGAAATTGCTAATTTTATTTTATTTTTATTCGAATTTTAGTTTTATTGTACTTGACATTGACTCTTTTACTTGGGAATTGCATTTTAAATCAAATTACTCATTTTATTTTATTTTTTATTTCAAATTTCAGTTTTATTGTACTTGACATTGACTCTTTCTTTTAATCTGGACCCATCACGATTGATGGTGTAGATATTTCTCTTTACACCGATTAACGTGGGAATTTCTATCCTCTGAGAGCGAACATGGTGTTTTATTTTGACTCTGCCACTACTACAAAACAGGCTATAGTAGACGCCCCATCACAGACGGTTCCTTTGAAACCGTCTGTGTTGGGTATTGCCGGACCTGCGGGTGGCGCGAAGCCTATCACGCACGGTATTTTTAGAACCATCTGTGATAGTCATCTATCACGACGGTTTGTGAATAGAACCGCTCAGGATATTACATGAGCGGTTCTATTCACAAATCGTCAGGATATCCCCAATCACGCAGCGGTTCTCAATAAGGACCGCTGCAGCGATTAGGGGATTATCACGATGGTTTTAGTGAGAACCGCTCAGTGATATTATATGACGGTTCGAATGAGAACCGCTCAGTGATATCTCTGATTTGTTCGAATGAGAACCGCTCAGTGATAATTAATTATCACAGACGGGTTTTATTAAGAACCGCTCGTAATATCCTCGCTGGTATAAATTGAGCGCGACACATCCTCTCGCCAGATGCGGCTGTGGTTCCTCGCCAGATTGCCATGCCTCTGCCCTCGCCTCTGCTGCCTGTGTTTGGATAATCAACGGCCCCCGCTGCTGGGCTCCACTTAGATCTGCTAGCTAGCTTCCTCCCAGTGCGGGCCACTTCCGCCTCTAGCTCCTCCAACCTGCGGCTCCTCCCTAATTAAATGATGAAGTAATACTGATTATCCTTTATCCACTCTATTGATTAGTGAATTTCCTTATTTTGCTACTCTGTACATAGACCCTATTGTTTTGTTTTTTTTGTTGTATTCCTTAATCGGAAGCATAGGGTTTAAGTTTCAATTAATACTACTTGATGGGAAAATGCAAAACGACATCTAGCTCTCAATTTGATGGACCCTAATTCCGTAAAATGAAAAGCAAAACATGTAGCCTTTAATTAATCTGTGTAATTCCTTTGTGCAACGATGAGACAAAATGAGTAAGTACGTGCAAAGAAGTGAAAGTCTTAATCGTAACTAATTTCATGAGTAGTTTTCTAGAACAGATTAAAAGAAGAATTTATGACACACCAAGATAAGTCACATGTGCAATGATCTATTTTATATTTCCTCCATTTATATCCATGAAGAAACGCCATCACAAAGGTTTATTGTTTCAATTATATCAAAACGGATACCGCATAATCGCGTGGACCAACTTGCTAGTTATTAGGATCTTCCTCTTGTCTTTTGTCTCGTATCTAATCAACAATCATGCAGATAATCAATAATTATCCGCTATGCCACTTAGAGAGGAGAAGGTTGGACCCTTGCCCTAGCGCCCAACACCCGCCTCCTCCCCATTGCGCCACCTTAGAGAGGAGAAGGAAAGGAGAGGAATCGATTTTCTTCGTGAGCTCTGAGGGTAACGATCTATAGCCCTTTATGTTTGCTATAAATTAATCGCTAATCAATTTTGACACTAATTTGTTACATGCGTAGTGTAGATGGATCAAACTGGATGTATAGTGTGAACCGTGTGAGTCAAGAGTACATTAATGGCGTGGTTGCTTTTAGAAGAGCCACGAAAGGTGATATGTTGAAGAAGGGATAAATTTTATGTCTTGTCCATGCATTGATTATGTAATCAAGATGTTTAACAACGCGCGCAAATAGAAGCGCACTTGATTCAAGGGTTTCAAAAAGGGTATACATGTTGGACCATCCACGTGAAGAGCAGATTATTACACATGAAGTTAGTAATGACGGCATCGCCGAGGAAGTCAACGATATGTCGGATGTGGATCATCTCGCTTTTGATGAGGATAGGTCACACGATGACAATCTGGATCGATGCTACGTGATGCGAAGAACTACAAGTGAGAGAGAGTTTTGTAAATTCGAGGGCTTAAGGGAGGACTCGTGAGACCTTTGTTCCTGGTTGCAAGCGGAATATACAAGGTTGTCAACCGTGCTTGAACCGCTGAAATTGAAGGCAAGCAATGGTTGGTCCGATAAGAGTTTCACGGTGTTATTAGGTCTCCTAGCGGACATCCTTCCGAGGGAAACGTGTTGCCCAAAGACCACCTATCAAGCAAAGAAGGTTACTTGTCCATTGGGAATGGAAGTAGAAAGAATACATGCATGTCCGAACGATTGTATCCTCTACAGTAAAGAGTATGCAGACATGCATGTATGTCCTGTGCAAAGCATCCCGATACAAGCGTCGAGAATATCGCTAAGGTGAAGCAAGGACCTCTGCTAAGATATTGTGGTATCTCGCTGTGATCCCACGTTTGAAGTGTTTATTTGCGAACCCAAAGGAGGCAAGATTGCTGTGTTGGCACTCAGAGGAGCGTAAGAGAGATGGAAAGCTAAGACACCATGCTGATTCTGCCCAGTGGAGAAACTTTGATCGGAGCTTCCAAGAGTTCGGTGCGGAACCGAGGAACATAATTGTCATCATATGGACTTGTCATCATACTTGTCACCAGGTTAGAATTCATATGGATTTGTCATAATTGTCATCATACTTGTCTCACCAGGTTCACTATGTTTTGTCAGGTTATTTATGTCTCACCAGGTTCACTATGTTTTGTCAGGATATCATAAATTGTCATCAGGTTTTCGTAGGCTATCATAGACGGTTTTATAATTCAACCGTTTGTGATAATAATATCACTGATTTGGTTTGTAATGAGAACCGCTCAGTGATATATATCCTGACGGTTCTATTATAGAACCGTCGTGATATGTAAATATCACGACACCGTGATATACTTTTTATAAAGGCGAAACGCTAGGATTTTTCTCTCACTTCACTTCCTCTCCGCGCTTCTTACGCTCTCGCGCTCGTTCGCCTCCTCTAGTGTTTAGGGCTCGCCTTCACCGCCGACCACGACCTCGGCGCCGCCGCCCACATTGGCGCCCCGACCTCTGCACCGCTGCCCCGACCTTGGCGCCTGACCTCGGCGCCTGACCTCGTGCCGCCCCCCACCTCGGCGCCCGTTCACCTCCCGGCAGAAGCCCCGACGTCGCCGCCTTTGACCTCGGTGCCGCCGCCCAACATTGGCGCCTCGACCTCGATGCCGCCGTCCTCCTCCCCGTGTCGGCCTCCTCCTCTGCACCGGCCTCTCCCCGCCCTCCTCCTCCCGTGTCAACCTCCTCCCCACCTCCTCCTCCCAGCCGGGCCTCCTCCCCGCCCGGCCTCCTCCTTGCACCGTGAGTTCTTGTGCAAAGATCCTCTCTGTGAGTATTGCTCCTCTGTGTGGCGCTTCGGTTGATCTATATATATATATATATATATATATATATATATATATATATATATATATATATATATATATATATTGATCGATGGGCTTTGTTGACATGCTCTGTGATGAACTCTGCCTTATAATGAGATTGAATGTGATAGTTAGTTCATACTTGAGCTCTATTGTATTACTTACTCGTCAATATGTACTTTGTTAATTGGTTACTTTCGGTTGAGCTCATAGTTACATTGCAAATTGATCGAGGGCTTTGTTGACATGCTCTGTGATGAACTCGTCTTATAATTGAGATTGAATGTGATAGTTAGTTCATACTTAAGCTCTATTGTATTACTTGCTATTGTCAATATGTTGTATCGTTAATTGGTTACTTTTGGTTGAGCTCATAGTTCTATTGCAAATTGATCGCTTGTATTGACTAGTTTGTGATTCTTCTAGTAGTCAGATGAGCTCATTCAACTTTTCATTTGCCATCTTGATCTCTGTAGTCAACCTCTGCTTGATCGAAGTTTAATCTGTTGCTAATTAGCTTGAGATCATTTGACAGCTTAAGCAAAGTATTGTTTAGAGCTCATAGTTTGAATTTATATTATCATATTCATTTAATGAAGAGTATAGACAATAGGATTGAGATGGCAAAGACTTGTTCTTTAGCTACTCTCCTTCCGAGAGCACATAATATCATCAATTAATATGTTGGAATAGTGTCTCAGCACCGTGTGTTCTTGTCGGCATCCTCTCTGTGAGTATTGCTCCTCCGTGGCGATTCGGTTGATCTTTGCATATATATATATATATATATATATATATATATATATATATATATATTGCATTGCTAGTTGATACCTTGATCTGTATTAGTTCTGATTTTTGAGTCTAATACTGAAGATATTGCAAATTGATCAGTGGGCTTTGTTGACAAGCTCTGTGATGAACTCTATCTTATACTGAGATTTAATGTGATAGTTAGTTCATACTTGAGCTCTATTGTATTACTTGCTACTGTCAATATGATGTACTATTAATTGGTTACTTTCGGTTGAGCTCACAGTTCTATTGCAAATTGTTCAGTTGTATTGACTAGTTTGTGATTCTTCTAGTAGTCTGTATGAGCTCATTCAACTTTTCATTTGCCATCTTGATCTCCATAGTCAACCTCTGTTTGACTGGAAGTTTAATCTGTTTTCGTTAATAGTTGAGATCATTTGACAGCTTAAGCAAAGTATTGTTTAGAGCTCATAGTTTGAATTTATATTATCATATTCATTTAATGAAGAGTATAGACAATAGGATTGAGATGACAAAGACTTGTTCTTTAGCTACTCTCCTTCCGAGAGCACATAATATCATCAATTAATATGTTGGAATAGTGTCTCAGGCACCGTGAGTTCTTGTGCGGCATCCTCTCGTGAGTATTGCTCCTCCGTGGTAGTTCGGTTGATTTTGCTTATGCATATATATATATATATATATATATATATATATATATATATATATATATATATATATATATATATTATATATATATATATATATATATATATATATTTCGATAACTAGTTGATACCTTGATCGTATTAGTTCTGATTTCGAGTCTATATCAAGATATTGCAAATTGATCGATGGGCTTTGTTGACAAGCTCGTGATGAACTCGCATCTTATAATCGAGATTGAATGTGATAGTTAGTTCATACTTGAGCTCTATTGTATTACTTGCTACTATCAATATGATGTACCGTTAATTGGTTACTTTCGGTTGAGCTCACAGCTTCTATTGCAAATTGATCAGTTGTATTGACTAGTTTGTGATTCTTCTAGTAGTCTCAGATGAGCTCATTCAACTTTTCATTTGCCATCTTGATCTCTATAGTCAACCTCTGCTTGACCGGAAGTTTAATATGTTTTCATTGATGATTGAGATCATTTGACGCTTAAGCAAAGTATTGTTTAGAGCTCATAGTTTGAATTTATATTATCATATTCATTTAATGAAGAGTATAGACAATAGGATTGAGATGGCAAAGACTTGTTCTTTAGCTACTCTCCTTCCGAGAGCACATAATATCATCAATTAATATGTTAGAATAGTGTCTACGTGCAATCGTGAGTTCTTGTGCGGCATCCTCTCGTGAGTATTGCTCCTCCGTGGCGATTCGGTTGATCTTTGCATATATATATATATATTTGCAAGCTAGTTGATACCTTGATCTGTATTAGTTCTGATTTCGAGTCTAATATCAAGATATTGCAAATTGATCGATGGGCTTTGTTGACATGCTCGTGTTGAACTCGCCTTATAATTGAGATTGAATGTGATAGTTAGTTCATACTTGAGCTCTATTGTATTACTTGCTCTCATCAATATGATGTATCGTTAATTGGTTACTTTCGGTTGAGCTCATAGTTCTATTGCAAATTGATCAGCTTGTATTGACTAGTTTGTGATTCTTCTAGTAGTCTCAGATGAGCTCATTCAACTTTTCATTTGCCATCTTGATCTCTATAGTCAACCTCTGCTTGATCGGAAGTTTAATCTGCTTTTTGTTAACAGCTTGAGATCATTTGACAGTTAAGCAAAGTATTGTTTAGAGCTCATAGTTTGAATTTATATTATCATATTCATTTCATGAAGAGTATAGACAATAGGATTGAGATGGCAAAGACTTGTTCTTTAGCTACTCTCCTTCTGAGAGCACATAATATCATCAATTAATATGTTGGAATAGTGTCTGCATTTTTTACAACAATCCAAAAAGAAAGTTTTACTTGATTCTATTTTGTTTCTATGTTGGGATTAAACCTTTGCTTAGCATTTCCTTCGTCGATCATTTTACTTGATTCTAGGTCTATGTCTTCATTAAAGGCTAGTCTTCTGTACATGAAGCAAAAGCGTACCGACGTATCGGTTCCCGAGTCGTCTCACAAAAAGACGCCGCCAATCACTAAGGCCAAATCGAAATCAATGAACGTTAAAGCCTCCCAAGTCCCAAGTCCGGAAGTCCGCGATACCGGAACTACATCATCGGAAAACCGTTGTGCTCGACGCAGATAATGCACGCCGGATTTGCTTGTCGCTTTGCATGCCCGGTACTTGGACAAGACCCAAAAGAAGGGTTGCGATATTGGAATCACCGTCGAATCGAGGACAAGCATTTCTTCAACGGACGAGGTACTTCGTCGTGGGCTTCAACGACTTATATGAACTATTCAACCTCGTTGGCCTCGACGTCCGCTTCTCGATGTTGGACATCGTAAGTGCGTATAATCAAGTTCTACATTCATGTAATACCGATAAATATCACAACTCATTGCTTATGTATAGATACATGCTTGAAAAATGTCCGGAATGGAAAGAATCGTGGGTTTCCTCGACCCACATGTGGTATCGTTGCAAACCATCCAACAAGACTCGCCCTTCGCCGAGAAATACATAACGAGGTCATTGCTTCGTCGCGAACATGAAGTACATAGTGGTGCCCTACAACCGAGGGTAAGTGTCATCGCTTGCTATACAAATTTCATTTGTACTTTATACTATGACCACGAACTTAGGTTTAATGACTATAGCGACATACATGAGTAGGTACCATCGGATCCTTTTAGTTATTATACCCAAGAGGAACCATGTGATATACCTTGATTCCCTAAACCGCAACAAGCACGACTTGACATTCTAAGAGGAATACTCGAGAGGTATGCTCATTTCCTCCTTACATAACTCTATTGTAGTCTTCATTCGCTTGAAATGGCCGAGGATAACTTTTTCAATCATGTAGGTCGCTCATCAATTATGTTGCCAACAAAGGAATATACGATGGAAAGAGCGCCTAACTAACACACAGGATGGATTTTCCTATGAGCGCTACAACACGATAATCCTATATCATACTTCATAATAACGCGTCTCGAACCGACTATACCTATATATGTAATTCTATTTTTGCGAAGGCCACCGACAAAAAGATGATGAGTTATGTGCAATCTACGTGCGCTATCATATGCATCTAATCCTTAGAGCTAGGAAGAAGGATCCCGAGGTTTGTCAATCTCGAAATAATTATTTCCTAATTATAAATTCAAATATATATAGCTTACCACTTTACTCTTAATTGGTAGCAACGGTCTTGGATTTACAATGTGATTCACTGCTATGAAGAGATCAAGGACATTCGAGGAAGCTCGCACCTTTATCAACATAGAAATCATTAACGACAATGGAGAGTTTCACTCCGTTGCCAACCGAGAGCATCACCCCACCGACACCTCTCATCGTAAACAATTGTAATCCAGTTGTAACTATAGCGACAATACTTGAACAAATGTGATCTTTTGTAATTTATTTTGAGTAATGATCACTTTGAGTTGTCAACAATTGATTATCTCTAATGAATCTGTTTTTGTGCATGCTTGAATCTGTTTTTGTGCATGCTTGTTTTCAGAGGGCATGGCTAGCAATTCCTGAGGCTAGCCAGGAAAACAGCAAAATTGTGGTCAGGGGTATGAGCTATCACATACGGTTTTTTGTTAAAACCGTCCGTGAAGGCAAGTATCACAGACGGTTTCTACTGAAAACCGTCTGTGATACGAGAATATCACAGACGGTTATCAAAACAAACCGTCTGTGATCGGAGAATATCACAGACGGTTCTAAACAAAAGCCGTTTGTGATATTCACAAATCACAGACGGTTTTTATTTAGAACCGTCTGTGATATTCTCGATCCTGATTTGTTTTAATCCAAACTATCTGTGATACTAGCCTTCACAGATGGTTTTGTAGTAAAACCGTCTGTGATATTTCGTATCACAGACGGTTTTTACCGTCTGTGATAATATCTTGTTATCACAGACCAACAAATATAGACGGTTTGGAAACCGCCTGCGTGATGACTCGCTGAATCGTCTGCGTGATGTGGCTTCCTGTAGTAGTGTGCGTTAATAAGATAATAGAAGGTATAACGTTATAAATCTATAATGTATTTATATATGACAAATCTAATATGTTATAGTCTGGACTCCCTAAGATCGACGGTGTAGATTTTTTTTTTAAGGATAAATCGGGAGGGGGAGACCCGTACCTTATTAGGAAGTTTCATTAAAACTTTTCAAAGAGTACTAAACAGAAACAGGTACATAGAATAATTTCCAATTATTGTTTAATATTTATTCTGAATTATAATTATTGGAATTAGTGATTTAAATCAAATTGATAATTTTATTTTATTTTTATTCGAATTTCAGCTTTTTTTAGATTTAGTACACAAATCTAATTTCCTATTTTGTTTATTTTATTATGAATTATAATTATTTAGGATTTTACTTATAAATTTGTATGGGAATCAATTGTGAATTTTATTTTATTTTTATTCAATTTCAGTTTTATTGTGCTTGACATTGACTCTTTTACTTGGGAATTGCATTTTAAATCAAATAACTGATCTTATTTTATTTTTTATTCTGAATTTCAGTTTTATTGTACTTGACATTGACTCTTTCTTTTAATCTGGACCCATTATGATCGACGGTGTAGATCTTTCTCTTTTTACACTGATTAACGTGGAAATTTCTAACCCCTGAGAGCGAACGTGGTGGTTTATTTTGACTCCGCTTTAATAAGATAATAGAAGGTATAATGTTATAAATCTATAATGCATTTATATATGACAAATCTAATCTGTTATAGTCTGGACTACCTAAGATCAACGGTGTAGATTTTTTTTAGGATAAATCGGGAGGGGGAGATGTAACACCCTGGCTATTTGGAAGCTCAGATGTCACCTAAATACACTAACATACAACCACATGGCGGAAGAACTCGAATAAGATATCATATAAAGGCATAAATAAAACATCCAAAACATGGAGATGGTATCCTTCCTTCACCATTTAATTTTATTTATTACAGTTCGTCGTTAAACAAGGTTCACAAGCAATAATAAATCAATCAGATCATGGAGAAGGTATCCTTCCTTCTCCATCTAGACTTATTTATTACAGTTAAATCAATAATGAGTGAAAGATAGAACTAATTTATAATCTTGAACTTGAATAGGATGATGTGAATGAGTAGTGCGTGTCTACTCCCTCCCAAATGAGCCAACAACAATGATTACCTATAAAACAAACAACACAAGAATGAGTCCAAGACTCAGCAAGTACATGTAATACCTCGGCCTACTCGTATGCGGCCCATGTGGCCCATGAGGAGTTGTGTGGTGGGATTAGTCCCACATTGCTTGTCTAAAGTGAGTTGTACTAGTATATAATGCTGTTGGGTCCAAACATAGCACCTCCGGGTTAACCCTTTTACACGGGCGAGGACGAAAGTGTAAGTGGGGTGCTATGTGTGCTGGTCCGCCTACTGCAATGGGCATTGAGCGGATTTTGGGCGAGATGTTACAGATGGTATCAGAGCGGGCTTTAGGTCCGTGGTAATTAAGTTATTAAAATGACACACTGTGCACAGTAGGTGGGGTTTGGGTAATCCATTGCATCTGCATTTCTAGTGATATGTTTCAACATGTTGAACTATTCTTGAATTACTTCTGTACTATCATTTTGTTGTTAATCTATGATCTGCTATGATCTTCTATATCTATAAATTTATTCTATGACTACTATGAGATGACCTTATATTCATAATTGATTATATTGGCTATGCGTATTGGTAACGGACGTTGAGAAGTTGAGATCGTGGTTGTTGTCCTGGGTTTTGCCAAGCTACACCACCGTTCGTGGTATGGGAATAGAGAAGTACTTACCCCCGTTCCATAGTTATGTGTTGGGCATGAGTTCTATAATGAAGATGTTGACTTCCTTGAACTTGTATTTGGCCTTCTGGTTGTAGTTTCTTGCCGTTGATGAACTTCCTTTGATTGGTGGTTTAATGAAGTGGGCAAGTTTCAATTGGTCTCTATTTGTTCTTTGAAGCAAGTATTGTTCTTTCGACTAGTGTGATATTTCAGGTACTTGTGAATGTTGTTAGTTTGCAAGATTGATCTTTCCACGGAAGTTCTGTTTTTATTCCCTGTTGGAAATCGTAACTCATTTATTCGCTTGGTATTGAGGCAATGGAAGGTTTCTTTTGCAAGTTCTTTATTATGTGGAAGCTTTGACCTTGCGTATTTCTTTTGGATTAATTCAAGATTGAAGTTTAGTACCTCTCTCTATGAAAGAGTGTGATAAAACCCTTTATTGTCATGTTAAACTAAGATGTTTTAATTAAATGAATTAATATGGTATGAGTTATCGTGTTGGGACATTAGCGTGGTGCAAACCAACGATTCTTAGCTAATATCTTTAGAGATGAAGTTGATTAATTTCAAGTTGTCCTGTAGTAATTTCTTGAACATTGTTGAATAAGAATTTGTCTATACATGTTTGAGACTCATGGAGTTAATTACGGGTGTGTTAGGCTATTGCCTCGGTAACTATTAATCTTGACTCTGTCTTCTATTCAAATACATGATGATTTTGTACAAATGCTAGATTCACTGCTTTTGCCATGCTAAATTATTGTTATATGTATGGAGAAATGGATGATGGTTGTTGTAGTGACTCACAAAATCTTGTCTTATAAATATTCCATTGTTGATGATTAAAGATATTTCATTCTAATTTCTGAACAGAGATAGGACTATGAATGCTTCCATGATTAGATAATCATCAGTTGTTAGTATTAATTGTTAGAGTGCTATTAGTGTGTGCTTTACTGGCATTAAGCGTCAGTAAGGGTATATGAGTGAAATCTAATAAGTGATTTAACCTGGTGGGTTTTATGAGGTTGTCTTGTTCTAGAGTGAGCTTGTTAAAAAGAGGTTTGCTTCAGCTTTGTGGCTTTCGCACTAGATTTCTTTTCTAGAATGAGTTGTCATTACAATCTTATATGGTGATGGAAATTCTATAACATGATTTGTTGTGTTCCTTTTGGAAGATTTATTGATGTGATGGTAAGGTATAATGAATGTTACCAAGAATATATGTTATTGATGTTAATAAAATATTCAGTAATGTGAGGGTGATGTTGATTCTTTTATGGAGAAAGAATTTTGATCGTCTTTTGTGATATCTCTTAAATGAAAATATTTCAAAAGTTGCATTCATGATCTCTTGGTGTTCAATATTTTTTTGTGGTAGTTGAATTTTTGTCGAGTAAAGCATTAGGTTGCAAAGCTCTATTGATTCTTGGGTGATTCAAGTGACTTGATCTTGAAGGCTCGTTTGTTCCTATCGGTTAAGGTTTGATATTCCCTTCTTGTGAGGCTTGTGCCTCAATTGTGGTCCTCCCTTATGTATTCTCGTTCATTGCCTAATTGATTTTTTTCCTCGGTCCCGTGTTCATTGCAGTGGTGAATGTTTTTCTAGATAGTGAAAAACTGTTTTCATTTGCCTATTCGTTTCACATGGGTCTTCCGAAGTGTTTATTAATTGTTGTTGTGCGATCTTGGGTTGTGAGCTATTTGAGGAGCATTAGAGGATGAATTGATTTTGTGTATAATTCTTGGAAAGAATCTTAGTATACCCAATGGTTGTCTTTGGGCTGAATTGATTTCATTGTTGCAACTATTAGAACCTATAGTGATTTGTGGACCAAGATTCTTTGTTCATTTTGTGGTGTAGCGTAACGAGGGAGAGATTAGCAAGGTAATCTAATCGTTAAAGCAATTTATGAGATAGTAGAGATTGTTGGATTATTTGTCAGGTATGGCTTGGTCTCAATGGGTAACTCTCTTGGAGTTAGAATCTTTCAAAAGATAATTTGGTTAAGAGTATAATTGTCTGTTGACCTTATTGGTCGAGTATGGTTAGGTTGTGGGAGTTTTATTCATCGAATATGATGATTTCCCTACCCTTTTACACCAGAAGTTCATTCTAGGGGTCCTGGAGGTTAAATTTTTGGGCTTCGCCTTTTATATGCTGGGGCTTTGGTCGCCCATGGATTTTGTGTAGCGAAAGTATAATAAGGGTGGATTCCGGATTGTGGGATGATCTTTGATATGACCTTTTTGATGTAGTACGTGAGAATACGTGATGTCAACCATGATTTGGTTATTATTAAAGGATTGAGGTGATATGATTGAATGTGAGATTTATTTTGAGATACTTTGGGAGTCATCCGTCAAAGTAATTCCGTCAGTAGAGGAGTTGGTAAGAATAAGTCTTGTGGAGTCAAGAGAGCCTTCCTTTAAGCGGGTGGTCGATGTATTCGTTCGAGCTTGGCGTTGAGGTTGCCAATTTAAGAAAACGAGATAGTGTCATATGATGAAATCGAAATTCATAATTTGAGAGAAGTTATATTCCTAAAAGAGAAACTGAGAAAATGATGTTTCCTCGGGTAGTGAAGCGTTTTCTTGTTTCTCGTTTGAGTTTTGTGTTGTTGACTGAGGTCATCCGCAATTTGATTTGGCGCTGTGTTGGCATGTTTGATTCTTTCCAATTCAAACAAACCAAAAGAAGTATTTGGTTTGAGCATTCGAGTGATTTCTCCTTTGGCTTTCATGGTGTTCATTCATAAACTGCCTATTTAGAAGGTGGAATTGTTTTCGTGATGAATTGTCAAATTTGGATTTGACCCTTTTGTTGGAGAGTTGGCATTGCGTGGTTGCGATGAGAAGTCTTTATTTTCAGCTGGATTCTCTTTTTAAAACAGTTGTTTAAAAACAAGTTCCGTTGTGCATTATTAAGATGAAGAAACCGATTGAGTAGTGGGACAAGAGTTCCATGTGTGTGGTGCATGTTTGTGCTTTTGGTACCAAAGGGAAAGTTGGCCCGAGGTACATTAGTTGTTTTCGTCAGTTGCGGGGATTAGGAAGCAGGCATATCGCTATGGCCGTCTCGGGTCCATACGCTGCACGCAAATGTCCGGTATGTTCTGGTGCTAAATGAGTACCCGAGCAGTCCGAAGTTTGGGATTTCAATTAGAGCCGTTGGCCAACGAGTAGGACCTTATCTTTGAGTCCTGCATGTTAAGAGAACCTGTGGGGGTCGAGACGAGTGTTGAGGTGTAAGCCGTTGGTATCCATCATTTGTGATGTGGTTCCATATGTCTGAGAGGAAAGCGACATGGAAGCAAGGGTCTCGCATGCGCGAGCAATATCCGAGTCTGTTCACGACTAGTATGTGTAATTTGTTCTTTCATTTCAGTGGCAGTTGTTCTTCTGTTTATTTCAACGGTTAGAATTCGAGGTTGAATTCTGTTTAAGGGGGGTAGAATGTAATATCCCGTTCAAATATAAAACATATAAGTGACTAGTATTAGAATTAAATATAATTAGAAAGGGAAAATTCAGAATTTTGGAGGAGTTTTAGAACTCGGGCCTTTGGCCCATAGCTCTTTGGGCCCATGTGGGGGGGGACTAAACCCTAGCACCCAAGCACTGTAGCACGGGCACTGTAGCACCGTCGCCACTGTAGCACGGCGCTACTGTAGCACGCCCCTCCCCTCCGGTGCTTCTCCATTGTTGCCGGCCATAAGGAAGAGGAAGGAGAGGAAGAAGAAGAAGGTGGGGGTGATCTTCGCGAGGGCTTCGCGAAGGTTTCAGCGGCATCTCGCGTCGTTCTTGTGGGTAAATTTGTGATCCCAATTAGTTTTGGTAGATAATTCGTATGCGATTCGTATTCATTAGATGTTCTGAGATTTCTGTAGTAGATCGGTTGAATCTGTCTTCCTATTGACGTGCGGTTTTGGGTTAGATCCGAGCAGATTCAGGGATTAGTGTCTCCTGGAGATAGATGAGAATTTTCGTTATCTTTCCATAAAGTTCTAATTCATAATTTTTGGATAAACGGTTAATTAGTTATGAATTTCGCAAGACAGAGTGCTAAATCAGTCTCAGGACTTGTGCAGCGAACATAGATCTATAAATTTGATATGGGCGAAGACCAAATTGGATCAGTTGGTCTCCTTAAGAGTTGTAGGTATTTTCATTGTGATTCCAGAAAGTTAAATTTCATAATTTTTGAATTTCTAGATCAAACGTTATGAATTTTAGAATCTCAGGCTGTAATCTGCCTCTCTGTTGTGGACAGAAGAGTTTTACTTGACTATTTACAACATTTGTTGCACAATGGAAATATTTGGGATAATTTTATTAAGATAGTTGGTTTCTTGTAGTTTCCATAGAGTATTAGAACAATGTGTTTGGTTGAGCCAAACAAAAGTTATGAAATTCGCAAGTTAGTAGTACTGGAGATGGCAGATCGGTTTTCGGTATTAAAAACAAAGACTTAGATGAACTAGTTTGATCTTTTGGTCACCTGAGAAGTTGTAGCTAGGCTTGTGTAGGTTCTAGGAAAATTGGATTCATGGCTTTTGGAGTTTTGATTCAAAAGTTAAGAATTTTTCCTTAACAGCTGTTCGTTTGGACAGATTTGAGAATTTGAGAGAGTTTTGATTAATTGTTGGGATTGCGATTAGGGACGCTTGTTCTCTTTCTGTTTCATTGCATTGCTGTACAGTTTTGGTTGGTGTACTTAGTATATTAATTAACGGCTGCCAGGTGGTGGTGAACCCCGGGGCTAGAGCTTTCTATCGTTGACTTCCGAATCACGGTTGAGGCAAGTACAATTGATTTGTCTTGTTTGTTGTTTGTTCCTGTCGGTGTTTTAGAACCGAACTTACGTAAAGATTGTTTGATTCGGGGGGTCTCCTAGAATGGAATCACGCAGAGAGATTGACACGGGAAGTTTTATACAGGTTCGGGCCTTCTCGGGAGAGAATAACAACCCTACTCCTGTGTGTGTATGGTATTGAGTGTATTCTGAACAATCAGGGGAAAATACTAAGCCTGTTACAGAGAATAGCACTTGTCTTCCTGGTTGTTCTTGACAGCGTGTGACTATGCTTGCTACTGTTCCTGTCTCTGATCGTTGCCTTTATACCCTCGTGAAGAAGTAGTCGTTCTGCCCTGCTGAAGATGTGCCTCATCAAGTTCAGTAATGAGCGTGTAATTGGCAGTAATCACCGGCGTAGTGGCTCCTTCACGTCGCTTGGCAGTTAATTATCAGAGATAATGGGGTATTAAGCGCTATTACTACACAGAGTAACAGCGCACACTGACCGTTTGAATTTCTTAATCAATTGGACCCACTTGTCTGTAGGTTTAATTGATCCTAAGGTGGTCGTGGCTGACCTGGTCGTAGAAGAACTTACGACCATAACCTAGTCATAGAAGAACTTACGACTGGGTGGTGGTGGTCGTAGAAGGGCTTACGACCATAAGATAGTCGTAGAAGAACTTACGACTATGGGGGTGATCGTAGAAGAACTTACGATCACCTGGTAGGCTTCTCCCTTGTAAATATAAGGGGTACTTCTGGGGTCCACATGACATCATATTCACCCATAATAAGAATTATAGATAAAAGATAAAATGAGGATTATTAGATCCTCGTCATCTAGCCCCCCAGCTTCAAGTGAAAGTAACTTACTTGGTGAAAGGGTCATGGATGGTTTTATGAGTATAAAAGGATTGCAGAAAAGTGGTCGAAGGAAAAAACTCTTCGACATTTGAATGTTTCTTCGACCAGAAATATGCTTGGTCAAGAAAATTGCTTACGACTATCAAATAGTCGTAGAAAACTCCTACGACTATGAAGTGGTCGTAGAAAAGGTGATTGGAAGAAAAACCTTTCCGATCAGTATTTCGTTCGACCAGAAGAACTTGGCCAAGAAAGTAACTTTCGCTTGAGGTGTAAAACGAACCTCGATTTTCTTGAAACGGACAATCTTGAGAATCGTGAATCGACTCGCTCAGATCTCCGTCTGCTCGGCTTCCTCGGCGGTGCCAACCTTTGGGCTAATATGCTCTCGGCCCAAGCCAGCGGTTATAAATACTCACTGGGGGTGAAACTTGGTTTTTTACTTTTCCCCCAAATCACTCCTACTGTTCTTCAAGCTCTTGCTTTCTCCGCCGCCGAGTCGTTCTTGCCTTCTCCGCCGCCACCGCAATCGTGCCCTCTCTAAAACTCTTCCTCAACTCGAAAACCTCCCCTTTCTGAGAGAAATGACTGGGAAAGTTTCTGAATGGGCCGAGTCGGAGATGGGCGCGGCGAAGATTCAAGCCCTAGAAGACGCTGGGAAGATTCCAGCGAAGACTCTTGTGAAATGGATTCCGGCGATTGGGCAGCATTGGCCGTCGGGGGAGAATGGGCAAATTCCCGTCTTCCAGGCTTATTGTGAGTGTGGCCTTCGACTGCCTGTTCACCCCTTTCTCACCGTTGTGCTCGAGCATTTTGGGGTGGAGTTAGTGAACCTTGGTCCTAACTCCATCACCATGCTGAGTGTTTTTGTGTACCTATGTGAGGCGTACCTGGGAATTCCAGCAGACCTCGAGCTTTTCCAGTATTACTATGGAATGGCCCGGCAATCTGGAATTGCCGGAAGTTGTGGCCTGAAACTCCACGAGGGGAAGTCGAAGGAATATATCCAGAGTTTTACTCGATCTTCGTGGCCGTTGTGGAGGAAGAGGTGGTTTTACTGGAAAGTCACCTCAGAGGACAGCCTTTCTTTCGTGGGGAAGGCTGCCGAGAAGATTTCTTCATGGGATTCGACTCCTGAAGATATCAGCCGGATTGCCCCTTACATTCAAGTTATCAAGGACTTGAAGAAGGAAGGGCTGACCGGATGGCATGTGGTGAAAGATTTCATCACACGCCGAATTAGTCCCTTGAAGAAACGAGCATCTCCTATGTGGAGATACTCGAGGCTAACAGACCCGACCAGGGACTACAACGAGGGTAATTGAATTTTCGACTTAGCTCTCAGTTTGGTCTTTCTGCAAAGTTGTTTAAAGGATGCCTTTATCTGTTTGAACAGATCTTTCACCAGCGGAGGTTGACGTTAGAGTCAAACTCGTTTGCGAGAAGTCCCCGCCACCTAGTGTGGTAGTTCCTAAAATCCTTGCGGTCGTATCCGCAGAGGAAAGGATGGTTCGCCTAAAGGTAATCAGTAGTTGATTTTATCCTTAGGACTTTATAGTCGTAGAAAGAACTTACGACTAGAGAAATGTTGTAGAAAAAACATACAACTTAGTAGTGACCGAAGAAAATCTTACGGTCGAGGAAAGGTCGTAGAAAAACTTAGCCCCCGGGAATGCTTTCTATCCTTTTGTTGATTTTAGCCCGACTCCTTTAGCCCCCGGGAATGCTTCAATTGAGAAGCCCATCGCCACCTCTTCAGTTGCTGGAGAGATAGCAATGGACGTGGTTGAAGGTTCATCCTTAGCCCAGGTGGTGAAGAGAGTCGTGGCGCCTGAAATGGTTACGACAACCACTGAGGTACCTGTTGTACCTATTGAGGTAGTGGCTACAGCTTCTGAAGTAGCGGCTACGATCATTAAAGTAGCAGCGGCGACCACTGAGATGGTTGTGGAGACTCCAGCAGCAGCTGCGACCACTGAGATGGTCGTGGAGGCTCCAGCAACAGCTGCGACCACTGAGGTGGTCGTGGAGGCTCCAATAGCAGTTGCGACCACTGAGATGGTCGCTACGACCACTAAGATGGTCGCTACGACCACTGAGATGGTCGTGGATAGAACAGAGGCAGCTGCAGAAGCCTCTGGTCAAGATGGTGGCGGTCCTGTCCACCGTGCCGGAAAGGAGATCGTTGCAGACGTTCCTCCCGGTACCCAAAGAGAAACTGAAGTTACAGAATCAGAAGATGAAGAATATTTCAACTTCTGTGCTGACTTCTTTAAGCCTGCTTCCAACGTAGAGTCTTATGCTTTCAGACCCCGAGACCGAGTCCCCCATCCCAACGATATTCCCAACAGCGGGGACACCTTTGACAATGAGCGTCTTGAGAAGGTTTGGTGGGATCAAGTCGAGAAGGTAGACAAGCTGAAGATCCCGGAGCTGGTTTACTCAATGTTTGCTCGATCAACCATGAATGTAAGTACTTAAGCATACTTATATATGTGGTCTTCCCTTGTTTCTCACTGTCTTTCTTTTTGCAGAAAGCTATAGAACAAATTGCCGTTGTTGGTGAATATCATCGACAACTTCTAGAGCTACGACAGGAAAGAGAGGAACTCTGCAAAGGGGCAGAGAGGTGGTAAGTCACTGTTATTCATAGTCGCTTTGGATTTGACTACTTATATAGTGCTTACGAGATTTGTCATGAAAAAACTCACGACTAGGTACTGGTCGTAAAAGACTTATGACCATTGGCTTTGTCGTAGAAGAACTTACGACTAGGTAGTTTTGTCGTAGAAAAACTTACGACTAGGTCGATGGTTGTAGAAGAACTTACTACCGATTGACCCATGCTTATGTCCACTTTTATCCTTTGCAGGTTAAACAGTGACGCAAAGATCTTAGCCGACTCGCTCGATTATGAAAAAGAGGAGTCGAAAAAGTTTAGGGAAGAGGTAATAGACCTCCGGAAAAAGCTTAAAGAAGCTAACTCTGCAACCATGAAGTCGCAGGAAAAATTAAACAGTAAGTGCTGAACTTAAGACTGCTTATATCTTTGATCTTTACCTAACACTTGCTTCTTTTCAGAAAAAGAAGATGAGACGAAAAAACTCCAGAATGAAGTTAAAGAGAAAACTTCAGTCATTCACGAGCTTACTCGTATGTCCAAAAATAAAGATCAGGACCTTGAGACGCTGAGAACTCGAATATCAGGTAAGTAATTCTTTACCTGCAGTCCTTTTCGAGCTATTTCCCTTTTCTCACTTCCACTTCTTTTCTAGCAATGGACGTTGAATTGAGAGAACTTGAGACTGAAATCGCGGATAAAGCCATGATTTATGACCAGACCGTCCTTATTGCAAAGAAGAATGTAGAGGATATTAGATCATGGGAGAAAAAGCATGCTGAGACCGTTGCTTCCCATAATTAAGAGGTCAAGAAGTTGGATTCTCGACTAGTGGGTAAGAAACTCTTTTACCCGTGATTATTTTTGTTTTCTCCTCCTCTAGGAGTTTATTTTTGTTTGACCAGTCTTATTTTCTTCAGAACAAGTGGTCGAAAACAAAAAGCTCCGCGAGGCTTCGACTCGTACCCAACAGGAGATGGAAGCAATGAAGGTTAAACTTCAAGGCAACATCACGCTCCTGAACAATGTGCTTGGTGAGCTACATAGTGAGGGAAAGACTCCTCCAGATGATACAATAGCTGCTCACGCAAGTACCATTGGGGATCAAGTCGGGACTTTGCAAGATCTGGTGACCACTCTGAAGGCCAACCAAGCTGAATCAATAAAGGAGGCGGTCGAAACTGCAGTAAGTTATGCATTAGCAAAACTTAAAGCTCATGACCCCAACCTTAATGTGCAACCACTCGAAGCCGACTTTGACTGCCCTGAAGCAGAAGGAAGACGTCTGATGGAGGAGATGCAAACAGTTGGCCGAAAAGTTTCAGAGGAGATGCAGTTGGGCTCTCCCTCTTCAGAGTAGTCTGTAATGAACCTGTGAAAAACAATTTTTTGTTGATGTAATATATAATCCATCTTGTTTTCTGCAAATCATCTTGTCGAGTAGTTAGTAACTCAAAAGATAATTAACAAATTTAAGACTAAGAATGGAAGTCAAATTAATGACTTTATCCTAGCCCCCGACTATTTGCTTAGTTTGTGAAAACTAAGTAAATAGTTTTGTCTCCTGCAAATCATCTTGTCGAGTAGTTAGTAACTCAAAAGATAATTAACGAAATAAAGACTAAGAATTGAAATCAAATTATCCTAGCCCCCGACTATTTGCTAAGTTTGTTTAGACAAACTAAGGAAATAGTCTTTATAAAGGGTTTCTGAAAACAGAGAGGTTTGTTTAACTTGTAGTTTTTGGTCTCAATTGTCATGCACTGGTCGAAAGAGTGGTAACGAATTGACACTAGAAAGTTCCTTCTAGTGGGTAGGACCACGTGCAGAGAGGATAAGCTTCGACTAGGTAATGTTAACATCTCCGACCAGTTTAATCAAATCGAGAATGGCAACTTGAGTTAAGCAAACGTCTAGAGGACTTTAAAATATTTAATCGTCCTTCTCCGGTGGACTCGATAAGTCTGTCCTGGTAGCAAGAGTAGGAAACTGAACAAAGCTAGGAAGTTCCTTCTAGTGGGTAGGACCACGTGCAGAGAGGAGAGACTTCGACTAGATGTGTCTCTTCCTCCGACCAGTTGAGACGAAACGAGTACACCCAAGGCGGTTAAGTAAATCTGAGAAAGTGCACTCTTCTTAGAGTATTTTTCGAAATAACTGAAGAAATAAACTAAGGTGATAAGAGTTGGCTAAAAAATTTCGACCAAGTAGAACCCGAGCTCTTTGTATTGGCAGCAAAAGTGAGTAACAAGTCGACACCAGGAAGCTCCTTCTAGTGGGTAGGACCACGTGCAGAGAGGAGAGGCTTCGACTAGGTGGTGTTACCTGTCTTTCGACCAGTGTAAAGAAAAAACCGGGTGTTTGGAATATAGTCGAAAGTTTATGAAAGCACTACTCAAAAAATTAAGACAATAGAGGTAGAAAGAACCTGAGTCTTTATTGTCCGAATGGTTGGTTACACATAAAACTTGCGTAACTGGTCGATGTTCCAAGAATTCGAGAGAACCTGGCCATCCTCCATTGCTAGTCGTACTGACCCTGGCCGAGTAACTTCGACCACTGTGTAAGGACCTTCCCACGTGGGAGAAAGTTTATTCCGATTAGACTTGGATTGGCGAGCCTCAATACTAAGTCCCTACAAAGAAGGTCAGCGAGGTTGGACCTTACGATCGTAGTATCTGCGCAGGGCTTGTTGGTAGATTACTGAACGGATTAAAGCTTGGTTTCTCCTTTCTTCGAGTAGGTTGATGTCATCTGCTCGAAGGTGTTCCTGGTTGGAGTCATCAAAGTTTCGACTCGTGTCGACCGCAATTTTAGTTCCGGAGGAAGCATGGCTTCGGCTCCGAAGACTAGAAAAAAGGGTGTTTCACCTGTTGCACGACTAGTGGTCGTACGAACTGCCCATAATACAGAGGGTAATTCTTGTACCCAAGCCCCCGAGCGCTTGATGAGCTGGTCGAGACTCGAGTTTTAATTCTCGCATTAGTTGGCCGCTTGCACGCTCGACGCCCCATTGCTCGGGGTCAGGCAATGTAAGCATAACAAAGCTCGGTACCCAACTCGTCGCAAAATTCACAAATTTTGCGCCGAAAATTGTTTACCATTATCTGTAATTATTCGACTTGGAACACCGAATCGAGTAATTACGCTTCTCATCATGAACCGCTTTGTTGCTTCGTTGTTATCCCATCATGTGTTCGGCCGATCCATTTTGTGAACGATCAATAGCCACAAAAGAAACTCAAACCTCCGGAGCTTTGGGGAACGGTCCTAGGATATCGAGACCCCAAAGTTGCAAAAGGCCAAGATAGAGGTATTGTTTGTAATGCCCGAGTGGTTGATGTATTTGCTCGCTATGAAACGGCATTGGACACACTTTTAACCAACTCTTTAGCATCGTGCAGGTGTTGGCCAAGAGAAACCTTGTCGAAAGGCCTTACCCACCGCTCAGAGGAAGCATGAGTTCCACAGATGCCACCGTGTATGTCGTGAAGGAGTGTTAATCCTTCGCTCATGGAATGCATCGCATGAGCACCCCTTGAGTTCCCTTTATAGAGGACTCCTTCGACCAAAGTATACATTTTGGCCTTTCGGGATAAGCGATCTGCCTCGAGATCACTTTCGGGTACGGAACCCTTCTGAAGATACTCGTAGATGGGAGCCATCCAGGTATCCTCGTATTCTAAAGAAGCCGTCTCAATAGGAGGTGTCTCTGGTTCGTCAACCAGGGACGGTTTCTGGAGTTGCTCCAAGAAGACTCCTTTTGGTACTACAGATCGGGAAGAAGCTATTCGAGCAAGTTGGTCTGCGAGGAAATTATCCTTTCGAGGGATGAATTGTGCCTCGAAACCTAAAAAATGCTTTTCTAGCTTGCGCACTTCCGATAAGTACCGAGACATTGTCGGGTTGGAGCACTGGTACTCTTTTCCGACTTGATTCACGACTAGTTGAGAGTCTCCTCTCACGAGTAGTCGGCGAATCGAGAGCGCTTCGCTCAGATGCCGCCTAGCAAACCTTCAGATTCGCCACATTGTTAGTGGCCCGAAAGTTTAATTGTATGGCATACTTTAAGGTCTCTCCTAGGAGATACCAGACCACCTCACCCCGAGCCACTTAAAGTAAGTGACCCGTCAAAGTACATCGCCCATCGGTCGTGGGAATCAGATCGGGATCCCGAATAGGTTCAGATTTGTCCATTCGGCGACAAAGTCCGCCAAGATTTGGGATTTAACGGCCGTTCGGGACACGAATGGAGGTCGAACTCCCCAAGTTCGACCGACCATTTTGCCATGCGCCCCATTGCTTCCCTATTATGGAGGATTGCTCCTAAGGGAAACTCGAGGCAACATGACTATTTTGTGCGCTGAAAGTAATGCCGCAGCTTCCTCGAAGACATGAGGAGGGCATATAGAAGTTTCGACTCGAGGGTAACGCTCCTTAGGCCCGTGCAAAACTTCACTAACGAGTAAATCGGTCGTTGTATGCCACGTTCTACGACCAAGATCGCGCTTACTACCGTGGCGTGGCAAACTAAGTAAATTAAGAGCGCTTTTCCGCTTTGGAGAAACCGAATAGGAGCACTCGAAAGATACCTCTTGACATCCTCGAAGGCAATGTTTGCCTCGCTCGACCACTCAAACCTTCATGTTTCCTTAGAAGTTTAAAGAATGGTAGTCCTTTCTCTCCTAGTCGTGCGATGAAACGACTTAAAGCCGCCATACACCCAAAGGAGTTTCGACTTCTTTCTTTGTGTTTGGAGGGCGCATTTGTAGAATGGCCTTTATCTTTTCGGGATTTGCTTCGATTCCTCGTATGGATACTAGAAATCCAAGCAATTTTCCTGAAGAGATTCCAAACACACACTTCTCAGGATTAAGTTTCAAGCGATGCTTTCTGAGGTTGTCGAACGTTTCTTGTAGGTCAGTGATATGATTAAGTTTCTTAATGCTTTTAACGACTAGATCATCAACATAGGCCTCTAGGTTTCGCCTAATTGAGATGAAAAAGTTGATTGCATTAAGCGTTGGAAAGAAGCACCAAAGATTCTTTAGACCGAATGGTATTTTGACATAACAAAATATACCAAATGGTGTAATAAATGCGGTCTTTTCTTCATCATCTAGACACATATTGATCTGGTGGTATCCAGAATATGCATCTAAAAAACTTAACATTTCACAACCTGTAGTAGAATCAACCAAATGATCGACACGAGGTAAAGGAAAGTCATCTTTGGACAAGCTTTATTAAGATCGATGAAGTTCACGCATACGCCAATTGCCGTTTGACTTCCTAACCATTACAGGGTTAGCCAACCACTCTGGGTGGTTGACTTCTCTTATAAAGCCTGCTTTTATTAGCTTATCCAATTCTGATTTAATAGCATCTCGTCGATCAGGGGCAAATCTCCGTAACTTTTGTTTTACGGGTAATTTATCAGGCCGTAAAGCTAGCCTGTGCTCGATCACCTCCCTGGGGACTCCGGGCATGTCGGATGCTTGCCACGCGAAGACATATGCGTTAGCTCGGAGGAAGGTAATGAGGGCGTCTTCCTATTTGGGGTCGAAAGTATCCCCGATGCGAACGGTCTTCGAGGGAATGGAACATACCATAAACATTAACGAGTCAACATCATTGAACAATATGAGGGAATCACAGAACGAGTATTTGAATGAATGGAATGAATGGAGTGAATGGAATGGAGGGACTACACACATGCATATACCAGTATTGCTAGTGACACACCCGTCGGTGTTCACTTAAGCTCGCAACTTAACAAAAATGCGGGGATCCAAGTCCCGTATGAAGAACATTTCATACGGGTGTCCCAAAACGCCCACATTGGAATAGTGGGGCCCACATTGGAATGGTGGGTCTTACGTGCCCATCCTGGAATTGATGGGTCTTTTTAATCCACTCCCGTAGATGGAACATGAATAATGAATGCATGGAATGAAATATGTATGTTGAAAAGACACGCTCTCTAATCATGGAGATAACACACATATGGAAGGAACATGAACTTAAATATTATCATCTCCAATCATGGATTCAACACATATAAAAGACCATAGACAATCCAACTTCTCTTGAATCATAAGAACTCACAGTATAATCATAAAAGCATTCATCAATCACAATCATTAAGATAAGCAATGTACTTGCCTCCCGCGATCTGACGTTAGCGAGGTGAAAAAGTGGTGCTCCTAAACCCGAAGCTTCACCTCCTAAACAATTAAATAACTGAAATAAGAATGCGATGAACACGATACTACTTAACAACGTTCTACATCGCTTCCCCGGTGAATCAAGATTTAACTAGAAACTCTAAACTGAAAACCAACGCATTCAGCCCTAAACCGCCTCTGGACAGCAGCACGGTAATTAACATATCTCATGATCTGGAACTCAAAAAGAGGTGAGCCCAGTTTCTGTGGATTCTTAACTGACCAATATACAAAACTCTAGTTGATGAGATAAACCAATTCGGCAAATAAAGTATGCTAACAGATAGATGAACTTTCAGAACAGAAACTGCCTAATTGATTAAACAGCAGTACTAAAATAATCATAACTTTTAATCTATAACTCCGAATTGATCGTTCTTTAACAATATTGAAAGGTTATCAAATTACCTACAATAACCTAGTTGGGTGAAAACCCAGATTCTTCCAATTACAAATTCATATTTTTGGAAATAACAAAACAGATTAATCTCGTCAGAAATCTGGACAGCAGATACTAAATTTGTCATAACTTTTGACTCGAACATCGGAATCAAGTGAACTCAGTGGCCACAGAAAGTTAAGAACAACCTCTAGATATCTCTAGGAGATCAAAACTACTGGTTTGGCCTCTAAGAACGCGAAATTTCCCACGCAACATTCTGGACAGAATTGAATCTACAACAGGACGAACTCGATCCAATCAAACTAATCTAATTTCACACCTAAACATCATCAAAACAGCGGGGAAACGAATTGATACCCTTGGAGACACGTGAGCCCGCTGAATTTCCTGCGAGGCGCTCCTCCCCTCTTCTTCTCCTCTCTTCCTTTCTTTTGCTTTCGGCCGGCGCACACAAGACAGCAGGAGGAAGTGCTTTGGAGAGGATGGCAGCAAGGGGAAACATGGAAGGTTACTGTAGCACGGAAGCCGCACTGTAGCAAGGCATGGTACTGTAGCATATTTAGGGTTTCTTCCCTTTTGGGCCTTGGTGCCGTGGGCCAAGAGCCCATGGCCCAGGTTTTGAAGAAATTTCAGAAAAACCCCTTTAACTATTGTTTGTTTTTCTCTCTAACGCGTTTCGGAGTATTACATTCTACCCCCCTTAAACAGAATTCGACCCCGAATTCTACCTATCATCTACTCGAAAACAACAACAACCACAACTGAAAATTAATATCCAACAAGATGTACCCGACGTGAACAACTTTGGTTAAAGCTCGATCATGCGAAACTACCTCCCAAGTCTCTTCTCGCCGTAATCGACGTGACCATAACACCATAACGATACCCATGTCTATACCTCAAGACTATCTCGACCTCTCCAAGACACGATCGGATGAGTCTCAAGGTGAGATCTTGCTCGGTGGTCAACGGCACTAACGAAACCTCAAACTCTAGATCTCCTGTACTCACTCAACACCGTAACATACAAAACGTTATTGACTCACAAGACGGACTCGAGATAGTCCTAGCGATACGCCAACTAGCTTAAAACAACCCAATGCACCTTGGGGCAACCCCCAAGGGTACCAACCACGCAACATGCGATAGAACATCGAACTCTTGTTCCACCTCTCAATCGAACTTTTTCACCCAAACAAAGATCACCTCCTTTACCGAGGGACACACAATGTAACTCGGTTTAAACACACTCTTTTACCGACATAGCCCAACTGAAAATGAAGGACTCTCATCGCAACCAAGTGTTACCAACTCGGTACTAAAAAGAGTCAAATTCGAATCAAGATTTATCACTTAAAATCTTTCCACCTTCAAATTAGAAAATTTGCAAATAAACACCACGTCCGCCAAAGGAGAAATCACTCGAATATCCAAATCCATCATTTCTTTTATTCTTTCGAACTGATAAGAACCACGATGCCAACATAAAGCCAAGCTCAATTTGCGAAAGACATCCGTCATAAACACATAGCTCATACAAGAATCAAGAGAGCATTTCAAGATTCGAGGAAATATTCTTTATCAATTTCTCTTTAGAAATAAAATTTCTCTCAACTTTTGGAATCCCAATTCATCGCATAACACACCGATCCATCTCTTAACTTGGCATTCTCAACGCTATGCTCAAACTGAAATACATCAACCACACCTCTCAGAGAGGCTCTATCGACCCCACGTAAACAATACTCTAGTCAACTCCCCTACCGATGTAATTACTTTGATAGATAACTTCGATGCATCCCAAAATGGATCTTCACACGTAATCACGCTACCTCAATCCTTTAAGAATGAACAACTCGAATTCACATCACATATTCTCATGTATTTCATCAAAAGATTTCTATCAATGATCATCCCACTATTCGAAATCCACCCTTATACTACTTCTTCACATTATCATTGGGCGATCAAAGTTCTAACATAACAATGCAAAGCCCAAATTTAACCTTCAAGACTCTTACAACGAACTTCTCGTATAAACTAAAATTCCACTTCCAACATACTCACTCATTAACATCATCATGAAAATATTTTCTTGACCAGTTTACCTTTACAAAGATTATAACTCTCAGAAGGTTACTCATTAAAGCCAAATCATTCTTGACATTAACTCAACATTTTCCATTATCCCATTAATTGACATGACGATTCGATTACTTGTAATCCCACTCTCATTAAACCACATCATCAAGAATAACCTTCACAACCTCGCAATACTACCAAATTGCGATACTCTATAAAATTGATCAAGATTTTCATACTTTCGATAATTCTAATGTTCCACCCGAAGTGAACAAAAGATCTTGGATCATAATCACTATAGGTCCTACTAGTTGCAACAATACAATCTGTTTAGTCCCCAAAGACAACATTCCATTTAAATGAAATTCTCTCCAAGAATTATAACACGAAATCAATTCATCCTCCAATGCTCCTCAACTAACTTGCAACCCAAGGTCTCACATCAACAATTAACAAACACTTTGAAAGACCCCTGTGAAACGAATCGATGAATCCTTCCTCAGAAGAAAAACAAATGAAAACAATTTTCACCACATAGAAGAACATTTACCACTCGCAGTGAACAGAGGACCAAGGGAAATAGTCAGTTTGGCAAAGAACTCAGACAACAAAAGGGAAAGTCAACAGTTGAGGGCACAAGTCCCGCACGAAGGGAGGATCAAACCCCAAATAAGAAGAAGGTAATTCCTTTGAAAATTGATACATTCTTATGAACAAATGCATTAGGTTTAAGCACACTCAAATAAACTGTAAGTTGCGAAACGACTTAAATCTCAGATACTTATACTTCACTCCTTCCTTTAACAAGGAAAGTTGTTTTCTGTGATTAGTACATCACTTTGCCAGCTTAAACAAGATAAGCTCTTAAAATCCAAATCACAGGAACCACTTAAGAACCAATAAAATCTTTCAACATATCACTCTGCTCGAAACAAACTCAATCACCACATAACCCAAGAGGTCCAAATGATCACAAACGCAAAACTCGAAACACTTTTACTAAATCAAAATTACGAAAGACGATCAAATTACTTTATTTTAAAAGAATCATCACCACACATACAAGTCACAATCTCTTGTAGATAATCTTACTAACATCAAGAATAATACACCCTGAACATGAATCTTTATCATCAACTATTCCATTACAAAGCCCCCAAAGTTTCACCAAATTGTTCCATACTACCTTTTCATCCCATCTTCAAAACGAGAGTATACCAAAACCATACAGCCTCCCTACATCAACTTCTTAAGTTTAGAAGGGGTCTACTACACAATTGAAAAGGTCCTACCAAAACCCTTTCATCAAGGACACATTATCATCCAATGATTTCACAATCATGTGGGCATAAGCCACCTATTATATCATATCAGTTCAACTTTTAGTGATGCTCAACATCAAACTTCCACACACAACAGATATACTCCAACCATTGTTGTTATCAACTGGCTTCATTATGAAATCTAGTTGCTACCTACTTTCCTTTCCAAATCACATGGATATTTACAAACACATATTCAACTGTTCCTCCTCATATTTGGATTTTGGCAAAAATACACTAAAACTTCAAAAATCGAAATCTTCTATCGATCAAAAGTTTCAACAACACTACAACCAAATTCATCATGTCATTCTATATAGAAGAACCACATAGAACTCCTCCCATAAATTTTAGATCCACCGATATTCAATCCCTTCAACCGGTTGTACACAATTCCAATAATTAATCATACTAAGGAATATGTAAATCTAGCATTTCCTCTAGTTTCCCTTTCCACATATTTAAATTAATCCATTGGAACCAAAGAACCCAACAAGTTTAGCAACCTAAACAATTTTAATGACCAGACTAATTCGTCAATGTTCCATACTTCTTAATATCTCTTTTGACTCCAAATAGGTATGGTCATACTCTCAGTCACTACTCATATATACAGTGCATCAAGAACTAGTAGAAGACAACATCAATTTAATCAATTTCTCCTCCAAGGTTACTAAGTAATATTAATTATGCACCACACCCATGACTCAACTTGATACCCATACCATATCAATTTATTTGATTACAATCTCTGACTCAACCATAACAAGGCATCACAAAAGGATTTTAACAATTTCCATCAGAAAAGAGATGCATTAAACTTCAACACTCGGAATAATCCAAAAGAAATACATAGAGTCAAAGCTTTCTCATGTTAACAAACTTGCAACATAAAACTCTCATTACCCAAACTATAAAACGAATAAATGAGTCATTCTTTTCCAGCGAGAAAGAAGGAACAACCAAGGAATTATCAATATTGCCAACTGACGAAGATCGCAAGTAGTAAAAGCAACTTAACAGTCGGAAAACAATAATTGTTTCAGAGAACCACTAGAGACCCATTGAAACTCAGCAACTACCATGAACCACGAACCCAAGAGAAAATCATCATTCACCACAGAACAAGAATTTGCCAAGCTCAGAGATCAAGGAAGCAAACAACTTTCTAAGCAACTCACGCTCAACACCTACAACTATGGTATTCGGGGTAACCACTCTATTTGTCTACCACGAACGGTGGTGTAACCTGACAAAGCCCAAGGCCACAACCACGGCATCCACTTCTTAACACCCATCATCGACACGCATAAACAATATAATCAATTATGATTATACATGATCATCTCATGACAATCATAGAATAGATTCATAGATATAGAATATCATAACATATCATAGATTAACAACAAGAAAGATAATACAGAAGCAATTCAACAATTGCTCAACAAATGAAACACATAACAGATAATGCGGAAGCAATGTAATTCCCAACCCCACCTACTGTGCACAGTGTGTCATTTTAATAATTTTCTATTAACCGCGGACCTAAAGCCCGCTCTGATACCAACTGTAACACCTTGGCTATTTGGAAGCTAAGATGTCACCTAAATACACTAACATACAACCACATGGTGGAAGAACTCGAATAAGATATCATATAAAGGCATAAATAAAACATCCAAAACATGGAGAATGTATCCTTCCTTCACCATTTAATTTTATTTATTACAGTTCGTCGTTAAACAAGGTTCACAAGCAATAATAAATCAACTGTATCATGGATAAGGTATCCTTCCTTCTCCATCTAAACTTATTTATTACAGTTCGTCAATAATGAGTGAAAGATAGAACTAATTTATAATCTTGAACTTGAATAGGATGATGTGAATGAATAGTGCGTGTCTACTCCCTCCCAAATGAGCCAACAACAATGATTACCTATAAAACAAACAATGCAAGAATGAGTCCAAGACTCAGCAAGTACAACGAGTAAATGGAACATACCACAAACATTAACGAGTCAACACCATTGAACAATATGAGGGAATCACAGAATGAGTATTTGAATGAATGGAATGAATGGAGAGAATGGAATGGAGGGACTACACACATGCATATACCAAGATTGCTAGTGACACACCTCGGTGTTCACTTAAGCCCGATCTTAACAAAAATGCGGGATCCAAGTCCCGTATGAAGAACATTTCATACGGGTGTCCCAAAACGCCCACATTGAATAGTGGGGCCCACATTGGAATGGTGGGTCTTACGTGCCCATCCCGAATTGATGGGTCTTTTAATCCACTCCGTGGATGGAACATGAATAATGAATGCATGGAATGAAATATGTATGTTGAAAAGACACGCCTCTAATCATGGAGATAACACACATATGGAAGGAACATGAACTTAAATATTATCATCTCCAATCATGGATTCAACACATATGAAAGACCATAGACAATCCAACTTCTCTTGAATCATAAGAACTCACAGATAATCATAAAAGCATTCATCAATCACAATCATTAAGATAAGCAATGTACTTGCCTCCATGATGCGACGTGTTAGCAGGAAAAAGTGGTGCTCCTAAACCCGAAGCTTCACCTCCTAAACAATTAAATAGCTGAAATAAGAATGCGATGAACACAATACTACTTAACAATGTTGTACATCGCTTCCCCAGTGAATCAAGATTTAACTAGAAACTCTAAACTGAAAACCAACGCATTCAGCCCTAAACCGCCTCTGGACAGCAGCACGGTAATTAACATATCTCATGATCTGGAACTCAAAAAGAGGTGAGCCCAGTTTCTGTGGATTCTTAACTGACCAATCTACAAAACTCTAGTTGATGAGATAAACCAATTCGGCAAATAAAGTATGCTAACAGATAGATGAACTTTCAGAACAGAAACTGCCTAATTGATTAAACAGCAGTACTAAAATAATCATAACTTTTAATCTATAACTCCGAATTGATCGTTCTTTAACAATATGGAAAGGTTATCAAATTACCTACAATAACCTAGTTGGGTGAAAACCCAGATTCTTCCAATTACAAATTCATATTGTTGGAAATAACAAAACAGATTAATCTCGTCAGAAATCTGGACAGCAGATACTAAATTTATCATAACTTTTGACTCGAACATCGGAATCAAGTGAACTCAGTGGCCACAGAAATTTAAGAACAACCTCTAGATATCTCTAGGAGATGAAAATTACTGGTTTGGCCTCTAAGAATGCGAAATCGCCCACGCAACATTCTGGACAGAATTGAATCTACAACAGGACGAACTCGATCCAATCAAACTAATCTAATTTCACATCTAAACATCATCAAAACAGCGGGGAAACGAATTGATACCCTTGGAGACACGTGAGCCTGCTGAATTTCCTGAGGCGCCTCCCTTTCTTCTCCTCTCTTCCTTCCTTTTGCTTTCGTCATGCACACAAGACAGCAGGAGGAAGTGCTTTGGAGAGGATGGCAGCAAGGGGAAACATGGAAGGTTACTGTAGCACGGAAGCCGCACTGTAGCAAGGCATGGTACTGTAGCATATTTAGGGTTTCTTCCCTTTTGGGCCTTGGTGCCGTGGGCCAAGAGCCCATGGCCCAGGTTTTGAAGAAATTTCAGAAAAACCCCTTTAACTATTGTTTGTTTTTCTCTCTAACGCGTTTCGGAGTATTACAGGAGACCCATACCTTATTAGGAAGTTTCATTAAAACTTTTTAAAGAGTACTAAACAGAAATAGGTACATAGAATAATTTCTAATTATCGTTTAATATTTATTTCGAATTATAATTATTGGAATTAGTAAAATGAAATTGATAATTTTATTATATTTTTATTGCAATTTCAGTTTTGTGTTGGATTTCGTACACAAATCTAATTTCCAATTTTGTTTATTTTTTATTATGAATTATAATTATGTAGGGATTTTACTTATAAATTTGTATGGAAATCAAATTGCGAATTTTATTTTATTTTTATTCCGAATTTCAGTTTTATTGTGCTTGCCATTGACTCTTTTACTTGGGAATTCGTACGAAAATCAAATTACTGATTTTATTTTATTTTTTATTCTGAATTTCAGTTTTATTGTACTTGACATTGACTCTTTCTTTTAATCTGGACCCATCACGATCGACGGTATAGATATTTCTCTTTTTACACCGATTAACATAAGAATTTCTAACCCCTGATAACGAACGTGGTGGTTTATTTTGACTCTGCTTTAATAAGATAATAGAAGGTATAACGTTATAAATTTATAACGTATTTTTATATGACACATCTAATCTGTTATAGTTTGGACTCCCTAAGATCGACGGTGTAGATTTTTTTTAGATAAATCGGGAGGGGGAGACCCATACCTTATTTGGAAGTTTCATTAAAACTTTTTAAAGAGTACTAAACAGAAATAGGTACATAGAAAGACCAAGAAGGGAACGTCGGTATTGGGGAGCAGGACACGCAGGTGCTAATGCTAAAGGCACACATCGGTGCTTAAAAGTGAAAATATAAGGCAAGGAAAATTAATTTTCAGAAATCAGGCCAGCTAGGCGGCCATTTCTTCCTTCTTTTTCGCCTTAAATAAAAGGCGTACATTTTTTCACCTATTAACTCTACAGATTAACATGGTAATTTCTAGCTCTTAAAAGCGAACATGGTAATTGTTTTCTATATTTTAATAATATAATAGATACCAGCCCAAGCACATTCGTTATGCAAAGTCATCCCCTGGAACAAAAGCTTAGTACATACTGATCAAACATATGAATAAATGACTACAAAAATTTCTAGAGCAGTAACAACACATTATGCGGTGCAAGTGTCGATATGTTCTCATTACATGGAATCAAATGCATGTTCGGAACAATATAGAAGCCAGTTCTTGAAAAAAGGAGAGGATAATATACAATCCTTCTACACGGAACACAAGAAATTCAAAGCAACAAAAAGATTGAGCATTCTGCTGCACAAAGAGACAGCTCATAGTTTCAAGTCCACTCAATGCATCCGGCCGAAAGTGCTGACAAATTTGGAGCCAATAGCACAATGCGTAACTTGGAACATTGGAATGAGTAACTTGATTAACTTCAGCACAATTGTGATCTGAAACAATTGAACAGGCAAATCTCATGTCAGGCCAGCTCAGCCTCCCGTCCTGACGATCTGACCAATGAGCAGCGACAACCATCCACTTCAAACAAAATAAAACCAGTTTAAAAAAAGAGAAATTTTACCGTGCATTCTACTAGTAGTTTATGGTGGCAGTATAAATCAAATCTTACTATTGATTTGTTAAGGGTACGATAGAATTTTCTTTGTATTTATAATTTTTTTCGTCAGTATATTATAGATTTTTCTAACTAGAGTTGAAAATATTACTCTTGTGGTATGTGATCCTATATAAGCAATTATAATTCTACCACCTCTGGATTCTACCACTCAAACTACCAAATGTAGTATCACTAAATCTTAACTTACATGAACCATTGGATCAAAGAAAATGAACAGCCCGTATTAAATTAAGTGTATGTAAAAGAAGTTGAAAAAAGGCGAAAGTCACTAGTGTCATAAGAAGAATACGATCATAAGAAGGAACCGAAACTCACTAGTGTCATAAAGAAGAATATGGTCAGATGAGCAGTATCTTTGCTTGGTTAAGCCGATGGGGAAGAAAAAAAGTAAATCTCATGTACAACATTCTCTAGTTGATTTAACAGCATAGATGAGCGTCTCGGATGATTGGATGAGCTTATAATTAATAATACCTTAATTGGACACAGCAGATGTAGATGCAGAACTTGGCTGGGCTTCTAAGCTCTCTGTGGGAACCTCATCGTGTTGCTTTGTGTCTTCGTGGTCCTCCTCCCCAGTATTAAAAACAATCATACTTGGCGTGGGACGGTTGGGAAGTAGACTGGCCTCATTCTTGATGGAAGCCTTCCATGCCTCCACCTCTTCAACCCTCGCACCCCTGTAACCAATCCAGACCTCGAGTCTCCTGAGGGCAGAGAGATGGTGGATTCCAAGGCCACATGCAGATTGCACCTCACGTACTACGGTCCGAAACTTGAGTACTTCGAGCTTTGGCATGGCTCCAGCTTCGAACATCGGACCCATGTTGAAAGCCCACAAGTGGAAGTACTTCAGACGTTGGAATCTGCCGTTGCATACGACGAGCCTTTCTTTGGGGCCATCTGGTTTTGATTGTAAAACCAGTGTTAGCAAGGCGGGCATTTGATTAACCTTGATCTGTAGGAGGGTGAGGTTGGCCAATGAGGCCATCCACTCTGGAATCCCTTTGAGATAGAAAGCCCTGATGTCTAATTCCCGCAGAGTTTGCGAGGACCATGAAAACAAACGGGAGCCGAACATAGAACCATTATCATTTCCGTAAACTGTCAAACATCTAAGGTTTGAACTACAGAGTTTGCCAAGTGACGAAGCCAAGATATCTGCGTACGTATCACGGCTAATGCACCAATAATGTAGGTGAAGAGTTCTCAATTTGGTCAACTTGCCCAACTCCTGCAAAGAATTTATTGAGCTTTCGTCGTTCACAAATACATGTGACAGCTCCTCTAGAGCTTGCATGTTACCCACCCCATCTGGCAATTTTACATGACCAAGTAACCGTTTCAACCGTCGCAGCTTAACAATGTTTGCCGGCAATTCTCCTATACCAGTAATACATAGATCCAATGTTTCCAAATACTGTAGATCACCTATTTGTTCTGGAAGATCTGCGATGCAATCTGCATCAATCCGTAGGTACCTCAACTGAAATAGCTTCCCAATATTTCTAAAAGTACAATTTTCCAACTCACTAATGATATCTATATCTAGCACTCTCAGCGCATGCAAGTCTGAAATAGAAGGCATTTGTACAGAATATCCAAATATGCCAAGAGATCGAACATGAGCAGTAACCATGGATGACGTCACTATCACGTTTTTTTTCGCCACGGTAGTCAAGTGACAGTCGACGGATCTTACAATTTTCTTGATCACCAACGGAAGTGATAAAATTTTCTTCGACTGCCTTGGATATAATGAGATCAAGAATCATATCATGTTACAATTAAGTTATGGTAGAATGACTTAGAATACAAAATACAATTTGAATCCTAGAACGACTTGTAATAAGAAACAGAGGGCGTACCTCTTGTCCTTTAGGAAATCCCTTAGTGCATTAATGAGGCATTTCTCGTCCCCTGACTCAGTTCGTTCATACTCTTGCTTTCTGATTTGAGAGAGTATGGTCCGTAAAATCTTTCTTGTATCGGGTTTTTGGGATACCGACACAAAAGCTCGGCAATCAAATTGTTCACCAACCTTCTGATATACTTGGTTGGCGAGAGTAGTTTTGCCTAACCCTCCAAACCCCACTATTGACACCACCTTCAATGACTTCTCCCCATCATCCACCAATTTGATGAGCTCATCCCTCGGAATATCAGTGCCGACGAGGCTGGATGCCTCAGCATAGAGGGCAGGTAGCCGGGGATCGACGGGAACAACATCGGTGCTGCTAGAGTCCAGTACCTGTCACGTTGCTGGCTTGCCTCGACGACGCGAGTCATTAGTTCTCTTATCTACTCACCGATCTCATGACAAGCTCCTTGCTTCTTCACTATCTTGATCATCCCAGATAAAAACCGCTTGATACCTTTGGATTTGTCGTCGATGCAGTCCTCGATATCATAGGTCATCTCCCTCACTTGGTTCCTCCACTCCTTCTGTTGTGGGTCGAGCACCTCTGTGTCGGCCAGCTTCTCTAAGAGAGCGTTCATGCTGCCCAGCTCATCCTTGAGGAAGGCGACATCGTGCTTCACGTTTTTTTGCAGCATGTACTCCTCACCCAACAGCGTGGTGAGCTTGGTGAGGAGGGACTTCATCACCCCCGTGGCGGCGCTCACCATGATTCCTTTCATCAACTACTCTGTTGTTTGTGTGGCGAAGCTTGTAGACCAGCTCAGACAGAACCTCAAGGTGATTTGAGGCTGCGCGAGTGAAGCAGAAGTAGAAGTTAGTTGCTGCTGCCAAGGATAGTATCTCAGAGTGGTTCAGATATCAGAAAATTTCACACAAGAGCTATGTTCCTGGAAAATCAAGAACAAATTCGTTGCATCAACATTGAGTGGCTGCGCGAGTGAAGCAGAAATAGAAGTTAGTTGCTGCTGCCAAGGATATGGTTCAGATATCTGAAAATTTCACTCATGAACTATATTCATGGAAAATCAAGAACAAATTCGTGCCATAGTTGTAAGTACGTACGTACCTACTGTTGTTCCACGGCCATGTCTTCACTCTGGCGAATGGACAACAATGGTGCAGCGAAAGTTGCGTAGAGAAGAGTTGGGAGGCTTGGGTGTCGGCAAGAATAAATAATTGATAGGCCCAGACTCCACTGAACCTAAGGAGAAAGAATAATAATATGCTTTTCTTTCTTCACTCGGTATGATAAGGCCCGCGAATTTGCTAATTGCCCATACTTTCGACGCAACTTTTTCTCTCTTTTTTTCCATTACTGAATAACGAAGTTAACGGTTTTACAATGTTTCAAACGTTTCACCTAGATACTTTCAGCGCAACTAAAGTAATATTCGAGCCAAGCTAAACTTTGGCAATGTCGTTGGCCACTGACCGAGATGCTGCCAATCTGCAAATGGATTGGAGCGCAAAAGACGAGCAAGCGTATCAAAGCCAATCTGAAAGCTGGAAGGCAAATCAAAGCTGACAGCAGACGCCAGTGCTAGCAGTGTTCATTTTCATACTAGTCTTCACCTCTCGTCAGGACGACCGGACGTCAGTAAGTTTACTGCAGATTGGCCATATGGAGATGTTAGGTATCGAGTTTGTTGCTTCGCATCAAAGAAGGTAGAGCATCGGGAAATAACTACAAGCTCCATCTCATTCATACAGGATTCCTATGGGAATTCCGTATGAACCTCACATCAAGCGAGGGTGCATGTTTCGCTTCCTACTAAATTCCTATAAGATTTCTCGCGTCACAAATAGGCTTAACAATAGAATTATAGATGATGTTTCGGTGAGAAAGCATGGTTGCGTTAGAGCCAAGCTTAACAACTTTCCTCCCATGTGCGTTCACACACAAGTGTGATGTTTCGGTGAGAAAGCATGGTTGCGTTAGAGCCAAGCTTAACAACTTTCTGTGATGTTGCCCTGATGCTGCTAGCAAACAAAGGTTACGCAAGTGTGGAATCGAGACTCGACCAGGGAAAAATCTTTCGTTTTTTTTTCGGTGGGCAGGGAAATGACCGAAATAAAAGCCAGTATGGAAGTTTGAAGGCAAATTGAAGCTGAACAACACCAGATGCCAAAGATGATCATACTAGTGCAACAAACCACATGTTAAGGCCCTATTTGGAGTAGAGGATTCCGAGAAGAATTTCTACAAAATCCTACCAGCTAATGGACATGCTTCGTACGACGCTTACGCCACAGATGATGCCCTCAGCTGTCCGTACCGGCCATCCCACCGATCACCAAGGCCTCCTCCCGTGCCGGCCGGCACCTCCTTGTAACATCCCAAAATCCAAATTTTGGGATTATGTAATATAAATACATTAGAGAAATTACTTTGATCATTTGCATATGAAATATACCATGTTTGGATTTGGTTTTTAATTAAAAGCAAAAACTTGAATTACAAACAAATAGGTGCTAAAAAGAAAATAGATGAAACAAAGTAAAAATATTTAATAAGAGAATTATTTCGGCATATTATCTCAGGAACAATTCACCAAAATTTTTATATGAAATCTTGTTAAGAGAAATAATTACAAATACATAAGAACAGAACATTGTCCTAATTTTAGAGAAATTCACGAAAATATTAACCTCTAAAAATTTTACAGATAAATAAGTTTAGTCCGAAGTCTACCCAAAAATTTCATTAAATTCTAAAGTATTCTCCTCAAGAAATAAAATCGGAATTAAATTAGCGTAAAAATGGAAAAAATCCTAACCCTAACTCACCTCTCTCTCGACTGTGGGCCCCACCCACAGGATCTTCTTCCACCTCGCGGTGCCGAGCGCTAGCGCCTACCATGAGCGCATTGTCACAAGACACGATTCCGCCCCACGCTTCCATCGGTCAACTACTATCATGAGCCACGATCGCCTCCGCGCCCATCCCTGCCCGGCCAAGCCCCCATGCCTACCCGTACGCCGGAGACTCCGCCAAGTTTGCCTGCGGTCACCTCGGCCTCTACCTTGCCAATATCCGCCTCTCCGTCTATAAAAGCCGCACCCGAGCTTCGTCATCTTCTCTCCCTACTCCAAGCGCACCTCCTCACTCCTTCTCCACTGAAACGAGCCCAATCGCTCGGAGAGCACGAGCCCTAATTCGGCCGTGCGCCACAACCTTCATCCCTGACGCCGTGAAGGGCTTGGTGTCAATCCTATCACATCATATCGCTATCTCAAACACTGTAGTCCTTTGCCCCTTACTCAATTTGGCCTTTGATTCGCAGGATCAGCCGAATTGACCCTTCTTCGTCGCCTCCGGCCAGAATCATCGCCTCAAGCATTGCCACAGCCTTACTGCACCTCAAGTCGATTCCTCACGCCTGGAGCATCGCCTGAGCACTAGCAAGCTTCCCCGGCTGTCAATCGAAGCTCTCCTTCGACCACGCTTCTTCTCCACGCGCCGCCCACCTCGCCGCCTCGGCTCACCATTGACCAACCGTCTCCGACCACCTCAGCCCCTCCACATGAAGAATCTTGGCCCCATGTGCAGTGTTTTGGTAATTATAGACAACCATGTGTTTTGTACTAACTCGCTTTATCAAGAAGTTACTAGGGTTATTCTTGGACTAAGACGAAAGAGCGCTAAAGGATCTCATCTCACTCAAGGTAAAGATATCTAGTTGATAGGACCTTTTCTTAGTTTTACCGGTCTAGAAGATTGAAGGATAAAAGACCAGATTGATAGTGTAGAAAGCCGTACTATAAAGAGGGATCAAATGTCTAGTAACTTGAAAGCAAAAGATGCCACATGCTCAATATCGCTTGGTTTAAAACTTGGATTCATTTGATGTTGTCTGGCCTTTATTTAAATATGCTTTATATTTGTGGTCGATCGACTACGAGCTTGATCGCCGGATCGACCAAAACCCGGATCAACGCTATGGTCGCGTTTTCAAAGAAGCTCCTTTTCTGCAATTTCAATAGCCAGACTAACCGCTGGTATTAGTCCAGAATGACCGGACCTCCGGATCGAGTGTCCTGGTTAGCCTTTTCTAGAGGAAGGAGTTTTTCGTATTTGGCTATGATTCTTAAGGCCGGACTAACTGCTGGCATAGGTCCGAACTGACTGGACACCAGGATGAAAAGACCCAGTTAGCTTTTTCCAGAGAGGGATCTTTTTGTGTCTTGCTACTAAATCTCTAAAGCTAGACTAACCGTAGTTGTGACCCCGGGCTGACCGTGCCTCCGGTGCATCAGAGCGGTCAGTTTTTTACAGTAGCATGTTTTTCATCTGGTTTGGATTTCTTGAGTCTGGTCTGACCGGACCCCTAATGGCGGTCTAACCGGACATGCTGTAATAGATAGTTTCAGCACATTAAATGCATAGCAGTCAACCGTTATCCTGAGTCCGAACTGACTGGCCAAATACCTGTGGTCGAACTAGAGTTGCTGATCTTTTGGGGATTTCGTGCTCTAGCGGCTAGTACAGTGGGTGGAGGCTATAAATACCTCACCCACTGCAGCTAGAGAGCCTTGATGAACCTCATTGAATACTCTTGAGCCCTTTGCTTGTTCTTCCACTCTTTGAGAGCATTAAAATCATCTTGTAAAGGTTGTTAAGGTTTTTCCAAGTGCTTTGTTTAGGGTTTGATCTTTGTGGCACTTGAGCATCTTCAAGCGAAGAATCATTGGTCTATTACTCTTAGAGATTGCCGTCTCCAAGATGGTTCGGAGTTGCATCGGTGATCTTCTCAAAGGAGATTGTGAGAAGACTCGGGCATTTGTGAAAGTTGGAGCTCGCCTATCAAGAGTGGAGAAGAGCTACTATTGGTGATCGAGGGAAGTGCTTGTGTGAAGCCAGCTTGAGTTGATCAAGCTTCCTCAACGTGGATTAGTGGAGACTGGCAAGTCTCCGAGACCACGGGAAAACATCGTTTGTCTCCCTAGTGTGGTTTACTCTCTCGCTCTTTACTTTGTGCATTTATGCTTATGAGCTAGTTGTTTATCTTGTTTAGATTATTTAGCTTGTCTTGATAGTGTAGTGCACTTAGAAAGCCTTAGACCTTTTAGGCCTTAACTTGCGAAATTGATTTTCAGAGCTTTAAGTTTGGCAAAGTCTGTTTTTAGCCAAAAGAATTTAAAAACCACCTATTCACCCCCCCTCTAGTCGGTTATCCTTGATCCTACAAGTGGTATCAGAGCTTGGTCTCTCATCTATTAGGTTTTACCGCCTAGAGAGAAAAAAGATGACTAGAGAGGGTTTCTCTATTGGTAAAGCACCACAATTTGATGGCACAAATTATGCTTATTGGAAAGTTCGTATGACCATTTATCTTAAAGCCATGAGTTCGAGCATATGGAGAATTGTAGGAGAGGGTTTCGTTATGCCTATTGATCCAAACAATCTTTCCACTTTAGATGAACGAAATGCTCTCCTAAATGCTCAAGCAATGAATGCTCTTTATGGAACCTTAAACGCGGATGAATTCAATAGAGTGAGTTCGCTTGAGATGGCTCATGATACTTGGAAAACTCTCTTCGAAATTCATGAGGGAACATTCACGGTTAAGGAGACCAAATTACATATGCTCAAAATCAAATATGAGACATTTGTTATGTTGCCACATGAAAGCATAAATGAAATGTACTCACGTTTGAATAACTTAGTTAATGAACTTAAAGGCCTTGGTTCATCTCTAACCGATCTTGATATTGTGAGAAAAATACTTAGGGCTCTACCGAATAGGTATGAGACATTGGTGACCTTATTTCTAAATTCTTCCGAATTGTCAAGAATGACTCCTACCGGTCTTTTGGGCAATTTAATCACCAATGAGCTCTACAAGAAAGACAAGGAAGAGCTATTAGAACAAGTTGCATCTAAGAAGAAAAATATTGCTTTCAAGGCAAAGGTGGAATCAGTTGATGAAAAGGTTGAAAGTGAAGATGATGATGATTCCGATGAAGAGATGGCTCTATTTGTGAGAAGAATGAGCAAGTACATGAAAAGACGCTCAAACCGAAGTTCCAATTCCAAAAAAGAGTCAATCCTCAAGCAAAAATCGCTACACCAACATTATATGTTATGAGTGTGAGGAGAAGGGCCATATTGCATCTCATTGTCCAAATAAGAAGGATGAAAAATCCAAGTTATTCAAGAAAAATGACTACAATGGCAAGAAAAAGCTCTTTAAGAAGCTTCACAAGAATGACAAGGGTGAAGCTCACATTGGAGAATGGAACTATGATGAAGACTCCTCGGACTCGGACTCCGACTCCGAAGAAGATGAATCCCCAAGAAAGAGAGAGCTTGCCGGAATTGCCATCAAGGAGGCTCTATCATTATTCTCTACACCCCATTATCTCATGGCAAAAGGGGAACAAAAGGTAACTAATGATATAAATGATGATCCTACTTATGATGAGCTAATGGATATATTAGAGGACTTGAATGCAAATCTTGGCAAGGAGAAATCAAATTCTAAAGTCTTGAAGAAGGAATTTCTTTCTCTCAAAGACTATTATCAGGAGCTAAAGGAAGCTCATGAAATTCTCCTTATCAAGGATCATTCAAAGTCCCAAATGGATGTAGGCATTACTTATGATATTCTTGATGACATAAATTGCTCAAATGTTGCATCTAAGACTAGTATATCTACTCCATGTGATAATTTGATTGCCATTCCTTGTAGCTCTAAAATTGATAATATTGCTTGCATGGATTTCAAAATTGATCATCATCTTGTTGTTGAAAATCATGAGCTCAAAGAACAAGTAACCAAACTAAGTAAGAGCTTGTATAGGTGCTTCAAAGGTAAAGCCACTCTTGACAAGATCTTGAGTGAGCAAAGGTGCTGTTACAACAAGGAGGGACTTGGTTTCATTCCTAAGAAAGGAAAAAGGATAATCTACAGTGCAAAAAGGTTTGTAAAGAAAAATGATACTTTGTGCTACAAATGTCATGGTGTAGGACATTTAGCCAAAGATTGCACAATTCATAGCTCATCTAAATCCTTTGTATTTGAATCTTGTTATATGCTTAGGAAATCAAAGGATGGCAGAATTGTAGCTAAATTTATTGGGACTCCTATATTTGGAGATAACAAGAATACCATTTGGGTGCCCAAAACCTTGGTATCTAATGTGAGCACCCGGTTTTATTAGGCTCATAATACTTAGTCATCCAATTGACCCTAGTATTATCAACCAAATAAACCCGGTCTCGAGAGATGTATACTTCCCAGAATGCAGTATACATACCTCACAACAAAAGAATGTATCAATCCCATACAACACATAGTACATAAGCAACAACCAGAAGTTAATATTAATATGGAAAAGCTATTACAAAAGAGGGGCCCTTAGGCCAAATAGCAACAAGACTACAAGAATACACAGCGGAAGCAAAAGTGCCATAAAGATGGCCCAAAATAAGAGCCAACCAGTGTGCCTTTAGCCCACAAGGCAACTGATCGGACCGCCAAGCTAGTCGCTTTCCCAACCACCGCACATCTCACAAAAGTAAAGCCCTTTGGGCTCTACCTCCTCTGCAACAAAGTTGTTAAGCAAGCAAATGAGTACAATAACTTGTTTATTGTACTCGCAAGACTGACGTGTAAGATAACAGAACTATAATTTAGCTACATGCAAGCTTTATTTAAGTGGATGAGGCTTTGGACTCATTTTAGCATAAAGCAAGTTTCATTTGCAGTAACATAATAGATTGAAGGCAATTTGGCATAGCATTTTTAATTGTTGAAATAACAACGAGATAATAACATAATAACAACAACAAGAACATCCCGAAGTGACTAACCCAAGTCACCACAACAATAGCATGAACCTCCATTCATGCCAACCCATCAAGTTTTAATTAAATGGTTGAGTCTAGTTCTTGAACGACCTTACCAAGCATGTCCATAACCTAGGACGAGGCTATTCAATAGTTTTAACATGCATAGGGTGTACCAATGTACCCACACGCCGCATCGCCTTTCCTTTAGGCACACTACCTTTGGTATGCTTAAGACGGCTAAGTCCTACGAGACAGTTCAATGGACAATGCTAATTCGAAGTCGCACAACCCACGGGAGAAGGAGACATCACACAACCTACCCTAAGCTAATGCTCCTCCCACATCACACACACATTTTATTTTTAAACACACCAACCGAGCGACCCCAATTAACACCGCCTAAAGTACTTAGTCAAGAGAGGTCCCATATCCCTCGTGTGGTTAGCACGCAAAAGCTTTGGCTTAGTGACCCAAGTAACTCGGTCTTTAGGGACCCGCATACCACCACATTCCAAAAACCGCACCATCCATCCAATATGCCCAAGTCTAAATCAATCTTTTATTTCCAGCTTTTGATTTCACAATTAATCAAAGCACAAGTCTTTGGACATATAGGAGGAATAATTATACTTGTGTGATCAAGACCATCGACTAAGTCGATGATCGCCCATTACTACCGATAGCTAAGCATGTCTAAGCAATATTAACGTAAACTACTAAGTGGTGAGAGCTCATCCAACGAACTCCAACCACAAAGAAATAACCTAGGCTCATTGGTAGTAGAGGATAAGCAATTCCTACAGATTATGCAACTATAGGATTACTAGCGACATTTAACACAAAGTAGCATGCATACATAGAAGTAACACAAAGTATTAAGCTTTAAAGTAATGGGACATGATGGGAAATGATCAAACTGCTTGCCTTTGCTTGAGATAACTTTCTTGCTGCAGAGGATCACTCTCGTATACAATATAATCGTCGGAACCTACCGAAAGAATCAAGAAGAACAAATAAGAACGAATAACACCGAGAATACTCAAAAATTCAAAGTCAACCAAAAATCATGAAATTAACACAGCAGGAAGAGGGGGATTTTAAATGAATTTAGGAACAAGAATCATTCAATTTGGATAAAGTATGAAAAGTTATGGCTAAAACAATTTCAATCGGCTGGAAATTCCAATTTAATTGATTTCGGGTACTGTTCATCGCGCAATTTTCTAGGAGGTTGTTGAGTGAAAATTTTATGACAGGTAGAGCATGGCCTTCTAAGAACAGCAAAATTGGGTTTACTTCATTTGGAGTTGATTGGACATAGTTATGAACTTTTGAAGTTTGACTAATGGCAAGGTCTACAGTTGGTTTACTAGATTGTTGAGCCTATGTTAGTTTTAAGGTCCAAGTTTAAAATGGAACAAAAACCTTCTAAGTAAGTGAATTTGGTAAGGTCAAGCCTACTGTCATAAGCAAGACTTCACCCATTTATCTTTCTAACATTCATCCTATTAAAGAAGAATTGCTAAGGAGTAGAGTTTGATAACAAGACCTTCTTATCAAACTAAGATTTCTATTTGCTAGCAAAAGTGCTCACTTGACTAGTTAGTTTAATAACTATTTTGTTAATTGTTCAGATGTAAGAAGGAGGTTCACTGCTTTATTTTGAAAAATCAAACTTAAATACTTGTTGCTGTTGTTAAATGATCGCTAATGACTAAATGAATTGATACAATTTCTAACTACTTGGATTAGCAAGGTTATTAGTGCATGGACAAATCTGATCATTATCATATTATCCTTACTGTTCACATATTGCACAACAAGAAGCTTTCTATGCAGAAGTGCAATAAAAAGACTCGTGTGGATTTGAACTTCCAGATTTGCTAGCTCAATTGAGTGTCAAAATGACATGCCTCCTACTAGTTAGCAGAAAAGAAAAGAAAAACAGTAGTTCTAGCAAGTGAGTTTATTGACAATACACTCTTCACACAACTCCATCTACAAAGTTAAAAGCCTATCTGTCAGAACTGAGAAGCTTCAGGTTACTATTTAGGCAACCTACAACAGAACTACTTCCATAACTGAACTTTTATTAGCTACTCTTTCTACACAATTTAAACATCAATTTGTTCATAGATTACTAGACTAAATGACCGCCCCAAAGTTCGACAACAACACTTTCCACTAATCAGGCACTCACATAAGCTAAAACAAAACAATTGATATGCTGATTAGTTAGATCTAAACCAAACACACAGAGGTTAACCTATAGTGGAGAGAATGCATTCTGGAGCTGGCAATTGGAATATCCAATGGTGAACAGCAGCGACAAAACAGCAATGCCAACATGCTCGGCCGTGGGCAATGTCGGCGGCGAGGGGATTCGATGCAGTGGCCCTCCTGATGCTCCTGGGCGCTGGACCTTGGCTCCTGACTGAGCCACGATGCGGCACCAAGTGAAGGAGGGCGGCGGGTTGCTGAGGACGGGCGGCCGCTATCATACCCACAGAGAGTGAGTGAGGGCCTACCTGTAGAGAAACAGAGATAGTCTTTGAGGCATACACACAAACACATAGAGTACAAGCAGAAGGAGAACAAAGGCGGCTCTGTGCAGAGAAGACGGTGCAGCTCGGCGGGGCTCGAGCGAGCGGTGGAGCAGTCGGCCGGGTCGGGCGGCGGATCCAGTGGCTCACGGGCCGGGAGGTGGCAGCGTGAGGAGCCAGGGTGGTGGCGCAGCGGAGGACCGAGTGGAGGCAGCTCGGTGCTGAGGGGCGGTCGGGCCAGGGGAAGAGGGCCGACGGCGCGGGGGAGCTGGGAGCACGGGCCGCGGTGGACGGGGCAGCTGGGGCCGAGCCGGGGGCGACGGGCTCCAGGGCGCGAACTGGCACAGGGGCGGCAGATCCGGTGGGAGGCGGTGGATCTGGACCGGGCCGAGGAGGACGGCGCAGGGGACGACGGATCCGGCGTGGTGGAGGCGGATCCGGGCCGGAGGAGAGGCGGCGCACAGGTGGAGGCGGCGGCGCTGAGGGGCGGCACTGTGGCGGCGAGCCGGCTAGAGGGAGGCGCCATGGGGAAGATGGAGTGGGGGAGATGGTGATGGAGCTGCCTGGGGGTGAGGGGATGTGAAAGAAAGGCCAGGCAACGGCTCCATTCGGTGGAGACAAGAAGAAAAAGGGAAAATGGCCTGCCAAGGGAAAGAGCTGTTGTGTTGAAAAAGTAATGGAGAAGGGAAGAACAGCCTGAGAAAAAAAAAGAGCTGTTGTAAAGAAAAGAACGGGAGGAGGGCTCAAAATTCAAAATGGTGAGGAGGTGATAGGGTTGGGGGTGTGCAAAGAAAGCCTGGGCTGTGGGTCCAGCTGATCAGTGAGGATAGAGAGAGGCTGGACCGAAAATGGCCGATCGACCGAGTGAAATAGACAAAACGATCCTTGATCGGATGGTCTTCACGAAAGTACTTTCGGATGGTTCACGATGCACAAGGCTGGTACGGTGCACACAAGTTCGCTCGGGTCGGAAGAGTGCGACGACTCGAGCCGGTGCAACAGTGCGAGCCCAAGGTTTTTAAATTCAGTTTGACCGAAATTCAATAGGTTTGACTGAGGCTTTATAAATAGCAAATAAAATCTATAAATTCTGAAAATATTTGGAGGCGTTCCTGGGGTTACCTAGTGACCAGTTAAAATTTTAAATCTCATTGTTCATGAGTTATTTGCTTATTTTAAATTCAAACCTACAAAAGGTTATTGAATCAAGTTTGAATTTTATGTGGATCGACTTTAACCCCAAAATTTGGGACAACTTATATTTACTCATGATAAATATCATAAGATTTAAATAAATTATTTCCAGAGTTTTACTTAATGTAAATTCTTCCCAAAAATTATTTTAAGTGCATGTTCTCGATATTCGACTTTTGATTTTCTTGGTTTGACTCAGAGTTTTGAAATGAGCCGAAACTTGGAAGGATTATTAGAGATAGCAAACTAACTCCAAAAATTCTGGAATTTTTAAATGGAGGTTGATGACTCTAGGATAAACCTTACATAAAATCTCCAGATGTTGATCACGAACTTTTCTTAAAAAGTTTTTAAGAGGTCATGACTTGATCAACCGGAGATTTTGGTTTTGATTTCCATAATTCCTTTACAAGAATTACGAATTGTTCAAAACTTCCGGATGCAAGAAAAGTTTTAATTTCTACTCATTTTCTTACATTTGAAACACAGATCTAGATTTGGGATGTTACAAAACCTACCCCCCTTACAGAAATCTCGTCCCGAGATTTGGCTCAGGCGGGGAAGGAAGATGGGTAGTCCGCACGTAGACGATTTACCCGTTTCCAAGTGACTTCATCCACGGAATGATTTGACCACTAAACTTTTAGGATCTTGAGGACGCGATTCCTTGATCTACGTTTAGCTTCTTCAAAGATGCGAACCCTCCTTTATGAATCTTTATCCATTTATAATATTTTTGTGGTACTTGGATCTAATTCTCAAACTCTGTTCAGTCCAACCAACACTTTATTTACTTGCATATTGTTCCCAGCTTGTTTCTTGTCGAGCCGGTTTTTATTTGATTTGTTTTATTGTATTGCTTCTCGTTAGGTCACGATTCTGACCCAACTTCTTGCACAACAAGAGTTTCCAACGGAGCTTCCTCTGCTGGAACACGGAGGCACTTCTTTGAACGGGGACGCATGGAACACATCATGTATCCCCCTCAAGTGCAACAGGCAATTTCAATTCATAAGCGCAGCTCCTTTCTTTTCGATGATGCGGTAAGGATCCACATATCGAGGAGCTAACTTGCCCTTGACGTGGAAACATTGATAGCCCTTTCGGTCTGACCATCAGTTTGAGGATAGTATGCTGATCTGAAAGAAAAGACGAATTCCCATAGCTTCTTGTAGACTATGCTAAAATCGAGAAGTGAGCAGAGAAGCACGATCTCAAACGACTGCTTTGCACACCATGCAAACTTACGATCACGGGATATGTAGAGATCCGTTAGAACATCTACGAAGGTCATTTTTGATGATGAGAGCTTTTTGTCTGATTGGTGGTGCATGGCCGTTGTTAGTTGGTGGAGCGATTTGTCCGGTTAATTACGGAGTGATTTGTCTGGTTACTCCGGAGCGAATTGTCTGGTTAATTCCACTAACAACGGAATCTCAGCCTGCTAACTAGCTATGCAGAGTCATCCCTCCGCAGCTAGCTATCTTAGAGGGACTATGGCCGTTCTTAGTTGGTGGAGCGGTTTGTCTGGTTACTCCACTAACGAATGAAATCTTAGCCATGTTAACTAGCTACACGGAGTCATCCCTCCGTAGCTAGGTTCAAAAAGGGACTATGGCCATTTAGGCCATGAAGTTGGAGGAAATGACAGAATTGTGATGCCCTTAGATGTATAGGGAAGGAATGGTGCCACTTTCGTCACACGATTGATGACAACCCAGACGACATCATTATTTTCTTGGGATTCGATGTAAACTAGTAGATCTTTTGAAATCGGGCGATGCAAGTACCAACTTGATGACGACTCGAGTTCTCGAGCGGAGGCATCCGGAAGATCTTCGGAAAGACATCGACGAAGTCACACAATCTTTGGAACTTCACGAATATCCGAGCGGCTTTGCTTTAAGAGTGAAAAGATGTGGACCTTGCGGCTCGTGAACAATGAACACCGCCATGAAGGACTTGTGAGGTAGATAAGCTTCTGGTGCAATCGAGTTATCCCATATCGGAGACAACCAATCTATTTCAATGGTTTGCACAGGTTTAGAGGTGATTTTTGGCATGGATTCCACTTCCTCAATCTCAACAGGGACATTCCGACACTCGGATTCAGCTCTCAACTCCAAACCGGGAGAGTGAATGAGCAATGAAACCAATCAAAGGAGCGAAAAGGAGACCACCAACAGCAACAAAAGACTGAGATACAAAAGGATGAGATGCTCCTGAATTTGAACAAAACAGAAGCAGGATGAAAGCTGATAAGAAGCGTACCCAATATGACGTCAGGCGCCTCCCGTGCTTCCTTGGCGGAGGTGGAGTTGACTTGACCATGAGCAACCTTCCGATCTCGATGCTTCACAAGGCAATTGTTGGCGTAGTGCTTTTTTTTACAATAGAAGCACGTGACCTCGGCTACATTGTGGAGGCCACCTTCTTTGAGACGCACGCCAGACTTGGTTGACACACGACTGCGGCGGGACGAAGGATTCTTTGCAATTTTCTTAGGACAATTATTCGCATAATAGCCCTTGAGGTTGCGAAGAAATAAGTGACGGAGGCGGTCGGACAATTCTGGGTAGGTGGTTTTTGTCGCAGATTTGGACAAGGTAAGTACACTTGAGTCATTGTAGTGTCCTTCCTCACCATAGCGATAGCAGATAGGAAGAACTCGCCGCCCCTAAGGCGAGAGGACCAAGATTCATAACATTTGCCGAGGAGGCGCTTCTGTGTCGTGTCTAGGCAGGTGGGAGCCAGGAGATCTTTATTCCAACCAATTTGGCAGACCTAGCCCACCGATCTGTCTAGACATCTAGCTACTGAAGAGATTGGGTAGCACGAACCCAAGACTAGGCTTAAAGAAAGCGAAAAGGAACGCCAACGACTAGGGGAATGGAACATCACCCTAACCGAAAGCTAACAAAATAGACAGTAAAGAGTTAATAATAGATTGGATGATAATAAATGTAAACTAAATGAAACAAGCAGAATGAAAAAAAAGTTATAGAAAGCATACTAAAGAAGAAACCAAAAAGCAAGAAGGAAAACACAAGATCAAAAGATCAACTTCCGACACAACTAACTCGTATTGAATAAACGAGTAATCGGTTGAGAAGACAAAAATCGAACGCATAACTCAATTTTAATCACATTTAAAGAGCGAATAATACCATCTAAAGGGTGTTAGATACTTAGCCAACTAATATCACATCTTACCCTTTTATTCCCACAAGTTTTAGTTGAATTATCCTCTCATTATCTATCCTAATTAGAAACCTTTGAGACTCTCGTCAGGAAATTTGATGCTTCTTGTCCGATTTAGATCCAAGCTCCTCGTCGAATCACCGACGCGAACTTCAAAACCTTGTAGTGGGCACTCACACTTCAATTTGCCAATCTCATTGGTTCCCCAAAACCAGTGTTATCGTTTAATTGGGTTTATCTTTGGAGAGGAGGAGAGGAAAACAACTTTTAAAACTCAAATTAGAACAAGATGAGAGAAGAACGCTAAGATAGGTAAGGAGTAAAAGTAGAGACCTTACTTAAGCTTTCATAAACCATTTGATATTTTGAAAATAAGTTTTCCAAAACATCATAAGAACGACCAAGCTTGGGTTACTACGGTCAGGATGGCTCTGATACCAACTTTTGTGAGCACCCGGTTTTATTAGGCTCATAATACTTAGTCATCCAATTGACCCTAGTATTATCAACCAAATAAACCCGGTCTCGAGAGATGTATACTTCGAAATGCAAGATACATACCTCACAACAAAAGAATGTATCAATCCCATACAACACATAGTACATAAGCAACAACGGTTAATATTAATATGGAAAAGCTATTACAAAAGAGGGCCCTTAGGCCAAATAGCAACAAGACTACAAGAATACACAATGAAGCAAAAGTGCCATAAAGATGGCCCAAAATAAGAGCCAACCAAGGTGCCTTTAGCCCACAAGGCAATCGACCACCGCCAAGCTAGTCGCTTTCCCAACCAATCAAGACTCACAAAAGTAAAGCCCTTTGGGCTCTACCTCCTCTGCAACAAAGTTGTTAAGCAAGCAAATGAGTACAATAACTTGTTTATTGTACTCAAGACCGACGTGTAAGATAATGAGAACTATAATTTAGCTACATGCAAGCTTTATTTAAGTGGATGAGGCTTTGGACTCATTTTAGCATAAAGCAAGTTTCATTTGCAATAACATAATAGATTGAAGGCAATTTGGCATAGCATTTTTAATTGTTGAAATAACAACGAGATAATAACATAATAACAACAACAAGAACATCCTGGAAGTGACTAACCCAAGTCACCACAACAATAGCATGAACCTCCATTCATGCCAACCCATCAAGTTTTAATTAAATGGTTGAGTCTAGTTCTTGAACGACCTTACCAAGCATGTCCATAACCTAAGACGAGGCTATTCGAATAGTTTTAACACTGCAGGGGTGTACCAATGTACCCACACGCCAGACCGCCTTTCCTTTAGGCACACTACCTTTGGTATCTTAAGACGGCTAAGTCCTACGAGACAGTTCAATGGACAATGCTAATTACGAGTCGCACAACCCACGGGGAGAAGGAGACATCACACAACCTACCCGGAAGCTAATGCTCCCCTCCCACATCACACACACATTTTATTTTTAAAACACACCAACCGAGCGACCCCAATTAACACCGCCCAAAGTACTTAGTCAAGAGAGGTCCCATATCCCCCTCGTGTGGTTAGTACGCAAAAGCGCTTGGCTTAGTGACCCAAGTAACTCGGTCCTTAGGGACCCAGGCATACCACCACATTCCAAAAACCGCACCATCCATCCAATATGCCCAAGTCTAAATCAATCTTTTATTTCCAGTTTTTGATTTCACAAATTAATCAAAGCACAAGTGCTGGACATATAGGAGGAATAATTATACTTGTGTGATCAAGACCATCGACTAAGTCGATGATCGCCCATTACTACCGATAGCTAAGCATGTCTAAGCAATATTAACGTAAACTACTAAGTGGTGAGAGCTCATCCAACGAACTCCAACCACAGCAAATAACCTAGGCTCATTGGTAGTAGAGGATAAGCAATTCCTACATATTATGCAACTATAGGATTACTAGCGACATTTAACACAAAGTAGCATGCATACATAGAAGTAACACAAAGTATTAAGCTTTAAAGTAATGGGACATGATGGGAAATGATCAAACTGCTTGCCTTTGCTTGAGATAACTTTCTTGCTGCAGAGGATCACTCTCGTATACAATATAATCGTCGGAACCTACCGAAAGAATCAAGAAGAACAAATAAGAACGAATAACACCGAGAATACTCAAAAATTCAAAGTCAACCAAAAATCATGAAATTAACACAGCAGGAAGAGGGGGATTTTAAATGAATTTAGGAACAAGAATCATTCAATTTGGATAAAGTATGAAAAAGTTATGGCTAAAACAATTTCAATCGGCTGGAAATTCCAATTTAATTGATTTCGGGTACTGTTCATCGCGCAATTTTCTAGGAGGTTGTTGAGTGTGAAAATTTTATGACAGGTAGAGCATGGCCTTCTAAGAACAGCAAAATTGGGTTTACTTCATTTGGAGTTGATTGGACATAGTTATGAACTTTTGAAGTTTGACTAATGGCAAGGTCTACAGTTGGTTTACTAGATTGTTGAGCCTATGTTAGTTTTAAGGTCCAAGTTTAAAATGGAACAAAAACCTTCTAAGTAAGTGAATTTGGTAAGGTCAAGCCTACTGTCATAAGCAAGACTTCACCCATTTATCTTTCTAACATTCATCCTATTAAAGAAGAATTGCTAAGGAGTAGAGTTTGATAACAAGACCTTCTTATCAAACTAAGATTTCTATTTGCTAGCAAAAGTGCTCACTTGACTAGTTAGTTTAATAACTATTTTGTTAATTGTTCAGATGTAAGAAGGAGGTTCACTGCTTTATTTTGAAAAACCAAACTTAAATACTTGTTGCTGTTGTTAAATGATCGCTTAATGACTAAATGAATTGATACAATTTCTAACTACTTGGATTAGCAAGGTTATTAGTGCATGGACAAATCTGATCATTATCATATTATCCTTACTGTTCACATATTGCACAACAAGAAGCTTTCTCTATGCAGAAGTGCAATAAAAAGACTCGTGTGGATTTGAACTTCCAGATTTGCTAGCTCAATTGAGTGTCAAAATGACATGCCTCCTACTAGTTAGCAGAAAAGAAAAGAAAAACAGTAGTTCTAGCAAGTGAGTTTATTGACAATACACTCTTCACACAACTCCATCTACAAAGTTAAAAGCCTATCTGTCAGAACTGAGAAGCTTCAGGTTACTATTTAGGCAACCTACAACAGAACTACTTCCATAACTGAACTTTTATTAGCTACTCTTTCTACACAATTTAAACATCAATTTGTTCATAGATTACTAGACTAAATGACCGCCCCAAAGTTCGACAACAACACTTTCCACTAATCAGGCACTCACATAAGCTAAAACAAAACAATTGATATGCTGATTAGTTAGATCTAAACCAAACACACAGAGGTTAACCTATAGTGGAGAGAATGCATTCTGGAGCTGGCAATTGGAATATCCAATGGTGAACAGCAGCGACAAAACAGCAATGCCAACATGCTCGGCCGTGGGCAATGTCGGCGGCGAGGGGATTCGATGCAGTGGCCCTCCTGATGCTCCTGGGCGCTGGACCTTGGCTCCTGACTGAGCCACGATGCGGCACCAAGTGAAGGAGGGCGGCGGGCTGCTGAGGACGGGCGGCCGCTATCATACCCACAGAGAGTGAGTGAGGGCCTACCTGTAGAGAAACAGAGATAGTCTTTGAGGCATACACACAAACACATAGAGTACAAGCAGAAGGAGAACAAAGGCGGCTCTGTGCAGAGAAGACGGTGCAGCTCGGCGGGGCTCGAGCGAGCGGTGGAGCAGTCGGCCGGGTCGGGCGGCGGATCCAGTGGCTCACGGGCCGGGAGGTGGCAGCGTGAGGAGCCAGGGTGGTGGCGCAGCGGAGGACCGAGTGGAGGCAGCTCGGTGCTGAGGGGCGGTCGGGCCAGGGGAAGAGGGCCGACGGCGCGGGGGAGCTGGGAGCACGGGCCGCGGTGGACGGGGCAGCTGGGGCCGAGCCGGGGGCGACGGGCTCCAGGGCGCGAACTGGCACAGGGGCGGCAGATCCGGTGGGAGGCGGTGGATCTGGACCGGGCCGAGGAGGACGGCGCAGGGGACGACGGATCCGGCGTGGTGGAGGCGGATCCGGGCCGGAGGAGGCGGCGCACAGGTGGAGGCGGCGGCGCTGAGGGGCGGCACTGTGGCGGCGAGCCGGCTAGAGGGAGGCGCCATGGGGAAGATGGAGTGGGGAGATGGTGATGGAGCTGCCTGGGGGTGAGGGGATGTGAAAGAAAGGCCAGGCAACGGCTCCATTCGGTGGAGACAAGAAGAAAAAGGGAAAATGGCCTGGCAAGGGAAAGAGCTGTTGTGTTGAAAAAGTAATGGAGAAGGGAAGAACAGCCTGGGAAAAAAAAAGAGCTGTTGTAAAGAAAAGAACGGGAGGAGGGCTCAAAATTCAAAATGGTGAGGAGGTGATAGGGTTGGGGGTATGCAAAGAAAGCCTGGGCTGTGGGTCCAGCTGATCAGTGAGGATAGAGAGAGGCTGGACCGAAAATGGCCGATCCACCGAGTGAAATAGACAAAACGATCCTCGATCGGATGGTCTTCACGAAAGTACTTTCGGATGGTTCACGATGCACAAGGCTGGTACGGTGCACACAAGTTTGCTTTCGAATTCGGAAGAGTCGACGACTCGAGCCGATTCTGACAGCTTGAGCCCAAAGTTTTAAATTCAGTTTGACCGAAATTCAATAGGTTTGACTGAGGCTTTATAAATAGCAAATAAAATCTATAAATTCTGAAAATATTTGGAGGCGTTCCTGGGGTTACCTAGTGACCAGTTAAAATTTTAAATCTCATTGTTCATGAGTTATTTGCTTATTTTAAATTCAAACCTACAAAAGGTTATTGAATCAAGTTTGAATTTTATGTGGATCGACTTTAACCCCAAAATTTGGGACAACTTATATTTACTCATGATAAATATCATAAGATTTAAATAAATTATTTCCAGAGTTTTACTTGAAGTAAATTCTTCCCAAAAATTATTTTAAGTGCATGTTCTCGATATTCGACTTTTGATTTTCTTGGTTTGACTCAGAGTTTTGAAATGAGCCGAAACTTGGAAGGATTATTAGAGATAGCAAACTAACTCCAAAAATTCCGGAATTTTTAAATGGAGGTTGATGACTCTAGGATAAACCTTACATAAAATCTCCAGATGTTGATCACGAACTTTTCTTAAAAAGTTTTTAAGAGGTCATGACTTCAGTCAACCGGAGATTTTGGTTTTTGATTTCCCATAATTCCTTTACAAGAATTACAGAATTGTTCAAAAACTTCCAGATGCAAGAAAAGTTTTAATTTCTACTCATTTTTCTTACATTTGAAACACAGATCTAGATTTGGGGTGTTACATCTGACCTCCAAGGACCCAAACAAATTTGGGTACCTAAAAGAGTATAACTTTGTTTTGTAGGTGAACTACAAGACTGGTAGAAGACATTGGGTACTTGATAGTGGGTGTACCCAACACATGACCAGAGACCAGAAAATATTCACCTCATTTGAAAACAGAGAAGGAGAAAATGAAAAGATCACTTTCGGTGACAATAGCAAGGGAAAGGTAATAGGATTAGGTAAAATCGTTATATCCAATGATCTATCTATTTCTAATGTATCATGAGTTGAATCTCTTAATTTTAACTTGCTATCAGTTGCACAAATTTGTGATCTTGGACTTTCTTGCACTTTCTCACAAGAAGGTGTTTCAATTTCAAATGAAAAAGATAACTCTTTGGTATTCAAAGGTTTTCGTTTTGGCAATCTTTATTTGGTAGATTTTTCGTCAAGTGATTATTGCCTCAAAACTTGTTTAATTGCAAAAAACCTCATTGGGTTGTGTAACATCCCCAAGTTAATTAATGATAATTAGTATGCATCTAATCAACATGCATAGTGTTTTTGAAACATTTGCATCATTTATTGCACTTGGAAAATCTTAATCAAAATTTAAAACAAGCACTTCAAATTTAAGCTCCAAAAGAAAACAGGAACAAAAACTTACAATCCTCTTCTGGAAATAATTTATTCAAATACTATAAAATTTATCTTGAATAAATATAATTTTTTCCAAATTCTTGAAACTCAATTTGACCCTCAAAAAATTCAAACTCAAATCTATACCCTATTCCAAGTTTGAAATTAAAAATAAGCAAATAAATCTTGAACAATGGGGTTTAAGATTTTATTTGAGTACTAGGATGTTCCAGGAACCCCTCTGATTTATTTTAGATTTTTAGGATTTTATTTGCTATTTTTAGTAACCCAGTCAAAATAGAAACAATGGAAAATCAATTTTGGTCAAACCTTGGAGCTGTTCGGACCAGTCCGAACCACTTCCGACCGAGCCCGACGCAAACCGGCGCACCTGTTCAGACCAGTCCGAATAGCACCTGCGATCGGACCATCCGATCTTAATCAGGTGGTCCTAACGCCCCCGTCCGCTTGGACCGACCCGAGCCGCTCCGTCTTGACTCGATCGAGTCACCTAATCACCTGAGCTGCACCACCTTGTACCTTTGACTGCCTTGGCCCACGCTGCAGGGGCATCTTCAACCTCCCGCTGGCTCGTGCTCAGGTGCTGAGCGCCACCGGGCCGCCATGCTCTACCATGCCTCCGTCACCACCGTAAGCCACCACCTCTCCCGACCTATCCCCTAGCATCTCCTTCTCACACCGTGACTCTTTCTGTCCATGGGCTCGCACAAAACTGGTTGTACCCTTCTTCTCCCCTCACTTCTCTCTTTGGCCGTGAGAGAGAAGGAGGCAACAAGCTCTCCTCTGTCTCGGTAAGCGCCGCGCGACCTCACCATTCTCGTTCTCTTTCAATGCCGTCCCCATTTTCTCTAACCGGAGCTTCTCTCTCACCTTGTAGCTCCCGAAACACACAGGCCGCCCTCGCCACCGATGGACGTGCACCGAATGCCATCACTGCGCCATTTTCCACCTCCAGTGAGTTCCTCCCTATCCTTTGCGTGTCATCTTGGGTCTTTGGGTATGAGACTCATTTCCCCTCGATTCATTTCAGTATTTGCATCGCAGAAACATTGCAACTTGGATTTCCCCAATTTTCGGCCGAAGTTACTGTTCACTGTCCTTTGTCAAAACCGGTAAGCTATTCTCCAATTGCTTGTGGTGACACCATCTTGGTGGCATTGCTTACCTATCCCAACCATCCTTTGGCCTTCATTTTGCTCAGGGTGCTTTCCCCATGATGAGCTCTTCGTCGCTGGTGCCATTGACGATGACAAGGGTCCTCTTGTACTCCTCCGCCCGCATCTTCACCACGGTGAGTTTCCTTAGGGTTCCAAGAGTCTTTTCTGTCGCTTCAAGCAGGCAATGTCCCCAAGTATTGACCCATCACCGTGCATGTGCTATCGCCGCCACACCCGGGTGCCACTGGGGTTGAAGACAAAGGCCCTCGGTCACCTTGCCCCTCCTTCAATGTCGCATGAACCCCAGGAGGTCAGAACTGGTGACGATTTTCCCTGGAGAAGCCCCTACATCGAGTTCCTTGGCAACCGTACTCATCTCCTCTGCTCAACGCCGCCACTGGCGCACCACCGTGCCTCTCCGCCAGCAAAGGCAACACCGGAAGGTAGCCTCGAGCTCAAGCTTTCTATTTTGGCTTACTCTGGGACCGGTGCGCCGCTGCCTCGCCGACGACGAGTGCGGTAATGCCACGGCCGTGCGCTCCCCTGTGTTTTGTTGGATTTCCGACCGTTTCCTGTAGCAACGTCATTAGGAATTAATTGCAATGATTAACAATTAATGATGTGATCTTTGTCAACAAATCAGCAGTTAACTGAGTTAATGATTGGCACTTATTGGCCCCGAGTCTATTACATGTGAGCTCGAGGCCATGAGTGCATAGTAACTAGCCCCCGTAGACCTTTTGCACTGTGCTGTGGACCAAAGGTCCACGCACTATTTGGTAAACTGGGTCAATGACATGTAGGGCCCACCTGTTAGTAGGAATTTAAATTCGGATTTTATTAAAAATAACACTTTGCACTGGACCCCACCTGTCATAGGCTTTGGGCTAGGATAAGTTCAGCAAAAAAATTCTAAAATGCTTTAAGAAATTCGGAATGCATTTATTTGTACACTAAAAATGCAATTAAATTCAAAAATGCATAACTAATTCATCTTAACTCCAAAATGAGTGAATCCGGTTTTGTAATTTTTAATTTTTAATGAACTTTATTCTAAAATAGTTTTCAACCTTGTCACTGTTACAAAAAATATAGTTTGTGGAGACCAATCCAAAATTGAGTTATTTTTGAACTAGAAAAGACTATTAACTTTGAAAATTCATAACTAATTCATAAAAACTCCAAATAAGATGAACCAAATTATTTTGTTCTTATACTATTATTCCCTATTCATCTGTGTAATCCTTTTTACCACCACTGCTCTACAAATTTTAACCAAATAATTAAATTCGGTGAATAGTGATAGATTGGATTTTCTAGAAATCTGAGTTTCAAACTGCTATAACTTTCGCATACTAAATCCAAATGGGATGAATCTTTCACCTAATTTCATCTAAAATCATAATCCACCTATTGTATAAATTTTATGCATTTTGGATAATATTGAATGTTTGGATGTTTTCGTTCTTATTCGATGTTTTTATTCGTTCGATAGTGGACGAAGGTACGAGTGTGATCGAGAGTGTTTTGCAACAGCACATGGACCATCCACAGCAAAGGCAAGCAGTTTCATCTTTTGATGCATGTTGAATTTATATTAAATTCAAAAATGTATCTATGTTGTTTTTTTTTCAAGTATTCTATGCATTGCTTATTTTCAAATACTTGTATGTCAAATGGGTAGTTTAGTTATATCCACTTGCTGCATTGGCCCTCCTTTGAATGTTGATTACTCTTTTACCTTGAATGATTAAGGATATATGTTATATGAGTTTGTTTGCTAATTTGTAGAACAAGGCTTAGCCATGCTAGTAGTTGTAGCTGAAAAAGGTTGATGGAGCTAGTCCATCGGCCGATGGATTGAATCGAATCTTGATGAAAGTTGAGGATTATATGGATTGAATTACGTTGAATTTGAGGAACATTGCCAGATCTTCGCATCTGGTGTTTGTGGACTTGTTGAGTAGTGGTTGTTGTGTGTTGGACTTGGATGGGTGATAGAGTGATGAAGGGAGGTGGTCCCGAATTCACGTAGCCTTGTCTGGGTATTTGAGGACCGGTCTGTGGTGTAATGAACCAAGTCTTACGTGCAACCACACGCCGGGATAACGACGAAGGCTTGGCTTAATAATTTGTTGTGTGTTAGTTACGAAACACAATTAGATTGACAATTGTTGTTGTTAATGTTTAATGGTTCTCTTGTCAATCTAATGGGGGCATGTTAAGCGTTTTCTTACTTGCCCTTAAGGGTCTCTTGTTTGTAAGGGACTTACTTACACAATAGGGTTCACCTGTGATTCTAGGTGATCGCTCAGTCTGCCATGGGATTCTGTTCCTCGGGTGGTTTGATAGTTAGGACATGGCATTGTAACGGCCTCGTTATGATATCTCAGTCACACTCCTACGGAAGAGTGCATGGCGACAGTCAGAGGTATTCATATTGTGTGGGTAAAGCTGTACAACTCTACAGAGAACTAAATCTATTCGAATAGCCGTGTCCCCGGTTATGGACATCGCTTGTGGGAAAGCATGCACAGTTAGCTTATGGGAAATTAGGTTTGGGTTATGGTTGCAAATGTTGTGTCATTGTGTTAGTTTGTTCAGATCTAAAATGTTTTCACTAACAGGAAGTTCGCGTGTTGATTTGTTAAGGAATGAATTGTTTCACAAATGGGAAGTTCGTGTGTTGATTATATTTGGAGTATCTACTGTTCTTGATCATGAATTTGGGATTACCTACTGATTATATACAAGTTTTCTAAATGTTTTACAAATGGAAATTTGAATCTATATCGTTTATCTCAATGAAAAACTTGCTTTATGCTGAAAATGAACCATGTAAGCCTTCCTTTGACACTTGAATACATTTATTATATGTTGTTATTCGTAAGTTTTGTGAGTACGTTTTTGTACTCAGTTGCATTGTCCATGTTGCATGTGAGAAGTCATTCAAATTGGGTTATGTGCTTCAGACGCTATGACTTTAACCCCAGTTGGTTGCTTGTTTGTTTGGGCATGCCAACTCGACTCTTTCTCTTTTTATTTCTAAGTGTATCTTCTGTTGCGATTTATTTGTGTTGTTTAGATTTGGCCGATCGGCCCTCTTATGCAAACCTATACCTTAAGTGTAACACCCTAGCTATGCGGAAACCAAGATATTACCTAGAAAACTAACATACATCAACAATACTAAATAATTTCATCAATATATCATCCAATAACATGTAAGGATCATCAAATGATAGGATGAACATAAGAATTGATTCGGAATTCAACAACATATCAAACTGTAATCACCTAACCATATTGAATCAACTATGAAAAACTTATCAATAGACTATACGAAGATCTTAGGCAATGAATGATTCAACATATCATAATGAAAAAGGACATCAACCACCAAACTCCAATTATTACAATCCAACATTTATCCAATGGAAGGTAACGACGAGTTCATCTAATTAAAGGTGATTAAAGCAATGTGTATGAAGTGATCCGTGATTATGTATGCCGTCTTCAATGTTTACCTAAAACAAATAAACACGGCAAGAATGAGTCTAAAACTCAGCAAGTACAACAGAACAATATGAACAATACTAATAAGAACATATCAATCACATAATCGAATTCAAGTGTAGAATGACTGAATAAGAACATAACAGCATAGAATAGAACTCGAACGTGGAATGGGTGAATAAGAACATATCAATTACATAATAGAATTCAAATGAATAATGGCAGAAACCATATGAATGAATGCAATGCATGATCTCCACTTCTGCTTATACCAGTATAGCTAGTGACACACCTGTCGGTGTTCACTTAGGCCCGCATTTAACAAAATACGGGGATCTAAGGCCCGTATGAAGAACGTTTCATACGGGGATCCAAATCTGCCCACATTGAAATGGTGGGTCTTACGTGCCCATACTGGAATTGATGAGTCTTTACATTCCACTCCCGTGGATGAAACATGAACAATGAATGAATGGAATGAATTATGAATAATGAAAGACAGCCTCTCATTAAACATAGATTAACGAACGTGAAAAGAACATGAAGTATTGAATCTACTCATGGATCATGTAAATAACGGTATGAACAACAAGCACTCAGCATTCACCAACAATAAGAATCACAAGGTACTTACCCATGTTGGAATGATGGGACTTCACTAGCTAGTTCAGTGGTGAACACGAAAGAAAGAACGAATGTATATATTGAACGTAAAGATATTAACGAAGAATCATGGTAGATCAACAATGAAGGAAAACAAGGAATACCGAAATTACCCATTTCATATTCATCAATCAACAAACAAGACAAATCAATTGTACTTGCCTCAACCGTGATATGGAAGACAACGATAGAAAGCTCTAGCCCTAGGGTTCACCACCGCCTGGCAGCCATAAAACAATATACTAAGTACACCAACCAAAAGTCTACATCAATGCAATGAAACAAAAGAGAACAAGCATCCCTAATCGCAAACCGAACATTTAATCAAAATACTATCAAATTCCCAAATCTGTCCAAACGAATAGCTGTTAAGGCAAAAAACATAACTTTTGAGTCGAAACTCGAAAAGCCATGAATCCAATTTTCCTAGAACCTACACCAGCCTAGTTGCAACTTCTCAGGTGATCGAAAGATTAAACTAGTTCATCTAAACCTTTGTTTTAAATCCCGAAGACCGATCTGTCATCTTCGATACTACTAACTTGTGAATTTCATAACTTTTGTTCGGCACAACCAAACACATTGTTCAAATAACCTCTGGAAACAACAGGAAATAAGCTATATCAATAAAATTATCACAAATATTTCCACTGTGCAACCAAGGTTGCAAACAGTCAAGAAAAACTCTTACATCCTAACAGAGAGACAGATTCTGACCTTAGCTTCTAAAATTCATATCTTTTGATCTAGAAATCCAAAAATTATGAAATTTAACTTTCTAGAAACATAATGGAAATGTCTACAAATCGCAAGGAGACCAACTGACCCAATTTGGCCGTCTCCCATAACAAATTTACAGATCTATGTTCGCAGCACAAGACCTAAGACTGATTTAGCACCCAGTCTTGCGAAATTCATAACTAATTAACCATTTATCCAAAAATTATGAATTAGCACTTTCTGAAAATATAACGAAAATTCCCATCTATCTCCAGGAGACACTAATCCCTGAATCTGCTCAGCTCTAACCTAAAACCGCGCGTCAACAGATAGACAGATTCAACCGATCTACACAGCAGTACTACGATCCCCTTCTTGATGGCAAAACGAATCTGTATTGATTCAAAATAGCGGGAAGATTGATAACTTACCCTTGACGATAGATGAACTCGCTGAATTTCCCCACGAGGTGATCCTTCTCTTCTCCTCCTTTCTCTCCCCCCTTCATCCTTCTCCTTCCTTCTCGTTGTGACCGGCAAGCTGCGGGAACACCTCTGGAGATGGTAGCAATGGAGGTCCAGCCTTGAGGGAAGGGGAGGGAGGCGCCAAAGGAGGGAAAGGGCAGGGGTGGCTTCGGCCATGGGAGGGAGAGGCAGCTACTATGTGAGGGAAATGGCGACTTGGGGGAAGGAAAGGAGAGGGAGGGATTTGGCTAGGGTTAAGGCAGTGGGCGGCATGGGCTTGGCCCATGGGGCGCCTCCCCCCTCCTGGCTCAATCTTGGCCTGCCACAAGGTGGTGTAAGCCTAGGTCGGAGGCCCAACTCTAAAATTTCCCCCAAAACACTGAATTTTAATTTATTTCTCTTTCCCGATTAAATTCTCTCTAATCGATATTCGGGGTATTACATTAAGGTTCTATTTAATGATGTTGTAAATATGATTATTTTATTCTTGTATATTGTGTATGGATGTGAATACAATGTTGTGGTTGGATATGTGCATGTTAGCCACTGATCCTTGGGAGCTAACATGAGACACATATTCGGGCACTCGGAATTGTTTTCGTCTCTCGTTAAGTGTTGCGCTTTTGGCATAATCACTTAGCTTGAAATGGATCCGATCCCAGGGGGCTCACAGCATTGGTATCAGAGCTATACTGACTGTAGGTTAAAGCCGTAGCAATGGATGTTATTAGGATTTTGATTTGCAAAGGATATTTTCAAACTGTCAGAAAATTTGGCAAAAATGCAAGTAATGTAATTCGTTTCTTTCTTACCCATCCTAGCATCTATTTCTTACCTCACTATTCATTTGTATTGAGAAAAATCATTTTCTCCATTGCTTGTCTCTCTTCCAACACTAGAAACGATAAATAGTCATCGATAAAGAGCATTGGTAGAAGGACGAGAAGACGATGCTTTGCTGCGATTTCATGATCAAATTAGGGTTTGTTCTTAGATTATATATGTCCTAATTATATTATTACTTAGCTTATAGATGCTGGATTTTGGGGTGATCAATTGCCCTCTTTCTGTTCCAAATAGTTGTGCATCGCCTACGGGCGAGTTGTATCGCAACTATGTCGAAAAACTAACTATGTTTTCATTTGTATCTTGTGCTGTCCACATGGACCATAGCACCCCATTTCTTGTTGCATAATTGTGTTTTCATTGTGTATTCATGCTAGGTTAAGTTACCCTCTACTGTCAAATGCTTACCTTATACTTTTCCCTCGTTCCATTTTGCCAGTTGCTAACAAGTCGTATGGCAACAGGATGTCAGGTCTTAAAACTCATTTGACATCAGAAGTAATGGAGAAAACACAACCTGTGGGTTCCCAACTCACTGATGATCAGCCCCCGAATCCTCAACGGCGCAATCCGGAGCACACCAACCCGCAATTTCAGCATGTGGGTCGGCAAGATAAAGTGACTCCACCTCAGCCATCCTTGGTCGAAGTGCTGGCCCTGATGGAACAAAGTCAGCAAGACCAGACTCTAATCTTGCAGCAAATTTCTTAGAACACCGCCAGTGTCCAAGGTGCTCGAATGGTAGCGGGAGGAACCGGTCTTTATGGCTCCCGATTTGCTGATTTTCTGAGCACGAAGCCTCCCGTGTTCTCTCGTTCAGAGGATCCTCTCGAGGCCGATGATTGGCTTCGAACCATTGAACGAAAGCTGATCATCACTCAGTGTGCCGACAACGAGAAGGTCTTCTACGCCTCCAACCAACTTGAAGGAGCCGCTTGTGCATGGTGGGATAATTTTTGCGCCATGCAGCCCGCCAGTCACGTTCTATCATGGGACGAGTTTCGGACGGCTTTCCGAGTGGCACATGTTCCCTCCAACATCGTGAGTATTAAGAGGCGTGAGTTCCTTGTGCTGAAGCAAGACTATAAGTCCATGATTGAGTATCTCTACGAGTTAAATCATTTGGCTCGTTACGTTCCAGACAATGTCTCCACTGATGCAAGGAAGCAAGACTAGTTCTTAAATGGGCTAACGGAAGTGATGCAACTGGTGCTTGCTATACATGACTTCCACGACTTCCAACAATTGGTTGATAAGGCTATTGTGGTGGAGAATAAGATGCAACCAGTTGTGGAATTGCGAAAACACAAGAGGGTTGCACAAATTTTAGCAAGCCGCAGTTTTCAAGAACCGTGTGCTTGGCAGCCCGCTCCTCCTAAATTTCAAGATCTGACACCTCTGAGAGCTCCTATGCAAGTGTCTCCACCACCTCAGCAAGAAACCCAACAAAGGCAGCCTGCAAAGAAGTGTCGAAGCCGACGCCATCGAAACAAGCAAGTTACTTGTTACATTTGCAGCAATCTGGGCCGTTTTGCGGATTTTTGTCCGAAGAAGCGCCAAGCTATTACCATTCAAGGTCAAGACCTTCAAGAATCCCTTGATCAGCAGTCTGATGTCACTTCTTAGAACACCGGTCGTGCTCATGTCAACCATGTCACCACCGAGGAGGCGCAGGAAGCACCTGACGTCGTGTTGGGCACATTTCTAGTCAATTCGAGTCATGTGACTGTGTTGTTCGACTCTGGGGCCTCTCATTCCTTTATGTCTAGAGGTTTTGCTACACTCCATAACATCTCACTCAGCTTGATGCCTGCACCTATGATGCTTCAGTCACCGGGTTCAGAAATGAGAAGCATTCATAAATGTCGTGAAGTTGAAATTGAGATTAAAGGGGTGAAGTTTTCGGCCAATCCTATTATGATAAATTCAGCGGTCCTTGATGTTATTCTTAAGATGAATTGGCTGTCCAAGAACCATGGTCAAATTAATTGTGCCCACAAAGCTATCACTCTCACAAGTCCTCTTGGTTTTCAAGTCGAAATGGTGCCGAAATTGGAGCATCCACACCTCTATGCCCTTAGCGGCAAAGAATTGCCGGAATTGAGTGAAGTCCCAGTGGTGTGTGAGTTCCTGGATGTATTTCTCGAGGAACTACCGGGCATGCCACCCACACGAGAAGTTGAATTCGTGATCGAGCTCCAACCCGAAACGGCTCCAATATCAAAGCGGCCTTATCGAATGCCGTTGAATGAGTTGGTTGAATTGAAGAAGCAACTCGAGGAACTACAAGAGAAGGGTTTCATTAGACCGAGATCCTCACCTTGGGGATGCCCGGCTCTATTTGTGAAGAAGAAAGACCACAGTCTGCGGATGTGTGTTGACTACCGTATATTGAATGAGGTCACCATCAAGAGCAAGTATCCGCTTCCATGGATTGATAATTTGTTCGACCAAATGACCGGTGCCAGTATATTCTCCAAAATTGACTTGAGATTGGGCTATCATCAAGTCAGGATCAGATCTGAAGACATTCCCAAGACAGCATTCTCGACTCGTTATGGCTTGTACGAGTACACCATCATGTCTTTCAGTTTGATGAATGCTCCGGCCTTGTTCATGAGTCTCATGAACTCAGTGTTTATGGAGTATTTGGATAAATTTGTGGTCATATTTATTGATGACATCCTCATATACTCCAAATCTGAAAGGGAGCATGAAGAACACCTTTGGCTTGTGTTGGACAAGCTCCGAGAACATCGACTCTATGCAAAATTCAACAAATATGAATTTTGGCTAAAAGAAGTCGCCTTTTTGGGTCATGTGCTATCCGAAGGAGGAGTTGCTGTGGATCTAAGAAAATCCAAGGAAAGTCCAAGATGTGCTTAATTAGAGACAACCCAAGTCCATCTCCAACGTCCGCAGTTTCCTCAGTCTTGCAGGATATTACCGTCGTTTCATCGATAATTTCTCAAAAATAGCAAGACCGATGACCCAATTGTTGAAGAAGGAAAAGAAGTATGAATGGTCAGTAGAATGTGAAGCAAGCTTTCAGATGTTGAAGGATCGTCTAACCTCTGATTCGGTGTTAGTTTCGCTGGATATCCATAAAAACTTTGACATCTACTGCGATGCATCCTGCCTTGGTCTTGGTTATGTTCTTATGCAAGAAGGCCGAGTGGTGGCATATGTGTCGAGACAATTGAGGCCTCATGAGGTAAATTATCCCACTCATGACCTTGAGCTTGCCGCAGTGGTCCATGCTTTGAAGATATGGCGATATTTTCTTATCGGCAATCGCTGCGAAGTCTACACTAATCACAAGAGTTTGAAATATATCTTCACTCAGGCCGATTTGAATCTAAGGCAAAGAAGATGACTTGAGTTGATCAAGGACTATGATTTGGGACTTCATTATCATCCAGGGAAAGCCAATATCATTGCCGATGCATTGAGCCGAAAGTCACAATGCAACTGTATTTCGGTTATACCCGAAACGGAGGCCCTATGCAACGAATTTCAACGGCTCAACTTGGAGATGGTTAGTGAGGGCTTTCTCATTGCCTTGGATGTGAAACCTACCCTAGAGGACCAGATCAAGATGGCCCAGAAAAATGACAAGGGTATGGAAAGAATGAAGGAGGAAATGAAGGCCGGCAAAGCCAGGTGTTTCTCCGAGGACCACCAAGGTGTTTTGTGGTTCAGAAAGCGATTGGTTGTGCCTAATGACCCAAAGCTTAAAGAATTAATCCTTCATGAAGCCCATGATTCTTTTTTCTCCATTCATCCGGGTAGCACAAAAATGTATCAAGACTTGAAGCAAAAATTGTGGTGGACTCGGATGAAGCGAGAAATTGCACGTTTTGTTGCGGAATGTGACATATGTCAACGGGTGAAGGCCGAGCACCAAAGGCCAGCGGGTATGCTTCAGCCCCTCCCCATTCCCAATTGGAAGGATGAAATTGGGATGGATTTTATCACCGGACTTCCGAAAACGCAACAAGGGTATGACTCCATGTGGGTAATTGTCGACCGGTTGTCGAAAGTTGCTCATTTTCTCCCCGTCAAGATCACTTATTCGGGAAACTAATTAGTGGAGTTGTACATCTCAATAATTGTATGCCTCCATGGTGTGCCTAAGATAATTGTTTCAGATCGAGGTACTCAATTTACTTCGCATTTTTGGAATTGCCTCCATGAGGCGATGGGAACTCAACTATCCTTTAGCACCGCTTACCACCCACAAACTGGAGGCCAAACCGAGAGGGTGCATCAAATTTTGGAGGACATGTTGAGAGCATGTGTGCTGTCTATGGTAAGAAATGGGATAAATGCTTGTCGTTCGCGGAATTCTCCTATAACAATAGTTATCAAGCAAGCCTCCAAATGTCACCTTTTGAAGTGCTTTATGGGAGAAGATGTAGAACACCACTCAACTAGTCTGAGTCCAGGGAAAGACAATTCTTTGGAATGTATTTGATCAATGAAGCTGAAGAGCAAGTTCGTGAGATCCGGGAAAGACTACGGATGGCTCAATCTCGTCAAAAGAGCTATGCCGACCGCCGTCGACGTGAATTAAGTTTTGAGGTGGATGATCATGTTTACCTTAAAGTCTCCTCGATGAAAGGAATGCAACGTTTTCAAATCAAAGGCAAGTTGGCTCCTCGCTACATCGGTCCTTTCTGAATTCTAGCGAAGCGAGGATTGGTAGCCTATCAGCTGGAGCTACCACCATCACTTTCAAATGTGCACAATGTATTACATGTCTCTCAACTGAAGAAGTGTCTTCGAATCCCAACTGAAGAAACCAATTTGGAAGATCTCGATTTGCAACCCGATCTCTCTTATCGGGAGCACCCGATACGCATTCTTGAAGAAATGGAGCGCAAGACAAGGAATCACAACATCAAGTTCTTAAAGGTTCAGTGGAGCAACCATACTGAAGATGAAGTAACTTAGGAGCGTGAAGATCGGATGAGAACCGAATACCTCGACCTTTTGCCTTTTGTTTGAAGTGCCTTCAAATCAAGAAAGGAAAGGTTAAACAAAACAATGGAAAGGAAAATGTAATAGAAGTTCCTTGTAACCTTGTTAGGATATCTTAGCACTATCTTTGAAGGAAATCAAAACAACAGATGTTGTATCTTTTAGAACCTTCCTGTCCAACTTCCAATCTACCCAGATCTCAGGGACGAGATCTTTTGTAAGGGGGGAGGTTTGTAACATCCCCAAGTTAATGAATGATAATTAGTATGCATCTAATCAACATGCATAGTGTTTTTGAAACATTTACATCATTTATTGCATATGGAAAATCTTAATCAAAATTTAAAACAAACACTTCAAATTTAAGCTCCAAAATAAAATCGGAATAAAAACTTATAATCCTCTTCTACAAATAATTTATTCAAATACTATAATATTTATATTAAATATATATAATTTTTCAAAATTTTGAAACTAAATTTGACCCTCGAAAATTCAAACTCAAAGCAATACCCTATTCCAAGTTTGAATTTAAAAATAAGCAAATAAATCTTGAACAATGGGGTTTAAGATTTTATTTGAGTATTAGGATGTTCTAGGAACCCCTCTAATTTATTTCAGATTTTTAGGATTTTATTTGCTATTTTTAGTAACCCAGTCGAAGTAGAAACAATGGAAAATCAATTTCGGTCAAACCCTGGAGCTGTTCGGACCAGTCCGAACCACTTCCGACCGAGCCTGACACAAACTGGCGCACCCATTCGGACCAGTCCAAACAGCACCCACGATCAGACCGTCCGATCTTAATCGGGTGGTCCTAACGCCCCCGTCCGCTCGGACCGACCTGAGCCGCTCCGTCTTGACTCGATTGAGTCACCTAATCGCCTGGGCCGCACCACCTTGTACTTGTAACCGCTTGGGCCCACGCTGCAGGGGCATCTTCAACCTCCCGCTGGCTTGTGCTTAGGCCATACTCTACCGCGCCTTTGTCACCACCATAAGCCACCGCCTATCCCGACCTATCACCTACCATCTCCTCCTCACACCGTGATTCTTTCCGTCCATGGGCTCTTACAAACCGGCTGTACCCTTCTTCTCCTCTCACTTCTCTCTTTGGTCATGGGAGAGAAGGAGGCAACAAGCTCTCCTCTGTCCTGGTAAGAGCCGTGTGACCTCACCATTCTCATTCTCTTTCAATGCCATCCCCATTTTCTCTAACCGGAGCTTCTCTCTCACCTTGTAGCTCCCGGAACACACAGGCCGCCCTTGCCACCGGTGGACGTGCACTGAATGCCATCACCACGCCATTTTCCACCTCCAGTGAGTTCCTCCCTATCCTTTATGTGTCATCTTGGGTCTTTGGGTATGAGACTCATTTCCCCTCAATTCATTTCGGTATTTGCATCGCAGAAACATTGCAACTTGAATTTCCCCAATTTTTGGCTGAAGTTACTATTCACTGTCCTTTGTCGAAACCGGTAAGATATTCTCCAATTGCTTGTGGTGACACCATCTTGGTGGCATTGCTTACCTATCCCAATCATCCGTTGACCTTCTTTTTGCTCAGGGTGCTTTCCCCACGATGAGCTCTTCGTCGCCGACGCCATTGACGATGACAAGGGTCCTCTGGTACTCCTCCGCCCCCAACTTCACCGCAGTGAGTTTCCTTAGGGTTCCTAGAGTCTTTTCCGTCACTTCAGGCGGGCAATGTCCCAAAGTATTGACCCGTCACCGTGCATGTCCCGTAGCCGCCACACCCGGGTGCCACCGGGGCTGAAGACAAAGGCCCTCGGTCACCATGCCCCTCCTTCAGCGTCGCATGAACCCCAGGAGGTCAGAACTGGTGACGATTTTCCCTGGAGAAGCCTCTACATCGAGTTCCTTGGCAACCGTACTCCTCTCCTCCGCTCAACGCCGCCGCCGACGCACCACCGTGCCTCTCTACCGGCAAAGGCAACACCGGAAATTAGCCTCGAGCTCAAGCTTTCTATTTTGGCTTACTTCGGGACCGGTGCGCCGCTGCCTTATCGGTGACGAGTGCGGCAATGCTGCGGCCACACGCTCCCCTGCATTTTATCAGATTTCTGACCGTTTCCTGTAGCAACGTCATTAGGAATTAACTGCAATGATTAACAATTAATGATGCGATCTTTGTTGGCAAATCAGCGGTTGACTGAGTTAGTGATTGGCTCTTATTGGCCCCGAGTCTATTACATGTGAGCCCGAGGCCATGAGTGCATAGTAACCAGCCCCCGTAGACATTTTGCACTGTGCTGTGGATCGAAGGTCCACGCACTATTTGGTACACCAGGTCAATGACAAGTAGGGCCCACCTGTCAGTAGGAATTTAAATTCGGATTTAATTAAAAAATGACACTTTGCACTGGACCCCACCTGTCATAGGCTTTGGGCTAGGATAAGTTCAGTAGAAAAGGTCTAAAATGCTTTAAGAAATTTGGAATGCATTTATTTGTACACTAAAAATGCAATTAACTTCAAAAATGCATAACTAATTCATCTTAACTCCAAAATGTGTGAATCCGGTTTTGTTATTTTTAATTTTTCATGAACTTTATTTTAAAATAGTTTTCAACCTTGTCACTATCACAGAAAATATAATTTGTGGAGAATGATCCAAAACTGAGTTATTTTTGAACTAGAAAAGACTATTAACTTTGAAAATTCATAACTAATTCATAAAAACTCCAAATAATATGAACCAAATTATTTTCGTCTTATAATATTATTCCCTATTTATCTGTGTAATCCTTTTTACCACCACTGCTATACAAATTTCAACCAAATAATTAAATTCGGTGAATAGTGACAGATTGGATTTTCTAGAAATCTGAGTTTCAAACTGCTATAACTTTCGCATACTAAATCCCAATGGGATGAATCTTTCACCTAAATTCATCTAAAATCATAATCTACCTACTGTATAAATTTCATACATTTTTGGATAATATTGAATTTTTGGATGTTTTCGTTCGTTCGATAGTTGACGAAGGTACGAGTGTGATCGAGAGTGATTTGCAATAGCACATGGACCATCCACAGCAAAGGCAAGCAGTTTCATCCTTTGATGCATGTTGAATTCCTATTAAATTCAAAAATGTATCTCTGGTGTTTTTTTTCAAGTATTCTATGCATTGCTTAATTTCAAATACTTGTATGTCAAATGGGTAGTTTAGTTATATCCACTTGCTACATTGGCCCTCCTTTGAATGTTTATTACCCTTTTACCTTGAATGATTAAGGATATATGTTATATGGGTTTGTTTGCTAATTTGTAGAACGAGGCTTAGCCATGCTAGTAGTTGTAGCCGAAAATGGTTGATGGAGCTAGTCCATCGGCCGATGGATTGAATCGAATCTTGATGAAACTTGAGGATTATATGGATTGAATTGTGTTGAATTTGAGGAACATGTCTAGATCTTCACATCTGGTGTTTGTGGACTTGTTGGGTAGAGGTTGTTGTGTGTAGGACTTGGACGGGTGACAGAGTGATGATGGGAGGTGGTCCCAAATTCGTGTAGCCTCGTCTGGGTATTTGAGGACCAGTCTGTGATGTGATGAACCAAGTCTTATGTGCAACCACGCGCCGGGATAATGGCGAAGGCTTGGCTTAATAATTTGTTGTGTGTTAGTTATCGAAACACAATTAGATTGACAATTGTTGTTGTTAATATTTAATGGTTCTCTTGTCAATCTAGTGGGGGCATGTTAAGCATTTTCTTACTTGCCCTTAAGGGTCTCTTGTTTGTAAGGGACTTACTTACACAACGGGGTTCACCTGTGGTTCTAGGCGACCGCTCAGTCTGCCATGGGATTCTGTTCCACGGGTGGTTTGATAGTTAGGACATGGCATTGTAACGGCCTCATTATGATATCTCAGTCACACTCCTACGGAATAGTGCATGGCGATAGTACGAGGTATTCATATCGTGTGGGTAAAGTTGTACAACTCTACAGAGAACTAAATCTATTCGAATAATCGTGTCCCCGGTTATGGACATCGCTTGTGGGATCGCATGCATAGTTAGCTTATGGGAAATTAGGTTTGGGTTATGGTTGGAAATGTTATGTCATTGTGTTTGTTTGTTCAGATCTGAAATGTTTTCACAAACTGGAAATTCGCGTGTTGATTTGTTAAGTAATGAATTGTGTCACAAATGGGAAGTTCATGTGTTGATTATATTTGGAGTATCTACTGTTCTTGATCATGAATTTGGGATTACCTACTGATTATATACAAGTTTTCTAAATGTTTTACAAATGGCAATTTGAATCTATATCGTTTATTTGAATGAAAAACTTGCTTTATGCTGAAAATGAACCATGTAAGCCTTCCTTTGACACTTGAATACATTTATTATATGTTGTTATTCGTAAGTCTTGCTAGTACATTTTTGTACTCAGTTGCATTGTCCATGTTGTAGGTGAGAAGTCGTTCAAATTGGGTTATGTACTTCAGACGTTACGACTTTAACCCCAATTGGTTGCTTGTGGGTTTGGGCATGCCAACTCGGCTCTTTCTCTTTTATTTCTAAGTGTATCTTTCGCAGCGATTTATTTGTGTTGTTTAGATTTGGCCGATTGGCCCTCTTATGCAAACCTATACCTTAAGGTTCTATTTAATGATGTTGTAAATACGATTCTTTTATTCTTGTATATTGTGTATGGATGTGAATGCAATGTTGTGGTTGGATATGTGCATGTTAGCCACTAATCCTTGGGAGCTAACATGAGACACATATCCGGGCACTCGGAATCGTTTTTGTCTCTCGTTAAGTGTTGCGCTTTTGGCATAATCACTTAGCTTGAAATGGATCCGATCTTGGGGGGGCTCACAGGTTGTCTTTGGCATCAAAGGCTTGCTCATGTAGGAATGATTCAAGTTAAAAAGCTTTTCAAACATGATTTAGTTGTGGGCTTGAAAGATGTGAAGTTTGAGAAAGATAAGCTATGTAGTGCTTGTCAAGCCATCAAGCAAGTAGCGATTTCTCATCCATCAAAGAGTATCATGTATACCTCTAGACCATTAGAGCTCTTACATATGGACTTGCTTAGGCCAACAACCTATAAGAGCATTAGATGAAATAGTTATTGTCTTGTGATTGTAGATGATTACTCAAGGTATACTTGGATTTTCTTTTTACATGATAAAACCGAAACTTATGGTATCTTCAAAAGCTTTTCAAAAAGGGCCCAAAATGAATTTAAGTTTAAGTGGAAGAAAATTCGAAGTGACAATGGTTCCGAGTTCAAAAACACCAAGATTGAGGACTATTGTGATGGACTTGGAATAAAGCATGAATTATCCGCTACCTATACTCCGGAACCAAATGGAGTAGTAGAAAGGAAAATTGAACATTGATTGAGATGGCTAGGACAATGCTTGATAAGGAAAATACCTCCAATGATTTTTGGGCGGAAGCCATCAACACCTTTTGTCATGCCATAAACCGTCTTTATTTGCATCGCCTTCTTAAAAAGACGTCTTATTGTCGGACCCGGATTTCGAGAATCCAAATCCTCTGTGAAATCACTGTGCTATTCCCTGGATCAGTAGCTAGCACTTCACAAGACACATTCTTTGAATCATTCATACAAGCGTAAATGAAATATTAAATATTACAACCAATGAGTAACATAGACCACGTCGGGTCGAAGTTTACAAAAGGGCCGAGTAGGCCAAATGGATTACATCACAAAAGAGCAACGTAAACTACAATGGGAAGCAAAAGGCGAGTAGGGCTCATCTCACACGAAAGCGATCGGGTGACACAGGTCTGACGGATATTAACCAAGAGTTGGATAATATCGGTTATGCGCGAGACCAACGAGTCTACTTAGGCTGGCGAGACCTAAACTACTGAACTATACTACTCCTCGTCATAGTCTTGTCCATCATCTCCTGGGCCGTCATAGAAAGCGTAGTCTCCGTCGTCTTCATTATCTGAAGGGTTGGGGGAGAGGCGAGAATGAGCACTACTACCGTGCTCGCGAGCCAACACACAATGCAATTATATATATGCAAGGCTTAACAAGGATGGCTCGAGTTCTTTTATTTGCGAAAGCAACTTTCCAAATATCATAATTACAAAGTCCTATCACTTAGCATTTTTAACAAATTGCATTTTGATAAAGAGAGCATGTGCAATAAATATTTTTAGTAGAGATTCCATCCGGCGGAAACTCTACCAATGCATCCTTTTAATTGGAGCGGCCTCCAATAACCACAACCACTGAGCTCGACGGCTCAGGAAAAATCCAACACAGGGCTAGGTGAGCCCTTCCACCATTTTTATACCACCCACAAAGTTGTTTGAAATAGAACTAACTCAAGTTATGATTCCCATATGCGCCTTTGACCGTGAGGCACGGTACTTGTTTAAACAGCTTTTAGACTCTCTGAGAGGTTGCACACTTTACCCACAAGAGATAGTCTACCCGTTACCCCACATGATTCCGTAGTCATGTAGTTGGGCGACCGCCACAGTAACATTTCTAGCTATCTCGCCCTTTCCGTCAATCCACCCATACGGGGTTACGCCCATATGTTGTGCGGGATGTTCACCACAATGACTAGCCTTGGTGCCTAAACCACAACGACTAGCGCAGCTGTAACTTCACCTTTTTGGTGTCCCTTCCAAGCCGGAGTATCTCCGCACTTGTACGTTCTTCGTTCCCCTCCAGTGAGATGACATCCAAGGTTCAATAACTTTACTAAGCCAAGTTGCACTTTGCAGACTTGTGGTTGTACTTGTTTTACACGGGAGGTCGTGACAAGATTAAGTCCTTAGGGTTATCCCAAGGTTCATTCCACAAGCCACCAACCATGTGCTCCTGTGCACCCACCACCTCACCATCCGCCCAGATAGAGCTAGCATTAGGGTTTTGAGGAGGAAAACCAATTTATTTTCCACACCTTTTTAGCCAATGGACCACCAATGACTACCCAAAACATTTTATGTTTAAGGAAATGATGATTGAGGTATTTAATACCCCGGTACTTAAGCAAGTCTAGCATGTCGCTTAAGTACAACCTATAACTAGTATTACCATATAGTTACTAGGGTGACAAGGATTAATGGATTCAATTTATCAAGGATGGCATATTAAATTATTTAATCAACAAGTGGGAATTTAACTACCTTAAGCTTTAACATACATTTGATAAAGAAATAAAGCATGCAATTTTGCTAATTTAAACGAATATAATTTGCATAAATGTAGGATTAACATGGTCAAAGTATTGACTCGCCTTGGTTAAAGGCTAGGGGATCTTGGTCTTGATCAACTTGAGGGTCGCTGGTGTCTTCAAATCCTAATCGCGCGAGAATACCGGAAAAAGACACAACGGCAAGGAGAGTAAATAAATAAATAAGGAACAATAAATAAACTCCAAATTAATCAAGTCCTATGCCATTAGCAAGATCTTGATTTAACAAATTTTTAGAAATTTATTTCATAATTTTTGGAGTTAAAATGGACGAGATATGAATTTCCGAAGGTTAATTGAATTAGAAAAAGAGGGGAGTCTACAGAACTGTGCATGGACCCGGTCCATGCGCACAGGGCGAGGCCGGTCCACAGGAATAGTGGAGCACGGGGCCCACTTGGCAGCCTAAGGAGGGGAGGTTATGAGCATATGACAAGTGGGCCCAAAATCCAACCCAATCTCATTCCCCATTTGATCCCCAAATTGAGTTCCCAATTTGTTCTCTGCTCCTTAGAGACGAAACGGGAGGGGGAGGAGGCGCGGGTGGCACGGTGGAGGCGGCGCCATGCGCAGGTGGTGGCGGGCGGGTGGTGGGTGGGCGTGAGGTCTCCGGGTGGTGGCGAACTCGGGGAGGTTGCAGTAGCCAGAGAGGATGGAAGCGGCACTGGGTGGGCAGCGGCAGTGCCATGGTCCTGACGAGGCGCCAGGCAGGCAGCCGCGCTGCGCAAAGGGGGTCTTGCCGACCGGGCGAGGGGAGGCTTGAGGCCGGCGGGTGGCGGAGCGGCTCGGGAAGGGCGGACCGGACGACAACAGCGATCCGTGGCGGAGAAGAAGAGGCACGCCGGCTGGGCTGCTCAGCGACGGGAAGGCGAGGGGAGGTGGGGGTTAGCTTCCTCGGGTCTTGGGGCTCATGATGTGACGCGTCCCAGTGTGAAGCTCACCGGGCGGCGGCGAGGAGGCGCCATGCCAAGGAGAGGGCGCGCCGGGCTCGGTGGGTCTTACCCGAGCTCGGGCGGCGTGGGAGCTCAAGCATGGGGATGGAGGGCTTTATAGGGAGCCATGGCGCAGAGGCGGGGGTTCGGTCCGGGCGGCGCGGTCCCGAGGCGGCAAGGCGTCGCGTCTTGTGAGTGCGGGGAAGCGCCAGTGAGGACGTCGCGGCTCGGCGGCTCTGCGGTCGCGGGCGTGCGTGTGTGACGCAGCGCACGGCACGCCACAGGAGCGGCAAGGGGGACGAGACGGAGCGGCGACAACACAGCACGAGGCGTGCGAGCAGGTGCAGGGCGGTGACCACTGTGGTGATGACGGGAGAGGACGGGTTGGTGCGGCGACAAGACAAGGCGAAACAGCAAGGAGGCGGTAGGCGTGGCGGGCGATGGCGCCGTCCACGGGAAAGAGCAGAAAGGGGAAAGATGACAGAGGCCTGGGAGGTAAGTCCCTCAAAAATGGATGTTACACTTATGAACTTCTTATTGGAAGAAAACCAAATATTTCTTATTTCCGAGTATTTGGTTGCAAATGTTTTATCTTGAGAAGAGGAGTTCGTCTCTCAAAATTTCAAAGTCATTGCTATGTTGGTTTTCTCCTTGGTTATTCATCAAATGGTAAAGCATATCGCGTCTTCAATCAAACAACCGGTATAGTTGAGGAGACGTGCGATGTCCAATTTGATGAGACTAATGGCTCTCAAGAAAAGCAAGAAAACTTGGATGATGTAGATGATGAAAGCTTGAGACAAGCAATGAAATATATTATATTAGGATATATCAAGCCAAAAGAAGACGACGATGATCCATCTTCTTCTATTCAAGTTGAACCTCCTACTTCCGCTACGTCAAGTCAAGATCAAGTCAAAGAAGTGGAAGATGGACAAGCACTAGTCGTTCATCCAAAGATTCATAATGCCATTACAAAAGATGACCCCATTGATCAAATTTTGGGTGACGTTAGTAAGGGTGTTCTAACTCGATCTCGTGTTGCTTCATTTTGTGAACATTACTCGTTTGTTTCCTCCATTGAGCCAAAGTATGTAGAAAAAGCACTAGATGATCCGGATTAGGCAAATGCTATGCACGAAGAGTTGAACAACTTTGTTTGCAACGATGTTTGGACGTTTGTTGAAAGACTTGAGGATCACAATGTGATTGGCACAAAATGGGTATTTAGCAACAAACAAGATGAAAATGGTGTTGTGGTAAGAAACAAGGCAAGGTTGGTAGCACAAGGATATACTTAAGTTGAAGGTTTGGATTTTGGTGAAACTTTTGCTCCCGTAGCTAGATTAGAAGCTATTCGTATCTTGTTTGCATTTGCTATAACACCCTGGCTATGTGGAAGCCAAGATATTACCGGAAGTCTAACACTATGCAATAATATAAAATAATTTCAACAATCTTTCAACTAATGACATTAAGAGATCAACATCTAAAATGATGAATATAAGAATTGAATCAGAATTCAACAACATATCAAACTCTATCATCCAATCATATTGAATCAAATATGATAAAACTATCATAAGTCTATACGAAGATCATTAAGCATTCATTTGGTTCAACCAAGTCATAATGAATGAAAGTCCAAATCATCAGAACTCCATTTATTACAATCCAACTTATCAAATAAAAGATAATAACCAGTTCAACTGTTTAAAAGGGTGAAAAATGTGAAGTGAAAGAAGTGAGTCATGTGACTAATCCCTCCCATGCATACCGTCCTCAATGTTTACCTAAAACAAATAAACACGGCAAGAATGAGTCCACGACTCAGCAAGTACAACAGAACAATATGAATAATATTGAATAAGAACATAACAATCACATAATAGAATATGAATGTAGTATGGCTGAATAAGAACATAGTAACATAGAATAGAATTGAATGTGGAATGGATGAATAAGAACATAACATCATAGAATAGAATAGAATATGAATGTAGAATGGCGTAAACAATATGAATGAATGAAATGCATGATCTCCACTTCTACTTATACCGGTATAGCCAGTGAACACCCGTCGGGGTTCACTCATGCCCGTATTATCCAAAATGCAGGGATCCAAGGCCTGTATGAAGAATGTTTCATAACGGGGATCCAATTTGCCCACATTGGAATGGTAGGTCTTACATGCCCATACTAGAATTGATGGGTCTTTACATCCTACTCCCATGGGTGAATCATGAACAATGTATGAATGAATGAATTTATGAAATATTAAGACGAAAACTTAAGAAGCATGATTCACATACATAGAACGAAACAGAAATCAACGAAACCAACTCGCAGACTATAGTATTCAGTCATGGCATGAACATAAAACACTATGAACAACAGCAGCAGTACATTACACAATGTACTTGCCCATATTGGAATGATGGGACTTCACTACCCACTTCCGTGGGTGAATATGAAAGAAGGAACGAATGAATATAACAAACGTAAACATATTACTGAATAATCATGGTATATCAATTATGAAGGGAAACAAGAAATACCGGAATTACCCATTGCATATTCACCGATCCATATTTTAGTGTCAACTCTTTCCAAATGCAACACTATTGCATACGCCTTGCATTTGAGGGGGGGGGGGGTATTAGAATAGGAACTCTTTTATATTTCCTTATCTGCCTTTTGTATTGTGTTAGCTGTATATGGCATGCATCCTTGTACATCATATATATATATATATATATATATATATATATATATATATATATATATATATATATATATATATTGCCCATTGGGCCTCTTCAATATACACACAATATTCATAACTGGGGCTACCTTTTCACCAAGCTTGATCTCCGCAGTGGTTATCATCAAGTGCGCATGCATGAAGTAAACATTGAGAAGACAACCTTCCGGACGCACCACGGCCACTTTGAGTTCTTGGTTATGCCCTTTGGGCTAACCAACACACCCTCTACTTTCCAGGCTCTCATGAATGAGGTGTTACAAGCATTTCTTCGCCGCTTTGTCCTTGTTTTCTTTGACGATATCTTGATTTACAATTCGTCATGGGTGGAGCACCTTCAGCATGTGCGGGTAGTGTTCCAAATATTAAGGGATGACAAGTTAGCACTTAAACAATCCAAGTGCTTCTTTGGTGAGAAATATGTCGCCTATTTAGGCCATATCATCTCTGGAGAGGGTGTTTCTATGGACCCTAGCAAGGTAGTAGCCGTGCAACAATGGCCAACTCCGAAGTCAATGCGGGCATTGCGGGGATTCTTGGGACTGACAGGGTACTATCATAAATTCATTCAAGATTATGGCTTGGTGGTAGCCCCTCTGACTAAGTTACTTAAGAAAGAGGCATTCTGATGGTCCACAGATGCCGTAGAAGCCTTTCAAAACTCAAAACAGCACTGACATTAGCACTAGTTTTGCAATTACCTGATTTCTCCAAACGCTTTCTAGTCGATTACAATGCATCAGGTAGCGGCATGGTGCGGTACTTCACCAATAGGATCGCCCGATTGCCTTCTTTAGTTGGCCCGTCGTGCCACATCACGCAAAATTGGCAGCGTACGAGAGGGAGCTCATTGGCTTAGTCAAAGCCGTTCGACATTGGCGACCGTATCTCTAGGGGGGGCAAACTTTTACTGTTTGTAAAGACCATTATAGCTTGAAGTTTCTTCTGAACCTGCGCCTTTCCACCATACCACAACACCGTTGGGTCAGCAAGCTCTTTGGATATGATTTTACTGTGGAATTCTGGCCTGGCAAATTGAACTCAGCTGCCGATGCCCTCTCTCACCGTGAGGAGGAATTAGAACTCCATGCTCTGTCAGCACTGCACTTTGCTCTTTTTGACAACTTACGATAGGAGGTCGCCACAAACACAGAGCTACTCGCATTGCGTGACAAGGTGGCGGAGGGTTGAACAGGCTCTGCCTGGACATGTGTGGACGACATGTTGCTTCATAACGGGTGAATTTTTGTGCACGATACTTCGGCCTGGTGGCTGCATATACTATCAGAGGGGCACGACTTACAAGTAATTTTTGGACCGAGTTGTTTCATCTCGCAGGTGTCAAACTTCATTTGAGTTCTGCCTTTCACCCACAGTCCGATGGTCAAACCGAGGTGGTCAACCATATCATTACCATGTATTTACGATGCTTGGTGGGTGATCGTCCACGTCAATGGGTACAATGGTTACCATGGGCTGAGTACTGTTATAACTCCTCTTTTCAAATAGCACTAAAAGATGATCTGTTTTGTGTTGTTTATGGGCGCGAACCTCCCTCGCTCCTGACTTATGCACATAGTTTGACGCGTGTTGTGGTCGTCAATCAGCAAATGCAAGAAAGAGATGAGTTTTTACAGGAGATACGGGAACAACTTTTTCAAGCTCAAGCTCATATGAAAAACCATCATGATAAACAACGCTGGGATATTGAGTTTCAAGTCGGCCAATGGGTTTGGCTTCGGCTTCAACATCAAGCAGCTGTATCAGTAACAGATCATTCATCTTCAAAGTTAGCACCGTGTTATTATGGGCCATTCAAGATTTTAGAACGAGTTGGATCGGTGGCCTACAGATTGCGCCTTCCACCTCGCTCCCGTATTCATGATGTTTTTCACGTCGCCCTTCTTAAGGAATTTCGAGGCGACCCTCCAACATCCGTGGTATCGCTGCCAGATATCATTCATGGCAGAGCAATGTTCACTCCAGCCAAGATAGTTTGTTCTCGGTTGAATCATGGCACATGTGAATTGTTGGTTCAATTGGAGGGATGTTCTGCGGATGATGCTACTTGGGAAACTTTGGCAACGTTCCATCAACGCTTTCCATCATTCCAGCTCGAGGATGAGCTGATTCTTGAGGAGGGGGGAAATGTTGTGGATTCCTTTACGAGAAAGACCTACAGCCGACGCAAGAAGAATCAAGGAGTCGCACGCCAGGTTATGAGCAGCAAGGTAATAGATGATGTATCCATTTAGGACTCTTAATATTAGGAAGGTTTTAATTAGGAAAGGTTTATTAGATAAGGAAGATCGGGAACAGTTTGTTAGGAACTATTGTTAGCCTGGCGCTGTTATGAACCAATCTTTGTAATTGAGGGAGGCAAGCAATAAAGAAGTCTTTCTCTTAAAAACTAGAAGCATTAGAGCCTCCTGTCATGGCCGGGGAAGAACCCAGCCGCGACCAGGAGGGAGATACTTCGTCCTTCGCCTATCGCTAATCCCTGCGTTCCCATCCTGGTACGTATCAACTCGTATCTCCTCTTAAGAATTCAAAGCTCCAAAGCCGGCACCATATCATACATATGCACATAATACTAAAGTAACTAAACTGATATGCTGTTATCCTTTAATTCTTGATCAGCCTGATAATGTCATGAAACATGTATTTATGTAATTCTTTTGTGTGAGAAATGTATACACATTCTGAGATATTAGTGTGTGCCTCGTGACTTTTCACTGTTGAGTCGATGACTATGCATGTATGAACAATATTGTCTTAGTGGCTAGTGAGTTTTGTTTCTATGATAATGGTAATTGGTATCTACTAGACCTCTGATTTTTGGTCTTTGATCAGGTTATAAACTACTTACTCCGAGGGTGGCTTAAGAATGTAGAGTCTGAGGGTTCAATTGACATCCCATTTCTTGAAGATCCCAGCTATGATGAAGAAGGTGTATCTAGGGAGCTGGAATTTGTCAGAGAAGGATCCCGGAAATCAGTTCGTGTGCGGCTCTTTGGTTCCAAAATTTCCTTGTGGAGCCAGCTGAGCTCATTCTTGAAATCTCATGTCTCCAACTCACAGGTAACATCTAGATAATTCACCCCTATGGGTTAGTTAGATATTAAAAGCTTCAATTGGGTATTGTATTCACTATTCTTTATTTAAAGTATTCAGATTGATGTATAGATGTACTAAATAGACAGGATTCTGAACATTTCTAGTGGATGTAAATATGTACAGTACAAAGCTAGCTTCTAGCTTCAAATATGTGCAGTGGTTGTGGATAACATTAGGTGCTATTTCGAAGGAATTTAAGGACTGATGGACTGAAAATATTTTAAGCTGAAATAAACAACAAAAAAAAATTTAAAAAGAAAGAAAAAAAACACATTACTGTAGTCCAGCAGGTAAAATGTTTCATGGTCTGATGTTATCGCAAACCTTATTATCTTCTGTTCTGTTTACTGTTCCTGGGTATTTTGGTGACAATATTTTCTGATTTCATAAACTTTACTTAGAACTTCCCGCTAAATCTAGGCTAAGTCTAATTCTTGTGTACAGTCTATCAATCTTTGAGGACTTCAATTCTGATTTCTAGTGAATGAAAATTGTAAATACGGACCATGATGGTTATTGTGCAATTTGAGCTCTCCAAAATATGAGCTCTCCAAAATAGAGTTCCAAATCCCAACGGAGTTTTCTCATATTGACCGGTTTTGAATAGCATTAGGTTCTATGGCAAATGAATTTAAGATCTGATACTATTTTAAGGTGAGAGAAACAACAAAAATTGGGGAAAAAAACAAAAGGAAAAAAAACACCTTACTGAAGTTCACTAGGTAACATGTTACATATTGCTGAAAAGAAATGCCGAGTTTGTATAATGCTGTCCAAAAAAAAATGTGAGCTGATTATCTTCTGTAGTTCTTAGTTCTGTTCTGTTTACTGTTCCTTGATATTTTGGTGACGAAATTTCTGATTTCATAAACCTTATGTAAAACCTACCGCTAAATCTAACCAAATGCATTCAACGTTTCAGCAGTAGTATGTTTAGCCAGAGCAAGCACACATTGAGGGTGATAATTGTCGATGTTTTGTAGTGGTTTCTTATCCTCTCTTCATTCTTAACAAAACGTCAATCGCTTCTGCGACATGCATAATGCTTTACTCTGAGGTACCAAACGGATGGCATCTAAGCTAGATTCTGAATATTGGATGCGTGGGTACGTCGAGCTTTATCATGCCATTTGTATAGAGCTAACGGATTTTTTTTATTTAATCCTTTTTTATTAATATATTATACTTAACCACTCGTTAACTTTATTTCCAATTCTGACCCTTTTGATCACGCCACTCCCCATGGCGTGGGCAAAACGTGTTGTCACACCACGAACCTCGGGGCGGCAAAACATGCCACGCTGGCCCTCGTCCGCGCACAGTGCTAGCATAGAGGGCTTGCGTGGCTATTGTTACGTCCACACTTATAGCGTGACAGGCCTGTCTTGTCACGCTATGAGAGTTGGTGTGACAGGGCCAAACATTATTTAAACATGTTCTTGGACGATGAACTCTGCTTTGAAACCAAAGAAACTTCATCCTTAAAAGAAAAAGAAGAAAGACAGCAATTCCTGGCCAACCCTGTCTTTAGTTAAACTTAAAGAGCTAACAATGCATGACCCTGCACATAATGACACATTAATGAAGTTGGCACATCTAATCACATTTATGTCAACACAATAAGCTACTTAGATGATAAAGACAACTGAGACCAAAAGTTCTGCTAGAAGTATGAAAGCTCCATCAAGGGTAGAACGAAGATCTCTCAGGTTTTTTTAAGCTCATAACTTTTCCTTAGGAGCTTACAATAGAAAGAAATTAGGGCAAAAAAAGGTACAACAGAAACAATATAACCCATTGTGTTGTTCAGTAATTGACTCATTGCATCACATTAACTAACTAAATTTCACTAACAAAAAGAATCTTGCCCACACTTTCAAAGCAAACGTGCTATACTCCATATCCATGGAAACCAACTTAGTTATAGATGTGACCAGAACAAAAAAAAATTCTGAAAGCACATGTTCAGTCTCACGTACCTTGTTCCTAGCATTTGATTTTCCAAGGACGCCTGTTCCCAAATTTTTAAACCTAAGTTGAGATAGCAAGAATTGAACGGTGCTAAGTGAATGCACAATCCTAGGCAGTAGATTTTATTTCGGACTTGCGATGCTGTTAGTTTGAATGAACAGATGGATGATTAGGCAGGCACATCCCATCCTGTTGCAATGATAGGTGGTGCTCGTTGTTACTTAGGGGATGTAGACCATTTCGTGCTTACTTCCAGAACACGCATTTTGGACCTTTTTTTTTATATGTTGTGGGCTGCCTTGCTACACGAAGAATTGAATGCGAAAAGACGACAAGACTTGAACTCGGCTTTACAACGCAGTCTCTAATTGAAATAGACTTTATAATAAAGTTGCAAATTACACGGCGCACAGGATTTGGTTACGTGCATAAGAAACACAGTCATGCATGATGCAACAAACCGAAGTACTCCTAGATACATATACGCCTTTTTAGAATGGAAATAAATTCGATTAGAACAAAGATCATTTTTTTCGGCAGCCCATCGCTCCCTTCCCCTTGTCTCCTTGTTACCAACGGCGGCGGAGGCGGCCAGTCTCGAAGTCATCCATGTCCTGTGAGATGGGGGTGGACGATTTAATGATGTTAGGATAAGATAGCGTCGTGCCAAATTAATAATTATGATGCATACTGAACAAAACTTACCTCTTGGATCCGGATTACGCCCGAACGACGGGGAGTGGTAGTACGGCCCACGATCTCACTTGAAGGAGCCTTCCCCTTGTCCCCTTGCTGCCCGCTGGGGCGGCGGCCAGTCTTGAAGTCATCCATATCCTGCGAGACGGGCTGGATTGTTGGACAATGTTAGGATAACGCAATGTCGGGCTGGATTGTTGGACAATGTTAGGATAACGTAATGTCGGGCCAAATTAATAATTATGATGCTTAATGAACATTGGTTACCTCTTGAATCTAGAGTGCGCCTGACCAACGTGGAGCGGTAGTATGGCCCACGATCTCACTTGCTGGAGCCTTCCCCTTGTCCGCCGCCCACTTGGCCTTGTCGTACTCATCTGATTTCCTAGGCTCGTCCAATGCCTTTTCAGTAGGGTCGAGGTCGGGGTCTGGTACGTAAGGTGTCCATCGCTGGTAGGTCTCAGCTCGCCATGGAAAGTTCAACATGTACTTCTGTTGGATGAATGCCCTATCGTACATCTCTGGGCTGTCGATCTATTGGAAAAAGTTGCATTGCATCTCCAGCTACCAATATGGACGTGTGTAATCAGGGATTTGTGGAATGTAACGTATGGTGTTAAAAATCTTTGTGTGTGCAAGATACGCTTACGAGGTGGTGGCCGCACGTGTAGTACACTCGAGCGGACGTTGCCGGGTGTGTGGACTGGATGATCTTTGCCGATTCTTCGCACACACATTGCAGGATTGGGAACCGCGGTGGTACTGGCACATCCTTCATAGACTTATCTAGGTAGGGTTTAGCCCTCTCGGCTAGCCACTTGCACTTTTGCATTATCCTCTTGTACATCTTCGCCGAGTCCTCCATCTCCTTCCTCCTAGTTGTGTGAAGCAAGCTCCAGTGTAGTGTTGTGTTTGATTGTATAGTATTCTCTCCAGATCTCTTCCACCTCTTTTGATAAGGTCATAGGGTGTAATGCTCATAGTGGAGTGAGAATACACAAGAAATCGATGTGTTTGGTGCGTTCAATTCTGAAAAGGTTGAGTCCAAGTGTGTTGTCTTTTTGGTTTGAAAAGTCGGCGAGGCGGAGAGTGTTGTCTCGTCTGCCTGAAAAGTTTGCGTGGTAGTGTTTGGTCTTTTCGATCTGGAAAGCTAGTGTGGCAGAGTGCTGTCATGTCCCTCTGAAAAGTTTATGCAGTAGAGTCCGGTCTTTTCGGTCTGAAAACTAGATTAGTGGCAATTTATCTGTCGGCAATATCCAAGATTTTAGGAGTCCCATTATCTGCCGAGAATAATTATTATCTAGAACAATTTATCTGTCGGAGATAATAAAAATTTGTCTACGATACATCTGCCGTAGAAAAAATCTATTAGGCCAATGTATCTGCCGAGGATAATAGAACCATTGGCGCGTAGCTGAAAATTTTGACGTCTTAAGGCGCGAAGACCTCCCCGACCGCTCGCCTTATCCCCAAATTCCCGAATCTCTTCCCGGCCAACCCCCCCCCCACACCTCCCCGCCCACCCAATCTCTCCCAGCGCCTCCTTTCCCCGCACGCCCCACCTCCTAGTGCCGTCCTCCTCCCTGGCCGCCCCAACCCCCAGCGCCGCTCCACCTCCCCACGTTGCTCAACTCCTTGGTCGTCCCTCCTCCCAGCGCCACCCCTCCTCCCCCCGTCACCTTCTCCACCGGCACCGCCATCGCCTCCTCCCTTCCTCCCCTCTTGCCTCCTTCCCATCCCTCACACCTTGCCGCCTCCTTCCCTCCCTCGCCACAGCCCCCAGCACGCTTGGCTGTTCACCACGAGAAGCATTCCAATCGATCGAGCTCATTTTCAGCCCACAGTGGAGGGCCGACCGTCGGCCAGAGCCTACGCCAAGAAGGCCGCCATGCCAGCCTCTGACTGCACGCCTCGTCCTCGACAAGGCCTCTGGGACCCTCAAGGTCGTCCCCATCGCCGCTAACAAGGTGAGCATCCTATCCAATGCCACCAAAAGTTTCGAACTTTTTGGTTGTTAGTCGAATTGTAGGATATGTAACATTGTTCTGAATGTCTGTATTTGCAAACATATTCTAAGGCTAGAGCCACATTTTGAAGCGCAAAGAATCGCACATTCACAAAGATTCGAGGCAAAGAATTGAATTAGGTTCATCCACAACATTGTCTGACCTTGAACTTTTAAGTTGGTAAAGCTTGTAGAACAAAAGGTGCATGAATGAAGTGATGCCTCTTTATGCTCCTTTTTTTTTCTTTGTAATCAAGGGAAGAGGTTTGATATGAACAGTCATGATGGCTATCGAGTATACCAGTGGTTTAAAGTTAGGGGCAATTCATAGGTTAATTCATAGGTCATAATCATTTTCATGATGTTACAGATGTGCTTACAGGGCTACAATTTCTTCCCTTTATCTCCCATGACCCATTTTAAGAGCATAACAAAGTGATACCCTGGCGTGTGTAGTGCTTACAGTTTTGGATACAGCTATGGTTTGGTTTGATTGAAGCTATGTATTCCTCGCAGGATAATAAGTGGAGATCATTAAATGAACAAAGGAATCATCCTTCTGCTTATTTGAACCTTGACCTTGGAAAGTCCGAGACCAATGTGGATGCCACTGACAGTCAGGTGTCAATAATTATTCGAAACATTCCACCTTATGATCCTGTTGCAGATACACCAGAAAAGGCATACCTTTTTTATGAGATCATTCCAAAGAACAAGAATGTGAGATATACAACTTTGCATTTGCTTGGGCTAACATGACTTTACACAAGGAATTTCTTCAATCAAGAACAAGAATGTAACGAACTATTTCCATGCTATGACATGAGATCTACTATTGCAAATATATATATAGAGTTTTCTAGACATTTGAGCATGTACTACTTTAAATATATGCCGCCTGTCCTTGCTAAGTTTTTGCTATCTTGTTTATAGTTATCGACAGATACCCATTGTCATCGTTGGAATAACGGGACTCCCTGCATTTTCTAACTATCTTCTCTTAAAGAATGAATTTTCTTGTGACACCCTGTAGAATGAATCAATGATATGGTAGATATACTTTCTATGTATCAGTCTATGTAAACAATATGGTTGCAACTCGCAAACAACATATCAAGTAAATGACAATGCGAATGTAGTGAGATTGAAAAGACACTTTTTTCCTTTGCTAATTTTGTATCAACAGCTCATAACTTTGTCAATATATCTCAGATTGTTATAAGAAATGTGCACATAAGGAGGGGCCTTCTTATGCTAGTCCCTGAGGCTATTGGGATTCTTGGGGGTAGTTGATGAATTGGAAGCGACATGTGATGGAGACTTGTTTCAAGTAAATAAACCACCTCGTGGCAAAAGGTATGTATTGTGCATTATTGAACCCAGCAGATTTATGTATATGGCATTTCATTGCATGGTATATTGCTTCACATTGGATTTTAAACATTCAATAGTTATTTCTTCAAGTGCCCTATTAGATGGATGAATTGGATCATTTGAGATGCAAACGTATTCCGTCTCTTGAAATTGTAAAATATAATCATTTGCGAAGCAATGATACCAGTGCAATGTGCCAGTTTCTACCATCCAATGCCCAAATTAAATACTCAAGTGTCAACTGTTCTGATAATCTTCTGTTGCACTCAAGCTCTTTTATAGAAGATCCTATTACCATCTCCGGTCATGTGATTTAGTTTAGTCATTCTAAAATTTGAGTTACATTTCTAGGTTGTTGAAGTGTCAAGACGGCAAAACAGGGTAAGAGAATCACCTGGGAATGGTGAATTGATATCAAAGTTGGAAGCAGCTAAGTACAAACTTGAAGAACTGAAGTCAAGCATGGTGGGGTTAGGGAAGGAAGCTGTTGTCTCAATGTCTACCGTTGAGGCTCAGCAGCAAAAATTGACGTTACAACGTCTCATTGCAATGGTAACCATCAACTATACCAATTAATGCAACATTTGCTTATGCATCAGGTTTTGCTTTTTATCAGAAAATTATGTGGTCACTAATCATTCTCGTTTTGGCCCGAAGGTTGAGGCTGAGCACGCTTACCATCAGAAAGTTCTGGAAATCCTTGATCATTAATAGAACATGCTACTTACTTACTTAGTACGTACTATTACTACTTGGCTACTTGTTGTGCAACTACCAAGTAGTGATGTACTGGGCTATGGCTATTGGCTAGTTGAATTTTGGACCGTGTGAGAGTTGTGACTTGCTACTTGCTAGTTAGTAGTTACTACTTGATTGACTAGCCCCTATCATGTACTTGCTACTTGCTAGTTATTAGTTACTACCACTTGCTTAATCGGTTAACTATCCTCTCGTTATCGTGTGATGTATTTAAATTAAACTTGTTAAACTACTAATCTAGTTGTATTTTCATGGTAGTTGTCCAATCAAGAATTTGTTTCATGAAGTTCGAATGTAGTTGTATTCAGTTGCATGCTCCAAGAAAACAAAGTAATGTTCCTTGATAATTCTTTATAACTTAATACGTCTGTCTTGTATGCTGAACTTGTCTCTTATTTTACAGGGCCTGAAATCTTCTGGTCTGGTTCTAATTTCTGAACAGAAGCTACTGGATATGGGCTGGTAAGGTGGTATCTTAACTTTTCTTTTGAGCGGCAACTAGTCTATATCTTGTGTGGCACAGTTCTCACAATGTAATGACAAATTGACAACATAACAGACAAATGGTTTTGTGCCAGATTCTTTTAGCAGCAAGTACAAAGGTCTATGCAAGTACAATAAATGCATGATATATATGCTGATCGAATTGTCTTCCTTATCTTCTTTTGTGTAATTTTGAATGATTGAATTATGGATTTGAATTCGCTGATGTAGTTTGTAATCCCAGTTTGTGAGCGCTGCTTTAACCTAGAAAATTAATATGAATGATAGAAATTGTTTGATCTGACATTTGTTCTTGTGAACTATATGTAATTATGCCCCTAAAATAACGAAGAACAAATTTGATTGGTAAAGAATTGACCTATGATCAAAGGGCTCTAATCTGGTTGTGCATGGTACTTGGTACAGTTTGATGATGAAGTAGTGCGAGTAAAATCCATCTTTGTATTTGATTTCTGAGGTGTCTTTGTGCACTTTTATTTACCATTCTTGTTTTGCCTAACTGTGTTTAGTTAAATGATGATAGTATTATTCCCATGCATTGTAGTAATAACATAACTTCTATTTTTACTAATGATTTTTGTCCAGATCTTTAACATTTCTTTTGAGAAGAAAAAAAACTGCCATAGAATCTGCACTAGAGAGCTCTCTCTTTCTCTCATCAAATATTCTCATTTGCTAGTGTCTAATCAAGACGTAATTCATTATCTTATTTCTTATATATATATATATATATATATATATATATATATATATATATATATATATATATATATATATATATCTTGTAGCATGATCAAATAGTGCTCGGAATAGATTGGAGTAGATCTTCCAATAAAATCGTGACAGTTTCACATGATAGAAATTCGTAAGTATGCATTGAGGCTTAATTTTCTAATGATCAAGTAAATATATTGTGCTTCTTACTCCAAGAGAAGATAAATACTTGTTTCTTTCCTTTTTTTTTCTTTTTCTATTTCCTGCAGATATGTTTGGACACAAGAAGGACACGATTGGATACCTACCCTTATTATTCTCAAGCTAAACCGTGTAGCTTTATGTGTTCAATGGAACCCAAAAGGTTCTTTTGATAGCCCGCCTTTGTACTTCTATTACAAACAAATTGGATTTTTTTTCTTCGCTTGTCTTTGAAATGAATGATTCTCCTAGTGTATATGTTCTCCCATTGTTTAGCTCACACAGTTTCAATCTTTTGAACTTGTATTTCTTCGTTGCTTCTCATCAACTTGGCTCCTTGATATAACATAGCTGGACATTAACTAGTGAGCAAGTAACCATAAGTGAAACATCTGCACTCCCATTTATTTGAGCACGAACTTTAAGTTCGTCAGGCCTGTGATGCTTGAACATGATACGCCCGGATGCATTACTTACTCAGTTTGTCTTAGTCGTGCTGTCATACTTTGTTGGCGCTTGGCAACACTATGCATGATATGTCAAAATAACAAAATCACTTGGGAGCTAAACATACAATATCAAGCACTTTTAAGTAGCAAACTTTGTCTTCTTTTTTACTGAATAACTATGAATCTATGACTTGGGCCTTAAATTTATTTTTGCTGTGTTTGCAGAAAATGAGTTTGATGTGGGAAGTGGTGCTAAGTCTATGTGCATTTGCTACTACGAACAAGAGAACAACTGGTATTGGTCTCCGGCACTAACATTAGTTGACTACTATTTTTGGATTACCTTATTTATCCATTAGTTATGTCGAATATCGTAATTGATGAGCGTGTTTTCTACTGATTTAGTTCATGCAATTAGTGAGGTTGACGTGTCACTCTTGATATGCATTTTTTTCTGCAGGTGGATTAGCAAGGTTATTAGGAATAAGCATGAATCTTCTGTCACGAGTGTTGCGCGGCATCCAAACAATGTGAGTATAGTATTATCTATCTCTTGGAAGTAACGGAAATCTTTAGTAGGGAAACTGAAGGCACAATACTTTATGGTGTGCTTTCATTATAGTTGTGTTTATATAAGATGTTTGTCTGGCACTTGCGAGACGCACATCTCCCATTGATAACATAAAGACGATCGGAAGAACTTGATGCAATTCTGTTTGGTGTAGACATGAAATATCTTTATAGGAATTGGTATTGTCATGTATACGCATGACCTGTTTTCATTGGATGTAATATTGGTTTGTTTGCTTTCGTGTTTCTTCAGATACATCTTGCAACAACATCCACTGATGGTAAATGCAAAGTATTCTCCACTTTCATCAAGGGTGTAGATACAAGGTCAAATTCTTTTGCGTAGATGTTTTGTACATGCCAAGGATAGATTAGTATTTGTAGTAGAAGGGGTTGGAGAATTTACATGTGTCAAGGATAACTAGTATTGTCGACTTTATTTGTGTGGATGTTTTGTACATGCCAAGGAGACAATGGCTATATTAGGATGCTCGGAATTCTGAAGTTGCATGTGTATGGTGTACTGCACATGTACTGTTGTGCTTATCAGTAATTTCATATTTCAGGTTTATGTATTTTGCATTATCTGAATTTCATCTATGTGTTGCAGCTGTATTTGATTGTTGAAATGATATTTTCTAAGTGGTACAATTGAGAAAATTGTATGTTTTGTAAATTCCGATTGAATGTTGCAAACTATTGGGAAAATATTAAATTCACTATTCCGGGCGGTATGATTAAATTATGGTAGTAATAGTTATCCAGGCACTTAACTGCCGAGAAAAAGACCATCAAGGGCGTAGTAACTGCCGGCAATATGTATAACTGCCGTGGAAACTTCAACTACCGTGTTAATGGAAACCAAGTTTTTTTAGGGCAATTAACTGCCGGGAAAACAGCTAACTGCCGGGGAAAACGGACAATCAAGGGCAGGTTAACTGTCGGGGAAAACGATAATCAAGGGCGGAGTTAATCTGCAATAATACCTCTAATCGCTGGGAAATAGCTAATCGCCGGGAAACTATAATCGCCGGGAAAAAAACTTTCTAGGCGCTTAATTGTCGAAATTACATATCTGCGGAAATGTTTTTCCGTGAAAGACTTTACCGTAGGCAATAAGTCTTTGGGAAAACTAATTGCCGGCAGATAAATTGCCTTGTAACACAGTTTTTCCCGGTAGTTGCATTGCCCTTAATACTATGCCATGGTGTAGTGAAAGTAAAACGATCGCAGCACAGTCTGGTCATTTCGGTCTAAAAAGCTAGCGAGGTGGAGTGTTGTCTTTTCGCTCTAAAAAGCAAGTGGGCTGTAGTGTTGTCATGTCGATATGAGAAGCGTAGTCTAGTCATTTGTTGCAGTCAAAAAAGAGAGATGTCGGTCAATCGGATGTTCTCATGACTGACGTAGTGAAGAAGGGGCAAGAGAGAGAGAGAGAGAGGCTTTATGGTGGCAAGTATTGTCACGCCATGATATCTGGCATGACAGTTATATCTTGTCACGCCATTATCCTTGGCGTGGCATAACCGTGCTGCCATGCTAGGGTTTGCGCAGTTCCAAAGGAGTTGCAAAAACCTCATCGTTTTCTGGTTCTAAGTCCTATCACGGCGTGACAGTAACATCTTGTCACGCTAAGAGACTTGGCGTGACAAAACAGTGCTACCACGCCATATTTTGTGCTGTTCCAGAGGAGTTGCAAAAAACCTCGTTGCATTCTGGTGCTAAATCCTGTCACGCTAGGACTCCTGGCATGACAGTAACATATTGTCACGCCATGAGGCCTGGCATGACAAAACAGTGTTGCCACGCTATGAGACCTGGCGTGACAAAACAATGCTGCCACGCCAGGGTTAGTGCAGTTCCAGAGGAGTTGCACGCTAGCACCGTCCTTCTGGTGCGAAGTCCTGTCACGCCAGGGATAGTGGCGTGACACTTGCAGTCAGTCACACCATTATACCTGGCGTGGCAGTACCTCTATAAACATAAAACAGCAACATCTATGCATGTATCAAGTTCAGAAAATTCATTTCATTCAAACATGGACATGTATGCATATCTCAGTTCATAAAATTCATTTTATGCAAGCATTTCAAGAATCATCCAAGATAGTCGATACTGGTATAGCACGGATGCCCTTAATAACGTTGTTGAACACCTCCGAGATGTTCGTTGTCATCATACCATACCGACAGCCACCTTCATCGTATGCCTGCGCGCACTTCGTCTTCTGCTTCAAGACCTCGCCCAACCGCTTATTCCCTTGATCGTTGGTCAGTCCTCTCAGCTTCGTCAACTTGAAATTGAAGTCCATCTTCTCCAAACATCCGCACAATAGCTTGAACTTTCTTGTGAGATCTTCCCTACTGCACTACTTAAAGAAATTTGCCGCTAAGTGATGCATACACCACCGATGCAGCACATCCGGTTGTTCATCAAGTCCGTTCTTCACAGCATTCAGAATGTCGCGGTGCCTGTCTGAAACCATGCAAACCCACCGTCCTGGCCCAACGAGGCGTAAAATGAACTATATCCATGAACCATTACCAGCTTGCGTTGTTCTCACCCTCTATCAGTACGAATGCTAATGGAATATGCTGGTCCTCCACATCAATGCCCACAGCGAGCATCAAGGCACCATAGTACTTGCCAGTTAGAAATATGGTGTCAACTGATAAGACATGTCTGCAATGCTTGAAGTCATCTTTTTATTGCTCAAAGGACCAGTACACCCACTATAGGACATGTTTCATAACACCTCCATCAGGTTCCGTTCGGTTCCCGTGCCATGGATAAAGTTCCATGCCCGGATTCTTGGCCTGTATAGCGGTTAGGATTCGAGGAGCAACCCGTAAGCCTCCTTCCAATCACCCCACAATAACTGCATCGCTCTCTGCTTTGCCCTCCATGCTTTCCCGTACTTCACGCGATACTTAATGAACTCAAATATAACCACAATGAGGGTGGCAACGGTCACATCAGGATCGACAGCCACAACCTCGGTAATGCGCCTTGCAATGAAATTAGCGGTCGCTGAAGAGTGAGGTTGCTTTACATTCACTATTTTCTATTACTTATCCCTAGTTTTGCGCCCTCATACCTTCTATTCGCACCCCCTTTCACACCTCACGGTGTACCTCTTATTCACATCAGAGTGTTGCACTACAAACGGACGATGGTGCCGCATTGAGTATTCTTGCAACCAAACCTTCGTATCCTTCATGCTTGGAAACAACATGTTCTTGCATATTAGGTCATTCTCTAGGTCTGCAATGCTATTGCTGCTCTTCAACCCATTTGCACAGACCGCGTTATTAGCAATTCTGACATCATCGAATGCATGCACCAACAGGACATCACCTATTACACTGCGAAGAACCCAGCCTTCCTCAGAAGAGAAAAGTGGAGCGGGAGCTTCGTTTTCGGTCGAGCTCCAGCCTTCGTCAGACTCAAGGTCACTGGTTGTTCATTACAGCGCCATTGAAATCAGTCACGTGGTCACTAACATGGCGCAGGGAAGAAACAGGCACAGATGACAGATCCACCAACAAACTCTTGGGAAGGTTGCTCCTCCATTGGGGGGCCTTGCGAAAGATCGAGAGCACATTCTAGTTCCTCCTTGTTGTTATTGACCACATCCAAATTGTTTAGCAAATCCTCAACAAAGATTGTCCTCTCCATGACAACCTCCAACGACTGGACCTGAGATGCGAACACAACCTCCTTGTACATGTCCCAATCATCGTCGGACGAGATTAGCATCAACAAGGTGTGCACCTTAGAACCCAACCTAGCGCCATATCTCCCCTGCATTCCAACTACGACCCTGAGCTCATCTCATCCAAAGGTCGACTTAATCCTCGTCAGAAGAGTTTGAAAGCCTGGTGATTCTCAAAACACAAGAATGGTCACTTCCATGCCACCAAAGTCCAGACCACTACTCATTTGGCAAACTGGCCCGGCGGTTCAAACACGTACAACTTTATCCATCTACATCCAATAATGCGAACAAAACATTGAAAAGTCAGTTTGAGAGTTGGATACTGGTGTAAATGACATTTAGAAGAAGTCACCTATCTTGGCGATTGGAAAAAGGTTAACTCACCTTTATGTGACACTATATGAATGAGTGCAAATTGTTATTAGGCTTCATACTATGTTCAAGAAAACTTAGTATGAAGCACACGTCATGTTTGTGAATGGAATGAATATGCTGTGCCCGGCTTTGATTTATTCCATTGCAAATTAGATGCACACACATCCAAAAAAAACCTTATGGTACTTAATTGTGAAGTACGGGAAAAAAATCACAACTCGTACAAACCAGAGATTTATAGTATATATGTAAGTGAGTTATCTATGTTCTATATGTTATAACCCATTAGTCCATGAAATCATCATTCATGTTTTTACTCCATTTACATGCCGTAGGTTCTGCTTAATTTGGCCCAACTTCACTTTGAAGTGCGTTTATTGCGATTGCACTCCTCAAGAAGACAGTTCTTCCAAACTGTGTTTATTTCGTTTACTATAGTAGAGTGATTTTTGGCCTCCATCCTATGGACAAAACTACTACTTCTGGTCCTGGTCCTATTGAGGGAAATGGTGAGATTGCGAATGATTTTACTTCTAGTGAGAGCCCTGAGACCTGTAAGCACCAAAGTTTGCCATCTACATCTCCAGCAATAGAAAAGACCATGTGCGCAAGGAAAAACTATAAAAGGGCGGCTAACAGGATAAGGAAATGCTCCCATGTATTAGCAGGGAGATGTTATTCTTTGAGGTCATCTCATAGTAATGTCATGGTGCGCTTCGTTCTATGTCTACGCAATCCAATACAACCGGCTGGTAAAAGAACTTGGGGCAGACCCGCAAAAATAAGAACGAAAAATGAGTTCTCAAAATTTCGCAAGCAAATTATAAACATTTTGAAGTGCTTAGAAAAGCGATCGCTAGCTCTCCTTTAGTTAGTTGTTGCCCTCTAAAATCCGACCAAACGCCAAATCGATCTCGCGTTCTAAATCAAGATTTGAGTGCCGCGGTATGCATGTTTGGATCATCAGGCAAAACAGGTTTGTTACGGAAAATGAGTTATCAAATTTTCACCAGCTAATTATATACATATTGAATCGGATGAACAATGTTCCTAATTAACATGGTGACCACCTATACCTCAACCCCTGTGCAATGCCAATTTTGGTAAATAGCAACGGTGGTTACCTTCGGCCGGCGGGCGGAGGACTGCCGGCGAGGGGACGATGGCGGCCGGAGGGGTGGCTGCACGCGGGGGGAGGATGGCCGTCGGGGGAAGGACGGTTGGCGGGGGGATGATCAGACACTGGGGAGGATCTGCGGTGGGTGGAGGACGGCCGTCGGGAGGAGGACGGCTGGCGGCGGGAGAATGAAAGAGGTTGGGTTGCGAACGGGAGGAGAGAGGGTACAAGGGAGCGAGAAGAGTGAGATGGGGAAGATGGAGAAAATGAAGAACTACCTGGATCAAGAGCCCTAAGTCGTCACTGTCACATCACTCGATATGGCGTGACAAACCAACACATCACGTTAGGCAAGCCCTCCACGTTGGCACGATGCGCGAACGAGGGCTTGCGTGGCAGCTTTGGTCACGCCGCGATAGGTGATGTGACAGAGCAGTTTGGTCACGCCGCGATAGGTGATGTGACAGAGCAGTTTGGTCATGCCATGGGTATTAACGTAACCAAAGGGGTCAGAATTGAAAATAAAGTTAGTGGGGGATTAAGTTTAAAATATTAAAAAAAGGATTAATTAATTAAAAAATTCGAGCCAAGGTGACGCAAGAAAAAAAAGATATTTTAAGCAACATAATTTGATACGGGGGATACCCAATGTTCACGACGTAGGATCGATGATAACTTTGGATCCGTGCAACCTAACGAACCGATGGCACCAACTACTGTCAAAACAGTAACCTACGATAAAAGAATTCGACCAACCACACGCTCGTGATCCCGTCTACCTGATCACACAAAGTAGATGTGTCGCTGCTCCTGCAAAACACAAGGAATCACAAGAATAACGGAATGTCATAATAGATTGAAACTCCCTATTCTATTCTAGTAAGGCAATATTGCTCGAACCCTAGAATCAAGAGTATATTAATAGCCAGGAAACTGTGCGGCCAAGTCCGAAACAAACTTGGTTCAGTCAAACAAAAACGAAAACAGACTCAAGTCCTAATTGGTTCGGTGGTTACATGGCCGAACAGGCCCACTCGTTTTGGTGCGAAGCTTAATTAAAATAGAAACCAAGATGTCCTTCCTTCTAAAATCCAAATGCATGCACGTCTGCATGCACCAGCACCTTCGGTCTTAATTAAATAGAAACCACGATTTGTTTATTTCTTTACTCCATGCACCATGACGTGAAACAACCATGCACCAAGATTTGTTTATTCCTTTACTTCATGCACCATGATTTATTTATTACTTTCCAAATCATACAACATGCAATCCATCTTGATGTCTTCGTACAGTCCAACTCGACGCCAACAACAATGTGCAGCAGCAACATGCACTTAATCCCACTCAGCCTTTCATGCTCATGTACTAGTTAACTGTACTTGCTTTGATTTGCACCTCGTTACTTTTTTCTCGTGCACAAACCCAAGAACAATTAAAATACTAGCATTATGTAGTAACCAGTTCTCATGTGAATAAAAACCAAATTCAACTAGGAGTGAGTTCACCTATTGATTAATCATTTTAGCTCGTGCTCGTATAATCGGTCCAATCGGTGGGATGTCCTCATCATCTTATATATCTGTCGCATGATTATTTTTTGCGTAAATAACTTGAATTTATGACCTTGGGATCTGCATTATAATTCATGCGGCTGCCCTCCACCTCCATATCCGACTCCGGCGATGCTCCAATGAGCTCCTTTAGGGCTTGTTTGTATAGGGAGGGATTAGAAACAATCCCTTCGGATTGGAAGGGATTTTAGTTTAAATTCCGAGTCAATCCGAAGAGATAGAGTCGGATCACAATGTATCCAAACAAGCCCTTAGGGTTGGGGGTCACCCGACGACCCCGACCTTAGATTTCACGGTATATAGGGTTGGTTGGATTTGTCTAGCAGGTGAGGGGAGTGTAGACCGTTGGATCCAGTGGCGGAACCAGAAATTAAAAAGACCCGAGGCGAACCAGCAGTGTAAAAATACCGAGGCACAATGTGATTCAATAGTCAATATAACTAATGATGTGAAATGCATTCAAATTCTCAAGATCTAACCGATACAACCAGACAAGCATAGATCTAACTGATACAGCCAAGCAAGCATAGAATACAATATTAAGAGCTCATATTGTAATACCCCAAATATCAATTGGAGAAAATATTATTCGGGAGAGGGAAATTTATTCAATATCGATTGTAACAAAGTTTAGAGATGAAATTAAGTTCAAAAATTCAAAATTTTAGGAAAGGAATGGGCCGCCAACCCATATTCGAGAGGAGAGGAGCCGGCTGTAGTGGTCCAAGGCCCATGAGTGGGCTGGCAGCCCATTAGAAGGCAAGGGAGGGGAGGGGACCAAACCCTAGCCACTCCTTACTACAAGAGTCGCCGCCACAAGATGGTGCGCCACAAGATAGCGGCGTGCTACTGATGCCGCCTCCTGCTGCTCCTCCTCTCCCCAGCGCCACCCTTCCTGCTGCCGGCCATCGGGAAGAAGAAAGGAGAAGGGACTAGAAGAGGAGCTTCTTCGAGGATAGATCATCGTCTTCCTGCGGATCTTCAAGGGCGGAGAGGCTTCAGGTTTAGGAGCACCGCCATTGCCTACTAACGCGTTGCATCGCGGAAGGCAAGTACTTTGATGTTCTGATAATTAGAAAATGTTGAATGCTTGATGTTAATATTGTGTTTTTCTAAGATCCATGATAATATTTAATGTTCGTGTTCCTTCCATATGTGTTATCTCCATTATTAGAGAGCATGTCTTTTCAATATACATATTGCATTCCATGCATCCATTATTCATGTTTCATCCACGGGAGTGGATTAAAAAGACCCATCAATTCCGGTATGGGCACGTAGGACCCACCATTCCAATGTGGGTAGATTGGGACACCCATATGAAACGTTCTTCATACGGGACTTGGATCCCCGTATTTTGTTAAATGCGGGCTTAGGTGAACACCGACGGGTGTGTCACTAGCAATACCGGTATATGCATGTGTGTAGTCCCTTCATTTCATTCAATCCATTCATTCCATTCATTCTATGATTTATTCATATTCTTCAATGATGTTGGCTTGATCATGTTTGTTGTATGTCCCATTTATTCACTGTACTTGCTGAGTCTCGGACTCATTCTTGCGTTGTTTGTTTATTTTAGGTGATTATTGATGTTGGCTCTATTGGGAGGGAGTAGACACGCACTACTCATTCACTTCACCCTATTCAAGTCCAAGATTATGATTTAGTTTTATCTTAATTCAGTAGTACTTGTGATCTTTGATTATTCCTTCGATAGTTATTGCTTAGATTCGGACTATATTCATGACATGGTCCTATTGAATATTGACCTCTTTTTGTCATTAGATGAGAAGGTGTTCTAATTCTTCCGCATTATGGTTGTATGTTAGATTATTTAGGTGACATCTTAGCTTCCGAATAGCCAGGGTGTTACAGTTGGTATCAGAGCGGGCTTTAGGTCCGTGGTTAATAGAAATATATTAAAATGACACACTGTGCACAGTAGGTGGGGTTGGGTAATCCATTGTTTCCGCATTTGTATTGTTATGTTTCATTTGTTGAGCAATTGTTGAATTGCTTCTGTACTATCTTTCTTGTTGTTAATCTATGATATGATGTGATATCCTATATCTATGTATTTATTCTATGATTATCATGAGATGATCCTATATATTCATAGTTGATTACATTGGTTATGCGTGTTGATAACATATGTTAAGAAGTTGAGGTCGTGGTTGTTACTCTGGGATTCACTAGGTTACACCACCGTTCGTGGTATGTGGTTAGGGGAGTAGTTACCCCGAGTACCATAGTTTCAGGTGTTGAGCGTGAGTTGCTTTAGAAAGTTGTTCTCTTCCTTGATTTCTGAATTTGGCAAATTCTTGTTCTGTGGTGGTTGATTGGTCTCAATGGGTCTCTAATGGTTATCTGAAACAATTATTGTTTTTCTTTCGACTGTTGAATTGCTTTTACTACTTGTGATTGTTGTTAATTGGCAAGAATGAGATTTCCATGGTTGTTTCTTCTTTCTTATTGGAAAAGAATGACTCACTTAATCGTTTGTTATTTTGGGTAAAGAAAGTTTTCTGTTGCCAGTTCGTTAACGTCAGAAAGCTTTGGTTCCATGTATTTCTTTTGGATCATTCCGATTGTTGAAGTTTAAAGCATCTCTTTTCTGAAGGAAAGTGTTAAAATCCTTTTGTGTTTGTCTTATCTTGTTTAAGTGAGAGATTATATCCGAACGAATAAACTGTTATGGTATGAGTTACCAGGTTAGGTTGTTAGCATGGTGCAAACCATTTATTCTTAACTAACATCCATGAAGGTGAAATTGATTAATTTGAAATGTCATTGTGTTTGATACATGATAAAGGGTAAATAGGAGTCATCCATATCTATTCGAACCTATGGTTCTTAAGAAGTGTGGAATGTTAATGAACCAGTTTGATCATTAAGTTTGAGTAATCTGCTAATTTTGTTAGATGATTTGGAATCTAGGTCCTTTTTCCGGTTATTCTAACCGCTAGTGATGGTTAAGTTAAGTATGCGTACGAATGTTGCCTTGGTAAATATTAATCTTGAATATGTCTTCTATTGAGATACTTGACGAACTCATTCAAATGCTTGATTCACCTAATTTTGCCATACTAAACTGATGTTATATGTATTAAGAAATGAAAAGAAGGTGAATGTTCTAACTTGTGAAATCTTGTCTTATGTATCCTATATTATTGAATATTAAAGGTATTTCGTTCTAATTTATGAACTTAAGATAGAATAGTGAGTCTATACTCATAACTGTTTTGTGATTGCAAATGAGGTAAGACCATGAATGCTTCCATGATTAAAATAATCATCAATTGTTAACAATAATGGCTAGAGTGCATTTAGTGTGTACTATATTGGCGTTCAAATACAATAAGAGTTAAATGGATGAAATCTAGTAAGAGATTTATATTGATGTACATTTGTGAGATTGTCATGTACTAGTATGATCTTGTTAGCGAGTTTTGTTTCAACATTTTGGCTTGAGCATTAGGTTTGTTTTTCCAGAGCAAGTAGTTATTGCAATCCTATTGTGATGATAGAAATTTTATGTCACGATTGTTGTGTTTCTTTTGGAAAATTTATTGATGGAATAGTGAGGAATGTTGAATTTTGCCAAGAATGTATTATTTTGATGTTAATAAAATGATCAGAAATGTGAGGGTGATATTTATTCTTTTATAGAGAAAGGAAATTATGTTGGTTTCTTTAAGAGGAGTTTAATCTGCTTGCTTCTCGTGAAATCCCGTTAATGAAAATGTTTCGAGTTTGGTGGCTGACATCATTTGGATCTCATGTTTCATGTGTAGTTGAACTGTTCCGAGCAAATAGGATGTGTTGAATAATTGTATTGGTTCTTAATTAGTTCTTGTGGTTTGGACTAAAGACCTTATCTTGTTCGTTGTGGCAAAGTGTTGCTAGTCAAAGGATTTATTTAGGTGTTAAAGGAAAGAGTGCGAGAGAAGTATTTGAGAATTTGAGTCAAGTTTTGTAACTTGTGGTTATTTGAATCGTTCTAGACTTTCTGCTCTTTACGCTCAAGAGATGTCGAGTTTCAATTGCAATGTCTTTTCTTATTGGCTGTTATTTGCTACTCCTTTTGAGGATGTGTGCCTCAATCGTGAACTCAACTTCGTTTTCCAAGATCCTCGTTACAGATTATTTCTTTTGGTTTTGTGCTCATTGTGAGGAGTAATGTTTTCCTATGTGATGAAACTTGTCCTTGTTCGTCTCTTTCTTTTGAGAAAGAATCAACAATTTTATGTTGCAAAGTTTTACAAAGCGTAAATTGGCAACTGTTTGGTGGTGATTAGGTAATGGTAGTGGTGAGATTTTGCTACCAAGCTATTGGAGGAGTAGTAGAAGATGAATGGGTTTTGACATGTACCTCTTAGAGGAAAGTTGATTCAAATGGAATGTTTGGCTTTGAAGTAAATCTGAACAGTGTTACGACTGAGTAGAACCTATAATATAGCGAAATTCCAGAACTTCAGTTCATGTTGAAAGGTTGGGGATTATCGAAGGTATGGAAACCTTGATCAATTTTATTGAGTAACACAATTGGAAAGTATTGCGATAATGTGTGGGTGATTCCTGATGATGTCAATGAGTGAGTATATTAGATTTGTGGGGATGTTAGAGATTTAATCCGATGATTTCACTATCTGTTATAAGAGAAATTCGTTGTAGAGGTCTTGGAGGTTAAATTTGGGCTATGCATTTTTATGCTAGACTTTTGGTCGCCCAAAGATTGTGTGTAGAGGAGATAGAAAACTGGAGTATTGGAGCGGTGGAATGATTGTTGATAGAACCCTTCGATGTAGTTCATGGCGGGCATCTTGAGGATTACGAGTTGTTATTCGGAAAATTGGAGGTAATGTGATTACGTGGGACCTATTTTTGTGAAGCTTTGGATGCCTTCTATCAAGTTAATTTAAATCGAGAGAATGAGTTGCCTAGAGTATTGATTGGATTCAATAGGGTCTCTCCACCATGGTGTGGATGATGTATTTCAGTTTAAGCATAATTTGAGGATGTTTAAATTGAGAGGTTTAAGCTCGTGTGGTAAGCGATGAATTCGAATTCCAAGGTTCGAGAGAGGTTTATTTCCTAAAAGAGAGACTGAGAAAAATGATGTTTCCTCGGGTGGTGAAGCGTTTTCTTGTCTCTTGTTTGAGTTTTGTGTTGTTGGCTGGTGTCTTCCGCACTTTGAGTTGGCGCATTGTTGGCATGTTTGATTCTTTCCAATTCAGGCAAACCAAAAGAAGTATTTGGTTTGGGCATTGGAGTAATTTCTCCTTTGGCTTTCGTGGTATTCAATCGTAAACTGCCTTTTTAGAAAGTGGGATTTTTGTCGTGATGAATTGTCAGATTTAGGGTTTTACCCTTTTGGTGGAGAGTTAGTATTGCGTGGATACGATGAGAACTCTCTATTTTCAGCTGGATTCTCTTTGTGAATCAGTGCTTTAAGAACCAGTTCTATTGTGCATTCTTGTTTAAAGGAGGTGACCCTTGTTAGATGAACAGTTGGTTGATTTTGAGCATCAACCTTATTGCACGAGCGCGTCTTGGGGACGAGGCGTGGGCATATGGCTCATGGCGCGTGTGGTCCCGGAGTGGACATACTGACTTAGCATATGTGCTGAAGACTTTGGGCCTTGGGACGTGTACCGAGGGGTGGTTCGGGCATTTGTTGTGTGTTTTCGTACCAAAGGGAGTTTGGTCCAGGTACTTTGGTTCGTTTTCGACAGTTGCATGGATTATGAAGTTGGCATATCGCTTTGACCGTCTCGGATCCATATGCGAGGAACGCAATGTCTGGTATGTTCTGGTGTTAAGTGAGAACTTCGAAAATTTGGGATTTGAGGTTTCGTTAGAGCCGTTGACCTTTGAGTAAGACCCCACGTCTGAGTCTCGTCCAGTACGAATACTGGAGGGGCCGGGACAAGCATTGGGGCATAAGACGTTGATATCCGTTGAGGTGCCATGGGTGCATCCATGTGAGCGTGAATCGACCTGGGAGCTGGAGTCTCGTATGCGCGAGCCATATCCGGATGTGTTCACGTCCGGAGCGTGTTAATTGTTGTTTCGTTTCAGAGGCAGTTGTTCTTTTGTTATTTCGGTGTTTAGATTCGGGGTCGAATCCTATTAAGGGGGGTAGAATGTAATACCCCAAATATCAATTGGAGAAAATATTATTCGGGAGAGGGAAATTTATTCAATATCGATTGTAACAAAGTTTAGAGATGAAATTAAGTTCAAAAATTCAGAATTTTAGGAAAGGAATGGGCCGCCAACCCATATTCGAGAGGAGAGGAGCCGGCCATAGTGGCCCAAGACCCATGAGTGGGCTGGTAGCCCATTAGAAGGCAAGGGAGGGGAGGGGACCAAACCCTAGCTACTCCTTACTACAGTAGCCACAGCTACAAGAGGCTGCGCTTCTGATGGCGCGTGCTCTGATCTCTCCTCCTCTGCTGCTCCTCCTCCCCGCCCACCCTCCTGCTGCCGGCCATCGAGAAGAAGAAAGGAGAAGGGACTAGGAGAGGAGCTTCTTTGAGGATAGATCATCGTCTTCCCGCGGATCTTCAAGGGCAGAGAGGCTTCAGGTTTAGGAGCACCGCCATTACCTACTAACGCGTCGCATCGCGGAAGGCAAGTACTTTGATGTTCTGATAATTAGAAAATGTTGAATGCTTGATGTTAATATTGTGTTTTTCTAAGATCCATGATAATATTTAATGTTCATGTTCCTTCCATATGTGTTATCTCCATGATTAGAGAGCATGTCTTTTCAATATACATATTGCATTCCATGCATCCATTATTCATGTTTCATCCACGGGAGTGGATTAAAAAGACCCATCAATTCCAGTATGGACACGTAAGACCCACCATTCCAATGTGGGCAGATTGGGACACCCGTATGAAACAGTCTTCATACGGGACTTGGATCCCCGCATTTTGTTAAATGCGGGCTTAGGTGAACACCGACGGGTGTGTCACTAGCAATACCGGTATATGCATGTGTGTAGTCCCTTCATTTCATTCAATCCATTCATTCCATTTATTCTATGATTTATTCATATTCTTCAATGATGTTGGCTTGATCATGTTTGTTGTATGTCCCATTTATTCACTGTACTTGCTGAGTCTCGGACTCATTCTTGCGTTGTTTGTTTATTTTAGGTGATTATTGATGTTGGCTCTATTGGGACGGAGTAGACACGCACTACTCATTCACTTTACCCTATTCAAGTCCAAGATTATGATTTAGTTTTATCTTTCATTCGTTATTGATGAACTGTAATAAATAAATTTAGATGATGAATGATACCTATTGCTATGTTATGGTTAATTCAGTAGTACTTGTGATCTTTGATTGTTCCTTCGATAGTTATTGCTTAGATTCGGACTATATTCATGACATGGTCCTATTGAATATTGACCTCTTTTTGTCATTACATGAGAAGGTGTTCTAATTCTTCTGCATTATGGTTGTATGTTAGATTATTTAGGTGACATCTTAGCTTCCGAATAGCCAGGGTGTTACACATATAAATATTAAGGTCATAGAGATTCTGAAGTTAACTATCTGATACACCACATGCAAGCATGAGACTGAAGATTTTAGCAGACAAACAATGGAGGGCATAAAATCTCACTAGAATAGTAGATACGTAATTGATTAATAGGAAATAAATTTCATCTCAGTTGGTGATGATTTGCTGATTAGGAATATACTTGGTTTGATCATAATTAGACATAATTAAAGATGAAATATAATATGTACATTTTAAAGAACTGCAGAACCATCTCTGATCAATGACACCTAAATGACATGTGCAATGGGATGAACAAAATGTGAACAAATCTTAGTAAGTTAAAAGTTCATTCAGAAGAGAAAAAATTTGTGAAGTAAATAACAAAAGGATAACAACACATGTGTGATAAAAACTTAAAAGTACCTTGATGTAGTTGTCTCTGTCCAATGTGAAGCGGTGATACATCCATGTAGGCAAAACAATTATGCCCCCTTTCTTCACTGCTGTACGGATCCATTGATCATTTTGCTGCCCAGGGGGAAGGGTTCTTCAGGCCGGGAGACCCGAGGCAGCCGCCCCGGTTCCCCCCCCCCAGCGGTAGTTCCGCTAGTGGTTGGATCTATATCTAGATCCGATCGAACGGTCCAAAAAACTAATGATTCTTGGGACGAAATCTTTCGAATGGTGGCCATTCAATCGCTTCAAGCAATTGTAAGCGATTGCTTATGGAAACCACAATGATATCTTAAGCGCGGTGATGCTGTTACTGACGGCACCCTCTCGTCTGTCTCTCGGCCTCTCGCGTCGTGTCCTCCTGCCGTCATCCCCAACTGGCCGATTCCTAGTCGGACTCGGAGCCCCAAACCTTCGATTATAGCTAACCCCAAGGCTAAACGCCACGTATTCCTCGGTACTCGTAAGCAGCCGATTATCGGTAGACCACCTATTCGATTCGATTCTGCTGTTCAGCCGCGCCGATGGACACGGTGCTGCTCAGCCTCTTCGACCGCTGCATCTTCGCGGTCCTCGATCACACCACTCTTAGCAAGGCCTCCGCGTCGAACGTCCTCCCAGCCGAGCCTGGGCAGAGGCGCCAACTCGTCGCACCGGCAGGAGCCAGGAGCCCGCATCGCGGACCAAGAACACTCCTCGAGTGGCCAAGAACAACGGCGAGACAGCGTCGAGAGCTCCTCGGGCTGGTCCTCCGCTGTCCGCCCGCCCAGCGCTGCGGCCCGGCGGTGTCAAGGAGGCCCCGAGCGATCCCCTGATTTGTCGCTCGATGGCGATGACTGCCGTCGTGAGGAGGCGGCGGTGCCGGACCCAAGCGCCCGAGACGGCGAGGCAGAGGAGCCGGTTCAGGCTGATCTTTGCAATTTTGCTTATTACTAACATTTAAGCCAGGGAGGCTCCAACCGTGTATGCTACGAATTCGCCGGCTATTGGATCGCGCCACGAACAGCTCCGCGACGTTCGACCCATTGCGTGTGTTGGGAAGCTGTGGCCTCGCGTGCTCCACATCGCCCGGAACGCGTGCGTCGTCGGATCGCTCCGTGCGCGCCTCGCGGCTGCCCGATCTGAACCAGTGCGCTTGGTGGAGAGCGTGCCACGCCGTCAGGAGGATGCCGCCCACCCGATTGCGTGCACGGGTGTTCCACGCCGTCCGATCCGTTTGAGCGCGTTGCACGGTTTGCCTCTGACCGCTGATTGCTTTGCTCGCCTTCTCCTCGATCAACGCACTTCTGGCGGGACCGTAGCCCACGCGCGTCTGTGCCCGGGCCGAGTAGCGCGGGTGATCTTCTAGTAGCTTAATAATTTCGTGAGGCAATTCGTTGATAGAGATTTAAATGTACAACGTGCTGTGGAAATCTGATCATACATTATTGATCTGGATCCGATGGATCACCTACACCAACTGCGACAAACATACACAACACACACCAGAAACGAATTGAATCGTGCTAGAAAAACACTACGAGCGAGTTGTCACACAGTCGTGTCGCATTAAACGCTCGTCCGTCCAGTTGCAAGGCTGTCCACGTCCGACAAGAACTGGGCAAACGCCGCGCGAGACGAGCCGCCGTCAGCCCAAGCCATGGCCGCGCCTTTCTTGTGCACCGACACTCGCTCTCGGAGCTCCCTGCCTGTCCCGGACTCCATGAGCAGCCTTACCTTGGCCTCCACCTCCTTGGCCTTGACCAACCCTTGTTGCCACCCGACCATATCCACGGCGATCCTCATCTCCTCCACCATGAGCACCTTGTTCATCTTCTGCTCCGCGTACAGCGGCCAGCACAGCATTGGCACGCCTGCCGTGACGCCCTCCAGCACCGAGTTCCACCCGCAGTGCGTCACGAACGCGCCAGTGGCCCTGTGATTGAGCACGTCTACTTGCGGTGCCCACTGTTTGACGACAAGGCCGCGTCCGTTGGTTCGCTGCAAGAACCCCTCTGGCAGGAGCACGTCGAGGTCCAGGCCGGCACGGGGGTCGAACGGCTTCTCCCGGTCGTCACTGAGTGGGGCTCGCACCACCCACAGGAACCGGTGGCCGGACTTCTCCAGGCCGAAGGCGATCTCCTTGAGCTGCTCCTCCGAGTGGTTGCCTACGCCTACGCTCCCGAAGCAGAGGAACACGACACTGCGGTCGGGTTGCCCGTCGAGCCACGCGAGGCACTCGTGCCTCTCGGCTCCCTCTCTTCTCTCGCCGGCCTTCTGGACGAACGGACCGACGCAGTATACCGGAGGAAATCGGCCGCGGTCCCTGAGCACACTAACCGCTCGTGCCTCCAACGACTCGAACGTGTTCACAAGGATGCCCTTGGATTGGAAATCCCTTTTTGCCAGGTTCATCATGGCCTTGTATATCTCACTCTCCGGATCCTCGAGCACTTCGCCGTAGAGGTGTGAAGCCGGCATGGGTGGAAGGCCGGGGAGCTCGAGAGGGCTGTCTCCCATCTCCTTGAAGGTCGGTTGGCCCTCTGCACGAATCCAAGGAAGCTGGAGGATGATGGCGAAGGCACCTGCGTTTGCCGGGTGGAAGATATAACCCGGGATGTTGAGCTTCTTGGCGACGTCGAGCGCTTCGGCGGACAGCGAATCCATGATAAGGGAGTGGACGGTTCCTGGAGGCATGGAGCAGAGGAAGTCGTGGAGGTGCTCGTTGTGTCGGCTCACGAGGTCGAAGTACCGGAGGAGGAACTGCTCGTCGTGGGTGATGGTGGGGGGGTGCTGGATACGTGGGAGCCTGTGGAAGGATATGGAGGGCTTGGAGGAGACGACGCGGTCGACGGCAGCGGCGAAGGCGATATGTCCTGGGGCGATGGCGTCGATGAGCGCGACGGCGACGGCGTAGCCGTGCTCCAGGAGGTGGTCGGCGAGCTGCATCATGGGGATGAAGTGGCTGACGGCGAGGCCGGGGTACAGTACCATGGTCTTCTTCATGGCTAGATTTCTTCTAGCTAGGAGTCGATGTGGGATACTAAGCAGTAGGTATGGCTATTGGGAAGAGGCAGCCCTCCAAGTTCTGGTCTTCGAGGAGAAGAAGTTTTGGAGCAAAAGGTCCCTAAATACTGCTCTTGATGGTTAATGATGTTGGATGTTTTGAGGGCTATTTTGTAATTTCTTATTTTGAGAAAAGAAGAAATAGAAAAAAAGAAAAAAAATGGAGGGGCCTCTTGTCATTGAGAGGAGGAGAGGGATAAGGGCAAGAGACCTTATCTCCAACCGGATGAGGGAGGCTCTCGGGCACTCGGCCTTGGCTGGCCATGCGGCATGGGCGACTTCAGGCGAGTGGGTCCATCGACTTGGGCAAAATGTGCGTTGGCCGTTATTGGCAGCAGCCGGTCCTCCTCCTCTTCAAATGCCAGCTCTTTTCTTCTTGAAACACCCCTAAATACAGGGAGTTTTTCCCCTTTTTGTGGTTCTTCTCATCCTCCGGATTTGGCTTCGGTTTGGGCCCTTGGAGCACCCGGCGCCGTCAGTGGTGAGCTCTGGACCTTCCTCTGTGCGCATCCCGCCGATTTCCTTCTTGCACCCTCTCCTCTGTGGGTCTTCGGTTTGAGATACTGGTGCTTGCGCATTTGAGTCTCGGTTTGGTTGGCTCTGGCTTGGCTTCGGTGAGGAAGAAGGCTTCGTTTTTCTGGTTATTGGTGCTCTGTGGTTGCATTCGGTCGATGTACTGTGATTGGATCTTGTGAGGCATTCTCTGTACCTCGACTTCATAATTTTGGTATGTCCTGAATTGTGGATTGGCATTGTATCTCCGACAACCTCGTTTGTTCAAACGTGGAACAACAGGGCAATTGATTTTCTGAGATAGCGCGATTCGCATGCCTTACCCGATTCTACTCGGTGACTTCGTGTGTCGTCCGCATCGTGAGTATCGCTATTTTCCTTTTAGCATTACTTTGCATATGTATTATGTGTTGTGCTAGTGTAACTAATTGCGTGTTTTTTCAGCTTATATGCGTGCACGGTGCAGCTGGTTGATTTTTTCTTAAAAAAATATTATTAATTTAAAAGATACTTATAAAAATAAATAGTCGAAATAAAAAAATTATAAAACTAGGCGCCTGCCGCCAATTAGAATAGCGACAGGCTCCTGTCGCCTAGCCCTAGCGACACGGGGTTCAACATTACCCAGAGCACCCTGTCGCCGATTGAATTGGTGACAGACAGGTCCCTGTCGCCAATTCAAATGGCAACAGGGATATTTTTTTATAGTACTATTTCTAAGAATTTATAAATATAGCAAATGAGCTAAAAAAATATGAAATTTTTGTGAAGCCTCCCAACACACTGTACTTGCTTGTGTAATTTTTCCATAATATTATCCATTATGAATTTTTCTTTAAAATTCATTTAAATATACTGTTTGTAGGAATTTTTAAATATAGAAAATGAGCTCCAAAAATTAGGAATTTTTTAAGGCTCCTTAGATAGTGTACTTAATTGTCTAATTAGGAATGCAGGTCGCGGTCATTGATAGATTGAAAGGAAAGGTTGGCGGCGACAAGTGCGTCGCATCATCAATGGTAATCGATGGCGGCCCTAGCGTCGTACTGTAAATCGGCCAACCTTTTCCTCCACCTATCAATGTCCGTGGACCTGATAAGTTGGTCCTGTGTCGGATATCTTTAAAATAAAAAGGATCCGTTCACGATGGTGGAATCATGGAACCCTAATTTTGAAACATAAAATCCTAATTTTGAGGCCTAAACCCTTAATTTTTTAGATAATTTCTGAACATATAAATTCTGTAAAAATTACACAATCAAGTACACTGTGTAAGTAGCCTTCCAAAAAATTTGCTAATTTTTTAAGCTCATTTTATATATTTACAAATTCATACAAATAGTATACTTAAAAGAATTTTAGAGAAAAAATCAGAAAGGATAAAATTATGGAAACATTAAACAAGCAATTACACTATGTCAGGAGGCTCCACAAAAAAATTTATATTTTTTTGAGCTCATTTGCTATATTTCAAAATTCCTAAAAACAGTTCTATAAAAAAAATCTCTGTCGCAAATTCAAATGACGACAGGGAGCTCTAGATACTGTTGAGCCCCCAGTCACCAGTGGCTAGGCCTTAGTCGCTAATTGGAATGACAACAGGAGTTTTGTAATTTTTTATTTCGACTATTTATTTTTGTAATTATATTTTAAATTAGTATTATTTTTTTAAAAAAAATCACAGCTGGTTAGCATCCATCCCCATTGGTGAGGAGAGGGCTAATATGTTTGGAATGAAAAAAAAAACAATATATATACTTTTTGAAATCTTGTTTCAAAATATAAGGCCCTACCACGGCCTGATTGCGTCGTCTTGTCAACCACAGCTGCTCGAAAAAGGAAACGAATAGGGGTGGAAATTGGTAAAGGATAATCCGTTTTATCCGATATTCGTATCCGAGAAAACGCAAATGTGGTAAGTAAAATCCGCATTCGAATAGTATTCATATCCGTATTCGGTGTTATTCGTATCCGGGAAAAAATGGATAGTATTCGTATCCGTATTCGGTGTTATTCGTATCCGGAAAAAAAACTGGATAGTATCCGAAAAAACAAATACTATCCGAGAAAAACGAATACGAATACTATCTGTTTTTGTCCCGGATACGAATACGAATACTATTTGTTCTACCGAGATTTGTCACAAAAGTTGTAGGATATTCGCATTCGACCGAATTGAGTACATATTCGATTCGAATTCGTATTCGTTACGACATTCGATTCGTATTCGTATTCGAGAATGTTCGAATTCGTATTCGTTTAAAAAATAGGGATTCGTATTCGTATTCGTTTAAAAAATAGGGATTCATATTCGTATTCGGGACTATTCAATTCGTATTCGATCCGTTTCCACCCCTAGAAACGAATACTAGCACACAAAATTTTTGTGAAACAGTTTGTTCTCCTCTCATCCTAAATCTTAATTGCGAGGATTTCGACTAAAGAATTGCTCATTTTCCTCCACTATTAAGAAACCACAAGCAAAAGTACGATCCCCAATATCATGTTCCGCGCCGTCCGATCCGTTTGAGCGCGTTGCACGGTTTGCCTCGATCGTGATTGCTTTGCTCGCCTTCTCCTCGATCAACGCACTTCTTGGGACCGTAGCCCACGCTGCGTCGCGTGCGGGCGAGTAGCGGGTGATCTTCTAGTAGCTTAATAATTTCGTGAGGCAATTCGTTGATAGAGATTTAAATGTACAACGTCTTTGTGGAAATCGATCATACATTATTGATCTGGATCCGATGGATCACCTACACCAATCGCGACAAACATACACAACACACACCGAAACAAATTGAATCGTCTTTGAAAAACACTACTAGCGAGTTGTCACACGATCGTGTCGCATTAAACGCCGTCCGTCTAGTTGCAAGGCTGTCCACGTCCGACAAGAATCGGGCAACGCCGCCATGAGACGAGCCGCCGTCGGCCAAGCCATGGCTGCGCCTTTCTTGTCTTGGCGACACTCGCTCTCGGAGCTCCTCGCTGTCCCGGACTCCATGAGCAAATTTACCTTGGCCTCCACCTCCTTGGCCTTGACCAACCCTTGTTGCCACCCGACCATATCCACGGCGATCCTCATCTCCTCCACCATGAGCACCTTGTTCATCTTCGCTCACGTCTGACAAGCCAAGACAAAGATTGGCACGCTGCCGTGACGCCCTCCAAAGACCGAAGTTCCACCGCGGTCGTCACGAACGCTCGGTGGCCTGTGATTGAGCACGTCTACTTGCGGTGCCCATGTTTGACGACAAGGCGCGTCCGTTGGTTCGCTGCAAGAACCCCTCTGGCGAGCACGCCGAGGTCCAGTCGGCACGGGTCGAACGGCTTCTCCGGCCGTCATCGAGTGGGGCTCGCACCACCCACGAGAACCGGTGGCGGACTTCTCCAGGCCGGCGGCGACCTCCTTGAGTTGCTCCTCCGAGTGGTAGCCTCGCCTCGCTCCCGGCGAGAGAACACAACACTGCGGTCGGGTTGCCCGTCGAGCCACGCGAGGCACTCGTGCCTCTCGGCTCCCTCTCTTCTCTCGCGGCCTTACGGACGAACGGACCGCCGCAGATATCGGAGAAATCGGCGCGGTCCCTGAGCACACTAACCGCGCGTGCCTCCAACGACTCAAACGTGTTCACAAGGATGCCCTTGGATTGGAAATCCCTTTTGCGGTGTTCATCATGGCCTTGTATATCTCACTCTCCGGATCCTCGAGCACTTCGTCAAGAGGTGTGAAGCCGGCATGGGTGGAAGGCCAGGAGCTCGAGAGGTGTGTCTCCCATCTCCTTGAAGGTCGGTTGGCCCTCTGCACGAATCCAAGGAAGCTGGAGGATGACGGCGAAGGCACTGCGTTTCGGGTGGAACATATAACCCGGATCTTGAGCTTCTTGGCGACGTCGGCGCTCCGGCGGACAAATGAATCCATGATGAGGGAGTGGGCGGTTCTGGAGGCATGGAGCAGAGGAAGTCGTGGAGGTGCTCGTTGTGTCGGCTCACGAGGTCGAAACCCGAGGAGGAACTTCTCGTCGTAGGTGATGGTGGGGGTCTTTGGATACGTGGGAGCTGTGGAAGGATATGGAGGGCTTGGAGGAGACGACGAGGTCGACGGCAGCGGCGAGGCGACATGTTCGGGGCGTTGGAGTCGATGAGCGCGACGGCGACGGCGTGGCCGTGCTCCAGAGGTGGTCGGCGAGCCGCATCATAGGGATGAAGTGGCCGACGGCGAGGCCGGTGCAATACCATGGTCTTCTTCATGGCTAGATTTCTTCTAGCTAGGAGTCGATGTGGGATCTTGAGCGAGAAGTATGGCTATTCGGGAGAAGAAGTTTTGGAGCAAAAGATCCATAAATACTGTTCTTGATGGTTAATGATGTTGGATATTTTGAGGGCTATTTTGTAATTTCTTATTTTGAGAAAAGAAGAAATAGAAAAAAAGAAAAAAATGGAGGGGCCCTCTTGTCATTGAGAGGAGGAGAGGGATAAGGTCAAGAGACCTTATCTCCAACCGGATGAGGGAGGCTCTTGGGCGCTCGGCCCGGCCTGGCGGCGGTGTGGGCAACTCGGGGTAAGCCCGCGGCTCGAGGCGATATCTTGTACTGTCAAGATTGGCGGTAGCAGTCCTCCTCTTCAAATCTGGCTCTTTTCTTCTTGAAACACCCCAAATCTGATGAGTTTTTCCTTTTGTGGTCTTCTCCAGATTTGGCTTCGATTTGGGTCCTTGGAGCACCCGGTGCCATCTGTGGTGAGCTCCGGACCTTCCTATGTCGCATCCATTGGTTCCCTTCTTGCACCATCTCCTCTGTGGGTCTTCAGTTTGGGATACTGGTGCTTGCGCATTTGAGTCTCAGTTTTGGTTGGCTCTGGCATGACTTCGGTGAGGAAGAATGCTTTGTTTTTATGGTCATTGGTGCTATGTGGTTGCATTCGGCCAGTGCACTGTGATTGGGTCTTGTGAGGCATTCTCTGTACCTTGACTTCACAATTTTGGTTTGCCCTGAATTGTGGATTGGCACTGTATCTCCGACGACCTCGTCTGTTCCAACGTGGCACAACGGGGCGATTGATTTTCTGAGACAGTGCGATTCGCGTGCCTTGCCCGGTTCTACTCGATGACTTTGAGTGCCATCCGTATCGTGAGTATCGTTGTTTTCCTTTTTGCATTACTTTGCATATGTGTTGTGCCAGTGTAACTAATTGCGTGCTGTTTTCAGTTTATACGCGTGCACGGTGCAGCAGGTTGATTTTTTTTTTTTAAAAATATTAATTTAAAAGATAATTACAAAATAAATATTTGAAATAAAAAAATTACGAAACTAGGTGCCTATCACCAATTGGAATGGTGACAGGCTCCTGTCGCCTAGCCACTAGCGACAGGGGGCTCAACAGTACCTAGAGCACCCTGTCGCCAGTTGAATTGACGACAGGTCCCTGCTGCCAATTCAAATGATGACAGTGATAGTTTTTTTATAGTACTGTTTCTAAGAATTTTAAATAAAGCAAACGAGCTCAAAAAAAATAAAATTTTTGTGGACCCTCCCGACACAGTGTACTTGCTTGTGTACTTTTTCATAATTTTATTCGTTCTGAATTTTTCTCTAAAATTCATTTAAGTATATTGTTTGTAGGAATTTCTAAATATAAAAAATGAGCTCCAAAAATTAGGATTTTTTTTCAAGGCTTCTTACACAGTGTACTTAATTGTGTAATTTTTTCAGAATTTTATATGTTCTGAAATTCTCTAAACAATTAAGGGAAAGATCCCGAAAATTAGGATTTTAGGTTTCGGAAATTAGTGTTTCATGATTCCGCCATTAAGAACAGATCCTTTTTTATTTTAAAGATATCCGACCTGAGACCAACTTATTTGAGTCGCGGACATGATAGACTGAAGGGAAAGATTGGCTGGCGATAGGCGTCGTACTTGTCGCCGGTCAACCTTTCCCTTCAGCCTATCATTGTCCGCGGCCCTGGTAAGTTGGTCCCTGGTTGGATATCTTTAAAATAAAAAAGGATCCGTTCCAGAAGGTGGAATCATGAAATCTTAATTTTCGTAACCTAAAATCCTAATTTTTGATACATAAACCCTTAAATTTTGAGACAATTTCAGAACATATAAATTCTTTAAAAATTACACAAGTAAGTACACTGTGCAAGTAGCCTTCAAAAAATTTTGCTAATTTTGGAGCTCATTTTATATATTTAGAAATTCCTACAAATAGTATAATGTATTTTAGAGAAAAATTAAGAAAGTACAAAATTATGAAAAAATTACACAAGTAAGTACACTATGTCGGGAAGCTCCACAAAAAATTTCATATTTTTTTAAGCTTATTTGCTATATTTAAAAATTTCTATAAATATACTTAAAAAAAGGATCATTGTCGCTATTTGAATTGGTGACAGTGACCTGTCGCCAATTCAAATGGCGATAGGGAGCTCTGGGTACTGTTGAGCCCCCTATCGTCAATAGGAATGGTGATGTGTTTTTTTGTAATTTTTTATTTCAACTATTTTTTTAATTATCTTTTAAATTAATATTATTTATAAAAAAATCGCAGCTGGTTAGCATCCTTCCGCATTGGTGTGGAGAGGGCTAATATGTTTGGAATGAAAAAAACGAAACAATGTCCGTCGACAGGTACCGTTGATGCGTCGTACCTTATGTTTCAAAATATAAGGCCTACTACCACCACCTGATTGTGCCGTCTTGTCAACCACAGCTGCTCGAAAAAGACCACAGCTGCTCGAAAAAGAACACAGCTGCTCGAAAAAGGTTACCAATACTAACACATAGAATTTTTGTGAGACAGTTTTCTCCTCTCATCCTAAATCTTAACTGCAGGGGATTTCTCACTAAAGAATTGCTCATTTTCCCTCCACTATTAAGAAACCACAAGCAAAAGTACGATCCCCAAATCAACATTCCCAATTGTTTCAAGGCACCTCAAACCCTATCAATCCACCTATCCCCGCACACAAGCCAAAATCACAATTACTAGTGTAGACTACAGCATACGATTGATATATGGGACCGACTATTGCTCGAGCGACTAAAAATTTCTAATGTTTCAGTCACCTTTTTTGTGCCTTAGATGGAATTTTTGGCTAATCTAGCTCGTTTTCGTTGCGTATTTGCACATCTAACCACAGCAAAATTGTATTTGCAAAAATATCACCGTCGGTGCACAGTCACCGTGCGCCAACGACTCCCGCGCCGACACGTGGCTTTGGCGCATGGTCACCGTGAGCCTACGCCCCTCACGCCGCCACGTGTCCACTCCAATTCATTTTAATTCATTTTATGAAGCTCCAATTCATTTTATACAGGGGAATTCATTTTATGCAGCGACATGTGGCGGCGTGAGGGGCGTTGGCGCACGGTCACCGTGTTTCATCAAGTCTCATGGAGTTTCATCGTGTTTCATCAAGTCTCATACAGTTTCATCCCAAAGTACTATTGTTTCATCCCAAGTCTCATGGAGTTTCATCGTGTTTCATCAAGTCTCATGCAGTATCATCGTGTTTCATCAAGTCTCATGGAGTTTTATCAGGTTTCATATAGTTTGATCCCAAAGTACCATTATTTTATCCCAAGTCTCATGGTGTTTCATCGTGTTTCATCCCAAATCTCATGGTGTGTCACCGTGTTTCATCAATTTTCACTTAGATTCATGCTAATTTTTGAAGTGTTTCATGAAGTTTCATCCCAAGTCTCATCGAGTGCTTCAGCAAGTTTCATAAAGTTTCATCCCAAAGTACCATTGTTTCATCCCAAGTCTCATGGTGTTTCATCGTGTTTCATCAAGTCTCATGCAGTATCATCGTGTTTCATCAAGTCTCATGCAGTTTCATCTTGTTTCGTCAAGTTTCATATAGTTTGATCCCAAAGTACCATTGTTTCATCCCAAGTCTCACGGAGTTTCATCGTGTTTCATCCCAAGTCTCATGGAATGTCACCGAGTTTCATCAATTTTCACTCAGATTCGTGCTAATTTTTTAAGTGTTTCATGAGTTTCATCCCAAGTCTCATCAAGTTTCATCGTGTTTCATGAAGTTTCATAAAGTTTCATCCCAAAGTACCATTGTTTCATCCCAAGTCTCATGGAGTTTCATCGTGTTTCATCCCAAATCTCATGGTGTGTCACCGTGTTTCATCAATTTTCACTTAGATTCATGCTAATTTTTGAAGTGTTTCATGAAGTTTCATCACAAGTTTCATCAAGTTTCGTCGTGTCTCATCAAGTTTCATATTGTTTCATCAAGCTATTTTGAGAGATGTTTTATTAAGTTTTATCAAGTATCATTGTTTCTCTATATTTTATAGAGCAAATTTCACCAAGTTTCATGAAGTTTCATCCCAAGTGTCATGGAGTTTTATAAAATTTTATCTTTTTGTCTAGGACAAGTTTTCAACAGTGACATCGTGTCTCATCAAGTTTCACATAGCTTCATTAAGTTATTTTGGGACATGTTTCATTAAGTTTCATTAAGCATCACTGTTTCTCTATATTGTATAGAGCAAGTTTCACCCAGTTTCATCCTAAGTCTCATGGAGTTTCATAAAGTTTCATCTTTTTGTCTAGGACAAGTTTTCAATAGTAACATCGTGTCTCATCAAGTTTCATTAAGTTATTTTGAGACATGTTTTATTAAGTTTTATCAAGTATCATTGTTTCTCCATATTGTGTAGAGTAAGTTTCACCTAATTTCAGGCAGTTTCATGAAATTTAATTCCATGTCTCATGGAATTTCATAAAGTTTCATCTTTTTGTTTATGACAAGTTTTCAACAGTGACATCATGTTTCATTAAGTTTTATATAGTTTCATTAGACATATGTGTTTCATAAAGTTTCATCCCAAATCTCATAGAGTTTCATCCTTTTTGTGTAAAAAATAAGTTTTCAATAGTGACATCGTGTTTCATACAATTTCATATAGTTTCATCACAGATATCATGAAAATTTCATAAAGTTTCGCCTTTTTGTATAGGATAAGTTTTCAACAACAAAATCAAACAATTTTCAAGATTAAATCAAACGCAAAATTTTAGAGATGGAGCAACATGGTGGTGGCATGACCCGGATCTTGCCTCATGCTTTAGGATTCACGTGATGGGCTTGGATCAGACGCTAGAACGTTATCTCGTTGATTCTTAGGTGGACGGTATACCATTGTCTATTTTTTCTCAATTGTAAAATAGTAACAACTAAAATATGTTGGAGCCTTCTTACAAATCTGTACACAATTAAAAAAAATATTGCCAGGTGCTGTGAACAAAGGCTGGTTACACATACTTCTTCACTAGAACCAAGAGGCATCGAGTCTTATAGATAAACTAAGCGATGTCGCGCTTCGCTACGGGCGCCGGGACTATGAGCACACGATTGGCAACAAATGATGTGCGGTGTATTACATATGGACCAAAATCAGCAGACGGCGTGTAAACTAAGACAAGTATTAGGCGACAACAACACAATAAAGATACACAAAGCTAGATGATAATGATGTAAGCGTCATATTGCGGGTCCTAAAAAGTATATATCGCGATACCAATCCTAACCAGAGAATTACCTTACCTATTAGAGTACCAAAAGAGAAATCAATAACAATAAGCGTCATCTGTCAGAGGTTACAAAAAGTATATATTGCAAGACTAATCCTAACCAGAGAATTACTTTGCATATTAGAGTATAAAAAGTGAAAGTAAAGGTAAGTTATTATGCTATATACACTTACATAGCTGCACCATAAAACAATATATTGGCAGCTTTTAGACAACGTTGATCACATATAAAGATAATATACACATTATACATCACATTAACTACTATGCACATGCCATTTGCAAGAAGAGCCATTGCACCGTGCGGATATTACATACTCTAGGAGCATTACGATGACTTGCGACTCGATGAAAAGAACAATGGTGCTAGCAAAAGGCGAGTAGGTATACCCTTGTCAGCCTTGCATAAAGAAGCAACATTTTGTAAGCTATAATGATGGCGGAAGGCAAAAGCCAACTTTCTTAAAGCATATACAAGCATTTGGTGAGATACTTGAAACCGACTTGTCTAATAGACTTATATTGTTTAACACACAATTGTCTAGCAACAATTTCAAGGTACACTCTATGCATATGTTTTATGACTCCAAATGGTTCTTGGCGTAAGATCATAAGATCATAACACTATCTTTGGTCCTCCAACGAAGCCGGAGGTTATAAATCGTGATTATCCTATACATACAAAACCAATAGCAAAATTTGATGGTGCGCCAAATATCAATCTCAGATAATAACACTGTTTGGTTTGTGATCATACAAAAGGGGGCCACATGACAATCGCAAAGCCAAGGTTCCATCATATTGCAAGAAATAGACGAAGATTAATGCATACATTAATTTTAGTAGCACACTGGCATTCTGAGATAGTAGAGAGAACTAATATTCTGAGATAGTAGAGGGAACTAATTACATCATTGTATAGTATCTTAAAACAATATATAGGGTACCTTGTAATATTTTGCTTCCAATATAAGCAAGGAGAACCTTTATCTAAAAAATAGTACAAGCGATGCGCCATACAAAATTATGAATTATACCTTAAGTTTTCACGATAGGATATTTCAAATCGATCTCTCGAAGAGATCGGTACCTATCGATTAATCGATCTGTCTGAAAATCAACTACTCAATGGAAAGGCTCATGGTATATTCAAAAGGAAGCTACAGATACGACGACTACTCTGCGCTAATCGGTAAGTACAAATCACATTAGCCTCATGTTCACAAATCACCAACTAAAACGATCCACACTAAAGACTCACCATGATTTATGCTACTGGTATGGTAGTAGCTAGAAATACCAAATTCTATAGGCATACCTCTTCTTCTCTATAGATGGTGGTTAGTTCACAAAAAAAATTTCTCTAAAAAAATATAGAAAGAAATAGTCAAAAAAGAAAATTACAAAAATATATCGATCCGTTCGAAAGAACATTTCTGGTAATGGATGCAAAATCCTGAACAGAAGTTAGGAGATTTTTTATATAGGTAAAGACTCAAACTAAACACAAAAAAAATATAGTCACGTTGAGGGGCAGTCTGACCAGGCGACCACCAAATACCAGATAAGAATAAGCACATCATCATGTAAATACATACAGCAAATGAATTAGGCAGTAAATAAAATGAACTTACCCCATTGATGAGGAAGTTTTTTTTGACCCGTCAACCAATGCATAGACAACAGACATTACCAGAATACGGGTTTGTATGGCCTGGTTTATGTACCTATTAATATGGATTGATTACAAAAGTAATATTAGTATATTACAATTCTTTGAAGAGGCAAAAAAAATTGCAATTCATCAAAATCAACACTTTTCATCACCATTATACTTGGACAATCAAATATATTCAGGCATACATGCTTCAATAGTCCATGCTGCACTTGGCCAACAGAAACAATATTAAATTCTATTAAATGATCTGATCAAGAAGGAAAACTGAGGCAAAAGGCAACATATCACCAGGCCAGTTCAAGTATTTGAACGGTGTGTTACATGTGTTTGGCAAAAGGATCTACCAACCTATAGTAGGATGCAAAGCCGAACCATAGCATAGAAGTCATGGCCTAGCAACAAAGGGTATGCACAAAAAAGGATTTGTTGGTATAGTGAGAAGCAGCATTCTGGCCTACAGAACATGAAGGTGTATTAAATGGTAGAGATACTGTTGCTGTATCTGGAAAGGGAAAATGTGTATAATAGTGTATATGGTGAGAAGTTTAGGAAACTACTCTTTGTTGATGGGTATGTCGTTTCCATCTTTGAAGAGGCTTTTCTTTGCAGTGGAAACATTCTCAGAGGAGCTTTGCCTGTAAGCGTAAGAATCATGTAGATTATGTATGGCATGGCATTTCTAGGCATAAATTTGGTATAGGAGAGCAGTAGTTTTTATGAAATGTTGAGTACAGCAGTACGATAGAACGGGAGTGTACCTTTTGTAAGTGGTTCGCGCAGTGAGACCGTGCATTTCTATTGGGGTTGTCGCGTGTACCGTTTTTTTTTTGGTCTGACTGCATGGGAGTGAGCTGTATTAGCATAAAACAAGCTGTGGGAAATCATGTCTACGAATGACTTAATAGAAAAGACGATGAAATTAAACGTGGGTTAAGTATGCTGTGTGTGTGAACCTATGAAATCAGCACGAAAGAAATAAAAAAAGTTGTCAAGCAACAACAATGAGGAGCCTAGGATAGGAATTCGCCGGATCAAAGAAGAAAGGGGAAAACAGACGGATAAACACAGTGGAAAACGCTGCAATAAAGGGGAAAGAAAGACGACATGCTGGTACGCAACAACAAAGAGGAATCGTAAACTCTGGCAGGAATCTACACGATGATATTGTTTTCGCACTGAAGCGCAGCTTGTCTTACAGTAAATCCGACGACGTGGCGCACTTTTTTAAAAGGCATTATAAACTGGTGAGAGCCTTAAGGAAAGTACATAAGGAACATACGGCCACCTAGAAACACAAGGAAAGAAATATACAGAAAGAGGAGAAGCGACTGACCTCTTGAATGGCACAAAACCACATCGTTAAGACCCTGACACCGGCATGTTCGAACAAGGTGCCTAACACACAAATGATTTTTTTGGAACCTGCCTAGATAAAACAGCTAAAAGTGATAAAAACGAAAAGGGCTAAAATAGGTTTCTGCATGAATACATATCGCGATTACGAAGCAAAGAAGGAATGCAAGGGAGAGGTCGGCAAGCACCGAATCGGGCACTGGGCAAGCACCGAAGCGACTGACCTCTTGAATGGCACAAAACCACATCGTTAAGACCCTGACACCGGCATGTTCGAACAAGGTGCCTAACACACAAAGACCTGAACAAGAAGAAGGGGAAATTGCCTAAATGATTTTTTTGGAACCTGCCTAGATAAAACAGCTAAAAGTGATAAAATTGCTAAATGGCGGTACAAAATTCGGTCAGGCGGGAAGTAATACCTGTAGAACGAAGCTCTGACAGAATCAGGGGAAGGCGGCGGTATTCATCGAACCAATAAGCGGAGTGAACACACGCAAACTCTTTCGTGGACGGAGCAATCGGACAGAGCACGCGCAGGGCAGGAGATGGGGAAGACAATGCGGACGAGTACTGTTTGGCGAGACGGGGGACGAAGGCGAATGGAAATAGGTGGTGCGTGAACCGAGGCGACCAGATCAGGATGCGCTACGAACACACACACGCAGCAACAACGACCAATCGTTCGATGTCACAAATGGAGAAACACACAGCAGCACGTAGCCTGTGGGAACTATGGAAACAGTAGCTGCCTCGGGACTGGACTCAGGGGAATCAAAGCCATGTTGGTTGCAAAGCCGAGGCAGACCGGTGTATCTGGATGCAAAAGCAAGAAATGCTGTGGGATGAAATGGCGCAAAGCCATCCCAGCCGAACATGGCGTTATCGATTCGTGTCAGCTGCAAACAGCGAATGCATTAACTGAGCTTCGATGAACACGACGGGTGCTGTTGGATCACTCGGCAGGAGCGAGGATATATATATATATATATATATTTTTCAGGATTGCAAGCATAACCACCTCCCTGTTCACTAGATGCCTCATCACCTGACTCAAATTCAATCCCTAGCCTCTCTGTTTGTAAAAGGGCATAAATAGAATATAATAAAAACATTTTTTAGTGCACTGCATTTAGAAAATTATATGCACAAAATTACTGAACACAAAATTTGGTGAACCCAAACATAAGACTGAAACATATGAGCAAAAAATGTCTCTAAAATACTCACCTAGAAGACGAAATAGACGAAGATGAGCATGCGCAAAATAGATCCGTTGTGGAATGCTACTGGCCGATGCCAATCATAGATCCAAAAACCCCTACCGTGATTTGGTACGGACCAAGCCTTGAGATCAAAACCACAACAACAAAGAGCTCGATGCTGAGACGCCCTTCGTCCAAAATCGCGGCCGCTCCCCTCCTTGTCGTCTCTGCTCTCTCGTCTTATTTCTTTCTTTTGAGAGTACACCCGGGACGTATTCACACCATACACACACCCACACATACGTAAGTGTGTTCTTAACACACGTTTAATTTAGAGTGAAGACTAAATTTATGAAACACGAATACATGTTTTGATCACTGAACGTATCCACTTGTGGAGCGCAGGCAGGCTGCTCGCATACCTCGGTCCTCTCTTGTTTCTTTGCCGTGTTGAGCTGTTTTTGGATGGACTAGGCGATTTACAATTTTCAGCCCGTTTTGGCCTACTTGCCCATTGGCTACGTGTTAAAACTTCAGATTAAGCCTTTTGACATGCCAAGGCCAGAGATACAGAACTGATCCCAAAGGAAAAGCCCATCTAAGCCATGGAAACAACAACAGAACAAATACAAAATGAAGGCCTGTTTTTCTCATATGTAACTGTGGCACCCCACGTCATTATCACAGATGGTAATCACACTTAAGCATATAGATTACTATTCATCTCCCCGATAGAACACCACTCCGACGAATAGTAAGCCTTTACCAGAGTTACGCAGCAAAACAATAAGATAGAAATTGTTCTTTATTAAACAGTTAGCCACGTAAGGCTATAGTCTTTGATACAATTATTTAATTACACGGGAAATAAATTCCCCTCGCTTGCCTGCTCTGCTCCACCTGTCGTCTACTCGTCCCATTCGTCAAGTAAGTTGTCCATCTCGCCCTGGTCCTCGTAGTCAACGTCCTTGCCTCCCGCGCCCCCTTTTTGCACCTGCATGTCCTTCGTCCCACTCGGGATAGTTCCCGGCCGTACTAGGATCTAACAAAGGAGAATACTAGCAAGAGTGAGTACTAATGTACTCAGCAAGCATTAATAGCAAAAATACACTGGACGACTCATATCTGGTTGTTAATCATATTTTCTAGTTCATCTCTCTTTTTTGGAAAATACTTTAACAAGATTGATGTTGCAGTTTTAATTCTGAAAAAACTACTTGTCACTTAGAGAGAAGATAGATCCCTAGCGGTTCACATAGACTCCAATCCAAGAGACTGGCATGAATTCATGATTTTGTATAGCACTATGCAGGCTTGTACCACCTTACCCATAGCTATTCTGAGCTCTCTTTGAGCTAGGTCCTCTGCATTTCCTTAGATCCGAGTTCGAGATCAGAATACATAACATTTTTCAAGTTACATGATTAATTCCTTCACCCATTACTTTCTGTCGGTGCTGGCCTCGTCATGGTGCTGATCTCGTCATCTACCGAGTTCCAATAATGTTGGTTGGGCCGGTCTTACCTTCACCCAACACTTCACTTAGCGACATAGCGCCATCTTGATCCTACTTAATTACTCACCTGATGTGGAGGACATAATTACGTGACAAGGTAGCATTTTCTGCCCATCGAAACAGGAAAATGGCTAACACTTAATTTACGGCCCCTGATCCAGGTGAGAGTTTTGTTGGTCCTTATATTTTGACCATATGTAAAGGGTCCCACCTCTTCCCTTATCTCTTTCCTGCCACGGGCCTCCTTTACCATCCGAATATTCATTTTTTCTCATCTCATTCCTCATCTCTGTTCTCATATCTCTTCTCATCATCTCATTTATTCGATTTGATTTTTGAGACATAGTTTTCATGTAATAAATATATGATACAGCAATATACAATTTACATTTAATATAACTATATTTATGTTCAAGAGATAAGCTTGCCTTTGGAGTCGTAGGAAAGATTGTTGTCGACGAAATCGGTATCGATTACTCTTGTTTGCGCTGGCACATCCTCTGCAATTTATACGGCAGACACGAATAATACACAAATAAATACTTAGTGAATTTTGGTATTAATATGCATACAAAAATTAGTCCATTTTCTTTTGTTAGCCAATTTTAATTTAGTAACATTTTTCAGATCCCCCGCTAAGTTAGCACTCCCCAACTGCAGTTATTCTATGGTCTATTCGCTCTAGGGTCGAGGTTGCCGAAACTCAAGTTTTTTAACGCGCGAGAAATAAAATACCACTCGTACCTTACTCGCATAAATACGCCTTATTGATTTTATTTAAGTACGTACACATTTATTCACTTCTTTAAATAGACTCGGAGTTGATTATTTTAATTAATCTGTCATGATTAAATCATTTCTGATGTACCAGAATTGTTTGTCTAACATAGTGAGTGTTATCGGCGATTAATTTTATTTATAAAGTCTTAGGTTTATTTCATGATTTTTCCTACTTTTATTGTCTACCGGTCTAGCTACCGTTATTTACCCGAACGGAGCTTATAAATCTATTTTTTTGGCGATTTCGCTGAAACTTGCAGGTAATGCATAAAATTATTTATTTAATACAGTGATGATTTTATTAGATTTATTTTACCTCTTTTTCTACATTTTTATTTTTTTTAATCGGTCGGTCTGCTCTTAAAACATTATAACATAGCTTAAAAATCTATACTTCTAGTGATTCATCTAAAATTTACGGACATGCTACGTACGCATTCTCTCTTTTTATTAATAATTTTTATTTTATTTTATTTACTTTTTATTTTTCGGTTTGGCCTATTGCTATTTATCCGTACGCGGCTTAATTAAAAGTGTTGGCGCCCCTAATCTCCTCTATTTCTCTCTCCTCACCTCATCCACTCGTTTGGTTTGGCTACCAAGCCTCCAGGCTCTCTTTCTTTCCTATCATCACTTCTTCTTCATCCTTCCTATTTCCTCTTTCCCCCAATGCTTCTTTCCCTTGTTGCTTCCTACCTTAAAATTCTCTTGGAGCTCCCTCCCTCTGGTCCTTCCCTCCCTTTGGTTCCCCCATGGCGCCCCTCCGGCCGGCTCTCTCCCTGGCGCCTCCTCCTCTGGCCTCCCTCTTCTCTGGCTTAGCTAGCTTGACTTGGCCCTGCTCCCTGCTCGGTCCTCACCGTGGCCACTCCCGGCTCCTGCTCTGTCGGCCCGTGCGCCTTCGTTCTCGCCCGTGCACCATCGGCCCGGCCCGGCTCCTCCCTCTGCTCGACCCGGCCACCATGGCACCGCCGGTGTCTTCGCAGCCTCCCGGCTCGCCCAACAGCACCGTTCGGCTCCCTCGCGCCTCACCTGGTTTGCGCCTCCCTCCCCCCTGGCGCTTGGCATAGACCCGTGTAAGATCGAGGAGGCTAACTAGAGGAGGGTGAATAGGCGGTTTCTAAAATCGAGTTTTATGTGGAATTGTAAATCAATTTGGTTTTGCCCAATTAAAACCTAAATCAACTAGTCTTTACTAAGTGCACTAACAATATAAGACTATTGATAATTATAGCAATCATACAAAGACATGTAAGCAATTTAATTCTAGGAATGTAAATTACAATAGAGTGAAGCACAAGAAGGCAAACCACAATGACACAATGATGTTTTATCGTGGTGTTCGGAGACTTGCCAGTCTCCCCTAATCTATGTTGAGGTAAGCCAAACCACGTTGGACCGGCTCCACAACTTGAGCCAACACCTCCGAGGTAAGTTCAACCACATGGACCGGTTCACCACTCAAACCAATGCCTCGATCTACTCGGGGTCGCTCTTCCTCCACTCCGGAGATGGCGAGCACCAAACCACTCACAACCGTCCAGGTCTTCTCACAACCTTCTTTGCGAAGATCACCGGCGCAACTCCTCCAAGCCGTCTAAGTGTCGGCAAACACTAAGAGTAACAAGTCGTAAACGCTCACTTGAACGAATCAAGTGTCTAAACTCAATGGATACACAATCCACTACCTAATGCAACACATGCACTTAGGGTTTGCTCTCTAAGCTCACTAAGTATAACATATGCACATAAGAGAGGAGAGGGCTAGCTCTTTGCTCAAGAGAATGCATATGGCACCAGCAACCACCCCCATAACCAACCACAAGGGGAATTTATACCCACACAAGAAAAACTAGCCATTGGAGGAAAGTTCCAGAAAAAAAGGTAAACCGGTCTGACCACCAACTAATGGTCGGTTAAACCGCCAAGCTCAATGGTTATAAAACTAGTCATTGGATACCTTCTTGGGTCGACCTCCCTCACAAGGGTCGGTCAAACCGGACCCATCCGTCGGATCGCGGAAGGGTGGTTAGGCGCTCATCAAAGAAAAGCGAAGCGAGAAAAACCTTCTCTGGAAAAAGTGTACTGAACTAAAGATTGCTATTACCGTCTTGCGGTAATACCACTTTATATAAATCTTGGTCATCTTGCTGACCATGGAGCGGTCAAACCGACCAACACATGGCGGTCAGACCGACACCCCACCGGGTAGACCAACTGACATAGGCGGTCAAACCGCCCACTGCCAACAAGGCTAAAAACAGATTTCACACCTCGCTTCAACTCAATTTGCAAAACACATTTGCTAATTGATGCGCGATGCAATCAAGGGATGAAGGCAAGATTCTCAACAAGTTGCAAAACACATTTGCCAACTTTTAGAATCAATACCACAAGGAATAAGGTACATGGATTTACACCATTTGCAAACTAAAGTCACATGCTACAAGGATTATACATGAGCCGCGACCATTTGCAAAACACATTTGCAAATATCGGCAACATGCTAACGAGAGCTAGAGCAAGCACAATGAGCTATCAACACATGACTAACTCAAGCTACTAGTCAAGACCCCTCTTAATAGTACGGCAAACCTATACTAGCAATCTGTCTTTCATCCAAACACCAAGACCGGTAAAAGACTATGAACATATCCTTAGCTCTAGCCAGTCATACATTTGCATTGCACAAACATTTGAGGCCTGATGACGCACATCTTCACTTCAAGATCGGGTCATTGACTTGATAATCATCAACACATGATGATTTCCTTTACTTCAAGTTCTTGACTTGAAAATGCATCAACCCATGATGCACTCTTTCACTTGATCTCCATCAACACATGATGGATCTTCTTTTGACTTGATAATCAACTCATGATCATCTCTTCTTCTTGAACATCATCGACACACGATGATTTCATTTTCTTCGAGATCTTGATCGCATCAACACATGATGCATCTTCTTCTTGAACCTTAACTTGATGATGATCAACTCATGATGTCATCCAAAGTCTCTATCATCATGGGACTTAACCTATTCATCCAACTCATGAAAAATATTAGTCCCACAACATGATTGTCATTAATTACCATAACATACCATTAACTCATAATGGTGGGGTCAAGATATTCCAATATGTCCCTCTTTGGTAATTGATGACAACCATCACAATTGCGAATAATTGAATATAAAGACATATGAGTATATATGAACTACACAAGTTTTGTATACTCATTTGATATGTTTCAAAGTAAAGATCCTTAATATAAGTGGATAAAGAAATATGGATCAATACTAATGAAACCACAAAACATAGAGTGAACTCCCCCTAAATGTGTGCATACACGACTGTATAATAAAAACATATGCACATATTCAAGTTAGACTTTTAGTGGAGTACAACCTATATTTTGGATATGAGGAATGCAACAAGATATAAGAATGTGATGTCGAATGCATACCTCCATGATTTTCACCTTTTTATCCAACTAAGAATAAACAATAGGTTTAACAATAGAAGTGTTAGTCTCACAAATAGATTTATCATTAGTAACCAAAATACTCTATTAACTCATAATGGCGGGTCTAGATTCTTCAATCTCCCCCTTTTTGATAATTGATGACAAATCCTTTATCAATAGCAACATTTTGATATAAATCGACATAAGCTAAAATTTTAAGCTATTTAACTATATCCATGCATGTCATAAGGTGAAATCTTAGGGGAATCAAGAGAGAATATATTAAACATCTAAATGGAAATATATTGATCATATAAACATTCTCCCCCTTTTGGCATTAAGCACCAAAAATCCAAAACAAATCTAAGCCAACATAGAGTTTTTGTAAAACAATGAGCTTGGTAATTAAATTCATTTTATTCTGATGATTGAAATATTTTGATCATAGAAATATTCTTCTCCTTTTGAAGTAAGGTTGTGTTTTCAAACCAAAATAGGTCACAAACTCTCATTTTATGGCCGAAAAGAGCAAAACAACTCGAAATAAGGCCATATTTGAGTTTGACTAAATGAAATGATATTTAGAATGCATTCAAGGAGAATCACTTTTGAAATCTCCCCAATAAACATTTTCATGAAGATATTATGCTCATTTTCTCAACCAACAAAAAGACATGTTTATTTGAAATTATGTTGAGCTCAAAAGATAGTTGATCAAAGAGAGAAAAAAAAGTCAAATCTATTTCAAATCAAGTCTAAATGCTTTGAAGTTTTCAAGATATTAACTTTGGACTAATTAAAATGTATATCAAAAGGAATTTTTGGTAAAAGAATTTTATTTCAAGAGATATTTTGAATTTCTTGCAAGCAAGAACCATATAGATAAAACTCCCCCTAAATATATGCATATAGAGATGTGAATCGAAAGAAATGCACATATGAGGATTTTATAAAATTTTGATGGAGTTTCCTCTATATATATTGAATCCAAGGGAGCATGACACACAAAAAATAATCAAGAATTGAATAAGCATGCAACATCAATAAGTATTCAATCAAAAACATATCTCGGACAAGAATACAATAAGAGGCATAAACCTTAACATAAATCTTCAATTATCTAACATAAGTCGATAGCAATTAAGACTAAAGGGCATCTAAGGTTCAATAAGCTTACACAAGATAAAACAAGAGTGAATTTTAAGCTTATCCTCACAAGTTAAGGTCTATAGACCTAAATATGAAAGATCTGCATCTAGGAAGGAGGAGCCTCGGCGAAGATGGATGATCACCACGTTGAGTGAAGGAGGCGGGTCTTGACCACGTCCGGACCTCGATAGGCCAATGGCACTCATTGTTGCTGATACTCAGTGAGACTCTAATCCAAGTGTGTGACCTTCGAGTCCATTCCATCAAATCTCACGTTCAATCCTTCTACCATGGCTCGAGTCTCAACCTCAACTGTATGCATTTGATCAAACCTTGTGTCCATGCGATCGACGCTCGACTGAAGACGAGAAAGAGCTGCCAAGATAGGATCTTGCTTCTAAGGAGCCTGCTGCCCTGGATGTCCCCGAGGAGGCAATCCTTGCCCTTGAGGCTGAGGAGAAGGTGGAGGAGGCACCTAAGGAGGGGCATCTCTAGGTCTATATTCTTTGTGCTCCAAGTCACAAGGACTGTCAAAGTCAATCTTACTCTGAATGAGCTTCATTATGTAGGGAGCAAAGTATATACTCTTGACCTTATATCCCTTGGATGTGGCAATCTCTCTAATGATTAAGTCCATCACATCAAATCTTGTGCCATCCATGATATACTTCACTATATTCCAGGCACGTCCATGTATCTCATCATTATTTCCACTCCTAGGGAAAAATGATGCTCTCATGATCCTATTTATAATGCTGGGAAGAGGGAGAAGACAACTAACTCTTCCACGCACAAAATGATTACCTTGATCATAGTACTCATCCACTTGAGTGATAGCTAGGCGTTCTTGAAGATGTACTTTTATCCCTCTAGAGTCTCCCAAACTCAAGGCACTCAGAAATTCATCCTTGGAGGCTTCTAACTGTTGTTGTCCCGTCATCCAGATAAGACGGTCATGGTTAGGGGACACATAAATAGTTGCATAAAATTTCCTGATGGCCTTGGTATGAAAGTTGCATCTCAAAGAAACCAAAGAATCCAAGCTCACATTTCTATACAGACGATACAATCCATTAAAGACTAGATTCTGTCCTAGATAGCTCCACTTCACAAATCTATGATTGGCAAACTTCTTCTTTGCATAAAATGTCTGATAAACTTCTTGCTGAAACATAGTATCATTCCTAGGAAACCGGAATTGATTTATGTGCCTCAGAATGGTGTATTGTTCACTTTTGATCCTTGACACATAAAGCCCAATGAACTGAGATTGATCTGGAGTTTCATCCTTGTCCTCATCCTCATCATAGTCTGATTCTTCATAATTGTTGTCATTGTTTTCACTCACTTCTTCATCATCTTCAATCTCTTCTTCATATTCATCTTCAACGTGTTCCTTTCCCTTTGAAGAGGCGGGAGCTGCAGAACGACTCACTATTTTCTTGTGCGGCATTGTTGCTGAAAAGATTACAAAGATTGTCAAGGAAGTTCAAAGATTAAACTAACAAACATCTAGAATGCCATCTCTGTCAGTCCTCTTTGTCACAGGCGGTCAGACCGTTGCCATGGCGGTCGAATCGCCCGGACACAGCAGATACTACCGCATCACGGTATGACCGCAGTTGAAAGCGATACTACCGCAGTCGGTGAGCGTTCGCACCATTGAGCGTGTGGTCCAATCGAGACGGTCGAGCGGCCACAAATCGGTATGACCGCAAGTTATATGGCGGTACTACGCATCGCGATATGACTACAATTGAGGCGGTACTACCGTAGCACGGTAAGACCGATGTTGCTTGGCGGTATGTTTTTTCTAGAGCGCATGTGTTTTGGAGTTTCTTCTCCCTTGATAATCGGTATGACCGTAGTTTGGGAGCGGTACTACCGTAGTGCGGTAGTACCGATAGTTTCATGGAGGTATGACCGATTGTGCCTTGTTCATTGGAAATCTTGGCAGCAATGTTTGTAGGTTAGATCAATCTCATGGGTTTCATAGCATATGTGTTGCATGATGCACATTTTGACTAATGTGGGTCAAGTTGCAAAGAACTTATTTCCGGAATCGATTTCTTGGTCTATTGTTGTGCAGGAGGCTTGGAGGTCAACGATGGTCAACGGCGAGGATGATCGAAACTAGACTTGGAGAGCGGCGTTGAGCGATCGAGGATGCGGTGAAGTCAATGGACTCAAGCATGGCATAAGCGGACAAGGATGACCGAATGGGAAGTTCGGTACGACATGTTGCATCAAGCAACGCGAGGGTCGGTGCAAGGGCCATGGTGGTTTCGGTAGGAGCCGGATGGGAGAGACTTGCTGACATGAAGAGAGTCGTTGATCAACCTACACGTGGCGAAGCATGGGATTGCTTCACCAAGTTTGGACTCGGTCTTCGGAGAAGGATCGAGAAGGGGTAGTTTGGTAACTTCACCTAAATACCGCCTTGGTGACCTTTTGCTAACCCGCAGCCCAAGACGGCACAAGGAGAAGTGGTTTAGGTCAAAAGAAGATGAAGACGACACTTTGAAATACGTGCATGAGTGAAACTCGTTTGTGTGTGGGCTTAACGGGTGCCCATTAGGGATATCCTTCTAGAAGCTAGCCTCCACTATAAATAGGGGAGGGTGCTGGTTGTGCACTCCCCCAACCCTTGTATTTTCAACAAACTCTAGTTTGTGTTTAGGGATAGGAGAGGTTAGGGTTCTAGAGAGGTGAATTGATTGAGTGCTCAAGTTTGTGCTTTTGTCCTCCATGGTGGAGTGGGTGTAAACCAACTTCAATCTCTAATCAATCAAAGCAAGACTCTTCAAGATGATTCTCTCTTTGTTCTTGCTCTCTCTCTTTTGGTGATTTTGGGTTTTTGATGATTCCTTGGTTTTCCTTTGGTTTCTTGTGGTGATCTTGCTTGCTGTGATATGTGGGAATACATCTAGGATCATCTCTTATCCACGAGCAAGTTTTTGGATCATATTTTGGTTTTGACTCAGTTTCGAAACAACCTTCACTTAAACGGAAAAAGGTCAGAACTTTGGCAATGATCTTTGCGATCCTTGATAGGAATAGGTTTCTAACATTCTAGAGATGGTATGTTTCAAGTTTCATGAAGTTTGGAGTAGTGGATCAAAAGATGTGCCAATTTTGGATTTTGTTCTTGGGTTGATTTAACCGTTCATCGTGCTATTTATGTTCATCTGGCAAGATCAAGAATGTTCATTCGGTAGTACCGATTTTTGAATATCATCGCTCACCGACACCGATCTGGTAGTCTTGCTCATCGATACTCGCATCTTTGCGTTTTTGGTTGTTGAGCTTGGGGATTTTGATTGGATTCAATACAAGTCTTTTGCTATGCTTGTATATTGATCTTCATAGCTATCATAGTTATTGGAGTGAAAATAGTGTTGAATCCGGTTAAAGTGAAAAAGAGTTAGTGCTCCTATTCAACCCCCCCTCTAGTCGCCATTTCGGTCCAACAGGTGGCATCAGAGTCCAGTTAGTTCAATCTTGATCTTAACCGGTCACTGAAATTAGCGATAGAGAAGTACTCCACCAAGCCGCATATCTTCGATGGGCTCGACTATGCCTATTGAAAGAATCGCATGCGTGTGTTCCTTCAGAGCGAAGGTCAAGCCATATGGGAGGTTGTTTGAGCCCCGCTCGTTTTGCCCGAGGTTGCTACACCGGCTTCAGCAACCCTCTTGGGTAACAACTATAAGGCAAAAAATTCCTATATGTCGGGCTTGGTAGATAGGAGTATGGCATGATTTGTAATCTTGAGACCGCGCACAAAATTTGGCACACCCTCGAAACCTACCATGAGGGTTCATCCCAAATTAAACAAGTATGCCAGATGGTCTTTAAGCGAGAATACAACAAGTTCGAGATGCATCCTAGCGAGAGCATCGATGATGTATTCACTCGCTTTAACAAGGTGATTAATCAGTTGAGAGCAGTAGACATCGAGTATTCTCAGTCTGAGAATGCCACCCACCTCTTGGCTGCAATCAACACCAAGGAGTGGGAGATGAAGGCTACTGCCATTGAGGAGAATGTCAATCTCTCTAATCTCTCTTTAGAGCTGCTCTATAGCAAGCTTAAGACTCATGGGATTAAGAGAGTTAGTTACCCAAGAAGGAGAACATGGCTTTGGTGGCTGACCCTCTTAAAAGAACTTCTGATGATTCTTCTGAGTCTTCCTCTAGGTTTTCACTTGCCTGTTTATCTGCAATCCATGAAGAGGAACTTGAAAGTATTCTTGAGGCTGAGTTAGCCTTTCTAGCCAAAAAATTCACATCGGCCTATAACAATGTGAGAAACAAGAAGAGAGGCGGCCCTATGACATGCTATGAGTGTGGAGAGCTCTACCATATCCAGGCGAACTACCCCAAGCTAAAAGGGAAGGGCAACCACAAGGATGAGAAGGCAGCTTGGAGGAAGTCTCAAGCGAACAAGTCCAAGTTTGATGCTGCCAAGCTTATGAAGGCCGCTCACCGGGTCCTTGCCGCTTTTAGAGAGAAATCCATAAGCGATGTGGACTCCGGGAACGAGGAGGACAAGAAGGAGGAGCTCCCTCAAGACAAGAACAAAGGGAAGGCAAAAGACTTCACCGACATGTGCTTCATGGCCAACTCTGTCAATATTGATGACATCGATGAGGTACCTCCATCCTATGAAGTTCTCTTTGCTAGACGTGATGCTATATTTGAGCAACTGCTTAGCTAGGATAAGGCGTTAGAGTTCACCATGGCTAGGAATAAGGACTTAGAGTCACAAGTTGATAATCTCACACTAGATCTTGTGAATGCTAAGAATCTTGGTGCTGATGAATGTTCATCCTGCCATACTTTACACTCTGAACTTGCTAAATTGCAAGCTGCTCATGATGTTGCCTTGCACCAACTAGAAAATGTTAGGACTGAGTTAATTGAAATTAAATCTGTTCCATGTGAAAAATGCTTAGAATCTAGCAAGTTGGTCGTTTCCGATAAGGCTGAGTCTAGCACTTGCTCTTTCTGCTTAGAACGTGAACATGAAGTAAAAGACATCCATGTCCTGCAAGATGGGCTGGATGGTTGAACGATGTTAGGATAATGCAACATCGGGCCAAATTAATAATTATGATGCTTAATGAACATTACTTACCTCTTGGATCTGGAATGCGCCCGGGTGACGTTGAGCGATAGTACGACCCACGATCTCACTTGCTGGAGCCTTCCCCTTGTCCGCCACCCACTTGGCCTTATCGTACTCATCTAATTTCCTGAGCTCGTCCGATGCCTTTTCAGTAGGGTTGGGGTTGGGTACATAAGGTGTCCAGCGCTAGTAGGTCTCGGCTCGCCATGGAAAGTTCACCTTGTACTTCTGCTGGATGAATACCCTACCATACATCTCCGGGCCATCGATCCATTGGAAGAAGTTGCATTGCATCTCCAGCTGCCAATATGGACGTGTGTAATCAGGGATTTATGGAATGTAACGTATGGTCTTAAAAATCTTTGTGTGTGCAAGATACGCTCGAGTGAACGTCGCCGGGTGTGTGGACTAGATGATCTTTGCCGGTTCTTCGCACACACATTGCGGGACTGGGAACCGCGGTGGTATTAGCGCATCCTTCATAGACTTATCGGGGTAGGGTTTAGCCCTCTCGGCTAGCCACTTGCATCTCGCATTATCCTCTTGTACATGTTTGCCGAGTCCTCCATCTCCTTCCACCTAGTTGTGTGAAGCAAGCTTTGGTGTAGTGTTGGGTTTGGTTGTGTAGTCTTCTCTCTAGATCTCTCCCACCTCTTTTTATAAGGGCATAGGGTGTAATGCTCAAGGTGGAGTGAGAACACACAAGAAATCGATGTGTGTGGTGTGTTCAATTATGAAAGGGTTGAGTCCAAGTGTGTTGTCTTTTCAGTCTAAAAAGCTGGCGAGGCGGAGAGTGTCGTCTCATCTGCCTGAAAAGTTTGCGTGGTTGTGTTTGGTCTTTTCAATCTGAAAAGCTGGTGTGGCAGAGTGCTGTCATGTCCTTCTGAAAAGTTTACACAGCAGAGTCCAGTCTTTTCGGTCTGAAAAGCTGAGGAGGTAGAGTTTCAGTCTTTTTGATATGAAAAGCTGGTGTGGCAGAGTGTTGTCATGTCCCTCTAAAAAGTAAAACGATCGCAACACAGCATGTTCATTTCGGTCAGAAAAGCTGGCGAGGTGGAGTGTTGTCTTTTCGCTCTGAAAAACGAGCGAGATGTAGTGTTGTCATGTCAATCTAAGAAGCATAGTCTGGTCATTTGTTGCCATCAAAAAAAGAGAGATGTCAGTCAATCGGATATTCTCATGACTGATGTAGTGAAGAGGGGGGGGGAGGCTTTATGGTGGCAAGTACTGTCACACCATGATCTTTGGCGTGACAGTAATGTCTTGTCATGCTATTATCCGTGGCATGGCATAACCGTGCTACCACGCTAGGGTTTGCGCAGTTTCGGAGGAGTTGCAAAAACCTCATCGCTTTTTGGTGCTAAGTCCTGTCACGCCAGGAGTCCTGGTGTGACAGTAACATCTTGTCATGCCATGAGACTTGGTGTGACATATAAGTGCTGCCACGCCAGATTTTGTGCTGTTCCAGAGGAGTTGCAAAAACCACATCGTATTCTAGTGCTAAGTCTTGTCATGTCAGGACTCCTGGCGTGACAGTAACATATTGTCACACCACGAGGCATGGCGTGATAAAACAGTGTTGCCACGCCATGAGACCTAGCGTGACAAAATAGTGCTGCCACGCTAGGGTTAGTGTAGTTCCAGAGGAGTTGCATGCCAGCAGCATCCTTCTGGTTCTAAGTCCTATCACTCCAGGGATAGTGGCGTGACACTTGCAGTCAGTCATGCCACTATACCTGGCATGACAGTACCTCTATAAACATAAAACAGCAACATCTATGCATGTATCAAGTTCAGAAAATTCAATTCATTCAAACATGGACATCTATGCATATCTTAGTTCAGAAAAGTCATTTCATGCAAGCATTTCAAGAATCATCCAAGATAGCCGATACTAGCATAGCACTGATGCCCTTAGTAACGTTGTTGAACACCTCCGAGATATTCGTTGTCATCATACCATACCGATAGCCACCTTCATCATATGCTTGTGCCCACTTCGTCTTCTGCTCCAAGACCTCGTCCAACCACTTATTCCCTCGATCGTTGTGTAGGACCGGAAAGGCGACTAGAGGGGGGTGAATAGGCGCTCAATCAATTTTTGCAACCCCTCAAAGAAGCACCAACGGAAATCAGAATCTCTGCTGAAAAATACCAAAATCAGTACTACCGCCTTTATGATCGCGATACTACCGCATAGCGGTACTACCGTAGTTCATAGCACGGTATGACCGATTTTCCTGGAGGTCATGCCGACAGTAGAGTTTTCAAACCTAAAACCGACACAACTTTTGATTCAGCCAACCAAAACCTACCAAACTTGAAACATAACCTCTAGGGGATATCTTTAACCTATTCCAATCATCTATTCAACAGATCCATGTCAAAGTTTTGACCTTTCTCAGATTTGATGAAGAACGGTTCAAAAACGAGTCAAATACCCAAATCTGATCCTACGCTTGATCGTGGGCTATGGATGATCAAGATGATCTTAGATGGTCTCCCACAAGTCACAGCAAGCATAAGCAACAGAGGGATTCGAGAGAAAAGCAGTGGATCATCAAAATCGCAAAAACATCAAATAGGATGCAAGAACAGATTGTCGGGACCCAAAATATGCAATTCTGGACCCTCTGTGTATACTGCACTAGTCCAGGATCACGCTAGTGCACACAATGGGCAACATCGGTGAAATATCATTTCCATATACAAAGATAACTAATAAGCAGCACAAATAACGAGAAACATCGAGTAAAGACCTTAAGGTCAAAGCTTACAATTAATGCTTCAAAGGGCGATAGCTCAATGAAGCTACAATTTATATAACACTCGCCCAAAATCCGCTCAATGCCCAAATTTCCACCGTATGGGCGGACCAGACACATAGCACCCCACTTACACTTTCGTCCTCGCCGTGTAAAAGGGTTAACCCGAGGTGCTATGTTTGGACCCAACAGACATTATATACTAGTACAACTCATTTTAGACAAGCAATGTGGGACTAATCCCACCACACAACTCCTCATGGGCCACATGGGCTGCATCTGAGTAGGCCGAGGTATTACATTCACCCCCTTAAGTGGCGCCCTCGGCGACACCGCATATCTGTGACAAATGCCCAGACCACCCCTCGGTACATGTCCGTGCGTCGATCTTGCACATATGCCATGCCGTGTGTCCACTCAGGGACCACACACGCCATCGCCATATGCCCGCCCCCTGCCCAAGACGCTTGCGTCTGTGAGGTTGATGCTCGATACCATCTGTAACACCTGCCCAAAATCCACTCAATGCCCAAATTTCACCGTGGGGACGGACCAGCACACATAGCACCCCACTTACACTTTCGTCCTCGCCGTGTAAAAGGGTTAACCCGGAGGTGCTATGTTTGGACCCAACAGCATTATATACTAGTACAACTCACTTTAGACAAGCAATGTGGGACTAATCCCACCACACAACTCCTCATGGGCCACATGGGCGCATCTGACGAGTAGGCCGAGGTATTACAACAATGAGCAAACAGAATAACCCGGTGATGCCCATCCATATGCCCACAGGCAATCGGCTGGGGTGCGCGACCTAGTTCTCCACGATCCTTGAAGTAGACCTTGTTGACTGGCGATTCCTTCACCTCTAGTTGATTTATTAAAGCAAGCATGAGTACACACCGTACTCGTAAGTCATACCACAGAATGCAAATTATAGATGCAGGCCTATTCCAAAGGAATGGCTTCTGTGGTTATTTTGCAGAAATGCAACAATTTGCAGATTAAATACAAGTAATAGATTGAAAGCATAATTCAAAACAAATAGACAATAATAAGTTTTATCATTTGTTTTCACAAAGACACATAGCCTAATCAAGTTATTCACACAGCTGCATAAGTTATCTCACACAGCTGTCCCATCCCAAGTTTTATGAAAATCTACCCCTCGTGTGAAATCCCCGAGCATGTCCATGACCGCGGACGCAGCTATTCGAATAGATTGTTCAACACTCTGCAGAGTTTGTACACTTTACCCACAAGATGCAATCAACTGGATCAAAGCTGATCACAACAAAATCTTTCAGAAACTTCATCTCAACATTGACACTCCCGGTATGCTTAGCCGCCACAGACGCGCACCGTTGGACAGGGACACGGCGAACCGCCCCGTGATGCGACTACTTGGTAGTACACACCTCCACCCAATCCGACACAGCTAACCTACAACCTGAGTAATCAATGTCAAGACTCCATAACTTACTAAGTTAGGCCCGTCGCATCAGGCATGTGGTTGTACGAAAGGCTCAGTTCAATGGCGCACAAAGTTAAGTCATTAATTGACCAAGGCAAGACTTCCAAATAAACTACACATCCCTATGCACACAGGTTATTAAGCCCACGCACATAGCTCCACCAAAATATCACACAGTATCCACCACTTGCCCCAGTCTAAATCCTTTCCCAACCCATTGGTTAAGTGCAACATATGCCATCAACGAGTAATAGCACATAGCGCACACAGTTTCTATCACATAGTTCCATAGTCACTTAGTCAAATTTATATTTGCAACTACATGAGATGGTGACTCATAGCATGGCTAAGCAAACTAATCGTATCTAACCAACCCACGTTGGTAATACCATAGCACCAACTAAATGAACCAAACTAGGGTGACAAAAGATTATGGCATACAATTAGACAAGGAGGTCATAACAAACTGGATATTAACTAATCCCAAAAGCATTGAAATAAATAATTAAAGTAAATGCAATAATTTATATCAATATAACTTTTGAAAACTAGGTTCAATATGATCAAAGGTATAACTTGCCTTGCTATAGCAATGATGATCTTATTTAACTTTAATCTTCTACTGTCTTGATCTTTAGCTCCTTCTTGATCAGCACTTCTCGTAGTATCCACGTCTACTCGCAAATAAGCAAATAAACCAAAACAAATAAATAACAGAAAGCAAACAAACTCCAAAAATAAAATAATAATCTCAGATAAATAGATATTGAATTGAGATGAATTTAGGAATTTGAATGGACTCAATCGGAGTTCGGATTCAAAGGATATGAGCTTTGGAAGATCACATGAAATGATGAAATTAGAGAGGAAAGAATATTCAGAGAATATTCCTTTGGATCAAATAAAATAAAAGAAATTAGAGACTTACAAGTGGGGTCCACTGGTAAGTGAAACAAAGATAAAAACAATGGATGGCATGTGGGACCTACCTTGCATTGAGATGGTGCACGATGGACTGGTTCATGGTTTTGGATCTAGGGCTTGAACTTGGATCTACTACATGGCATTGACTGGACTGCCACATGTGTAAAGAGGCTGAGGTGGAAGGGTGAATTGAACACTGATGTGGCCGCATGGACAGAGCACGCAGACGAAGGAGATGGACGGCAACTCGGTGATGACCTCCACGGCTGCAGCGACAAAGATGAAGCAAAAGGTGCCCGAAGAGATTGAAGGTAAGCATGGCGACCATGACGACAAGGGGATCACCATGGGATGCTCGGGGAGTACCGAAGCTGACCGGAGCAGCGACAACTTGAAGATGACCGGAGAGAAATAAGAAAGGCGGTGGCAAGAATCAAGCGACCGATAGCAAGGAAGAAAGGTATGGATAGCATGAGGGGAACACGGAGCATAACGTGACGCTCATAGATGAACGGAAAAGCTCACCAAATAGTAGATCGAACAAGGTAGTGTCGGCTGGAGGTCGGGGAGACGAAGGCGATGGTGATTCGAAGGTCCTCGGGCGACAACGACCGCGTCACGGTGTGGAACGTCGCGCTGCGGTTCCAACGGAGAAGATGGCACGAACGGGGAGGCACCGACAACGGTGGAATCCGATGGCGACCAAGCTTCGGCGGCCTCTGTTCTTCAACAAAATTGCGGCGCAAGGAGCCGAAATAAGAGAGGAGATGTTAGGGTTTCGGGAGAGGACATCCGGGCGAACAAGATGACATGGTTGGGGTTCCTTTTTATAGGGCTGGAGAGGAGGAGTCAAAGGGAGAGCCGGCGGCGCTGCTACTGTGTTTGTTTCGGTCACGGGAACAAGAGTCCCAGCTTGAAGACGATGGGGATGTGGCACATTGGGCCCACGGATCAGAGGAAGCAAGAAAAAGCAAAACCAACGCCGCTCGGTGGGCCTTCGCATGCGACCCGCAGGCGAAAAGGAAAAATAAATTGGGCCAAGAAGAGCGGCCCAAGGTGCACACTACTGCTCGGTCGGTGAAGAAAAGCGGCATCGGTTTGACTAGCGTAACCAATGACCAAAAGGATCTGGTTACTGAACACATGACTCGCTACAGGACCATGCAATGAACAGTGGCGCATGGGGTGGCCGGAGGCGATGCGGCGGCAACGAAGGGGCAAAACGGAAAGGAAACGACGAGCCGGACGCGATGGTGCGATTGGATTTTGGAAAAATTCACCGAGGAAGTGAGCAACGCGATGAACGTGGTTCGGCTTTACGGCCTGACATGGCTCCGGCGATCTTCGGGCAAAGTGGATGGTACCATGACGTAGAGGACGACGATGCGAAGCCAACGCCGTAGACGGTTCGGCCGGCGGACGTCGGATGAAGGCGCAACTCGCCGGAGAAGATCTTTGGGGAGAGCTCGGTATTCTGCCGATAGCGACGAAAATAGATTGGTTTGGAAGAAACCAAATCAGGGGATTGGAAGAGGAGATCAAGACGGACACGTAGGCGCAAACGGTTCGCTTTTATACGCACCGTAGAGGAAGATATGGAATTTAGAATATTTGGTTTGGCTACGGCTGCAACCGATCGGCTGGGCGGTTGGGATACTAAACAGCATCCGCGCAATACTGTAGCACGGGATTCGGATGAACAGTACCCGATGGGTACTGTAGCAGTGGGGCAGGAGAGAGAGCAGAGGATTTTTGGAATTAAAGAAAATCCCAAACATCAAGGAGATCAAATAAATAGTAAACAAATCCAGAAAAATCTCAAAAAATACCAGAAAATTCCTTGGAACACAAGAAAGCCAAATAACACAGGTTTTTATTTAATTAATGTTTATATTAGTCAAATTAAATATTTTTAATTTTTGGAAATTCCCAATTAAGCTTTATTAATTCAAATAAAATTGGTGAAATTTTCCAGGGACCTAAACTACTTGAAAGATTTTTTAAAAGCCAAATTTTGGGACGTTACACAGATCAAAGAACAAAGAGGGATCATCTCAAAGAACTTGCATGGATTGATTGATGATTGAAGATTCGAGGTTTACAGCCACTCCATCTTGGAGGACACAACTCAATACATGAGCTTACAAGGCATCAATCCCTAAACCCTAGCTCTCCTCTTCCTCTTCTAAACCCTAAGGCCAAATAGGATTTTTCTCAATGGACACCGTTGGGCTATTGGAACCAGCACCCAGGGCTTATATAGTGGAGGCTAAGCATCTAGGAATATTCCATTAGGGCACCCATTGAACCCTAACACACAATGGGTTAACACACGCACGCATCTCAAAGCGCCATCTTCGTCTTTGCTTGACCTAAACCGTTTTTCAAGCGCCGACCCGCGCCCGCGGTTTAGCCAGGAGATCACAAAGGCGGTATTTGGTGAAATTACCAAAATACCCCTTCTTGATCCTTCTCCATGGACCGAGTCCAAACCAGTCGAAGCAATCGCCTGCTCCGCCACGTGTAGGTTGATCAACGGCTCTCATCATGTCGGCAAATCTCTCCCGTCCGAATCCCATCGGAACCTCCAAGGCATTTGCACCGACCCTCGCGCCGCTTGATTCAGCTAGCTGCATCGAACTACCCATTCGATCAACATCATCCATTCTGCGCCAAGCTTGAGTCACTTGACCTTACCTGGCATCCATGATCGCTCTGGACCTCAACTCTCCAAGCTTAGTCCCGATCCTCCTTGCCGTTGACCGTCGTTGACCTGCAAGCCACCTGCACAGCAATAGACAGAGAAATCGCCTCTGGGAACAAGTTCTTTACAACTTGACCCACGTTAGCTCAAACATGCAATACGCAACACATATGCAATGGCAAACAAGGATATGACCTATCCCCAACTCAAATCTCTGAAAGAAACAAAGATAACCAAAATTCTCAGCAAATGCGGTACTACCGCCAAGTAACACTCGGTACTACCGTATCACGGTAGTACCGTTCATAGCACTGCGGTCATACCGCTCTCAAAGGATTCCCGAAAAACTCCCAAAACACTGTTACTGGTATTTCCATACTGCTTAACAACCCACGGTCGTATCGTTACGTGGTAGTACCGTGGCTTCCAAGCCGGTACTACCGATACCAGAAAATCACCACGCTCACACAAAGGCATCCGGTAGCACCGCTCTACTTAAGCCAGTTGTTCCGCAATGCGGTATTACCGCGGTTAACACGCCGGTACTACCGATTATCTTGACACTTTGCTGAAACTTTCTGAAAAACAAGAATTCCAACAAACCTTCAGCCAAATTGTCAATTGTAACATCACTTAGGTCCATGAGCATATCCTCATGGTGCTCACAATCTCCCCCTTGATGAACACATTGGCAATTTCCCAGAAATGAATGTTTTGAGGTTTGAAAGTAAAAGAAAACAGTTTATCGCACAAGGGCACAACTTGGTCCTAAAAGCAAGTGAATGCAAGGAAATGACCAAGTTGGCTTTAGAATAGCTTCAGCAAGTGAGATAAGGTGAAAGAATCAGAGAGAGCTTCAAATTCCATAAATGAGACAAAAATCTCACTTAAGGTCCAAAGGAAAGAGCAAGTTTTCAACAAGACCTAAAACAAAACAACATTTTTGTTAATTTTTCTCCCCCTTTGACAATGGAGTCATCAAGTTGCAAGAGAGAAAATAGAGCATGAATAACATGGAATGGCTGCAGTTTTTCAATTTTTCAGGTTTTCTGTTTTTTTTATTTTAATTTTAAGCAAAAGGAGCCATGAAGATTATCCAAGAGGACTATACAAGTATTACACCAAGCCATATTATATGAAGAAGCTATGTTCAATCATGGCAAAACATGTACAACAAATCTAATACCAAAATAGCAATAATCTGAGATTAAGTGAATTGGTAGCATGACATGGTGCTCAAGATCATAGTTTAACTAAAGGTATCCAAAAATGAGTCAGGCCATGTCGTTAAGCAAAAATGGAGCCCAGAAACTAGAAAATGAGTCAATTTTGAGCATTTTTTAGTTTAATTATGAATCAACTTGTTCAAGCATTTGAAATTTAGCACTTTGAGCACTTTGCTGAAAATGATTGGTTTTATCTTAGTAAAGCAAGTCCTGGACTAGGAGCCATCCACAACTGCCTCCTAAGCTTCAACCAATTGCCAATTTGTTTTCTTAGCATTGTGCTAGATCTCAAGCCTTGCCGCGACCATCTCAAGCAAAAAGCTTAAAAGAGTGGTCTAGGTCATCCAAAACTCCCCCTGAGTTCATGTCTAGTGCAATGGCAAGCCGTCTCATAAGAAAGAATTGGTGAGATCAGTTTTTTCGCACAGAAAAGCTCATTTTTCATTTGCTTGACTTAAGAATTATCATAGCTCAATTTAAAACTCAGAATAAGTTCAAGACTCAATTTAGCCTATATGACATGGCATGAATCATTAAAGGATCACTATGGCAAAACTAGTCACAAGATCTACCAAGTCATGTTTCGATTCAATTTTCTCACAGATAATAAAGCTAGCATGGCAAGAGCTAAGCAATACAAGAAAAGCCATAAGAGAAGTCTAGCAAACTAGCACAAGACATGGCAGGGTATAAAGCATGAAAACATGTCATACAAGGATAATAGCCAAAGCTCCACAAGTTTATATTAAAATGCAAGTTGCTGAATTTTAAAATGCATCAAGGTACAATGAATGCAAAAGAGCAAACTCCCCCTCAAAATAGGCCAAGAGGACTAACAACCCCCAACTCTCCCCGTAAGAAAGCAAAACGAGAAGAATCAAGAGCTTTAGTGAAAATATTCGCAACCTGCTGCTCGGACTCTACAAAGTGAAGCACAACATCACCTTTCTCAACATGGTCTCTAAGGAAATGGTATCGAATGTCAATGTGCTTGGTCCTGGAATGTTGCACTGGGTTTTTGGCAATGTTAATGGCAGAAGTGTTGTCACAGAAAAGAGGAACACTACCCAAAGATAACCCATAGTCCCGTAGAGTAGATAAGATCCAGAGAACCCGAGAACAACTACTCGCTGCAACTACATACTCAGCCTCGGTAGTGGATTGTGCAACAGAGGATTGTTTTCTAGAAGACCAAGAGATAAGAGATGTGCCTAAGAAATGACACGTGCTAGAAGTACTCTTCCTATCCACTCTACACCCCGCAAAATCAGCATCAGAAAAGGCTCGAATGGAGAGAGCAAAATCAGAAGAAAACCAGAGTCCAAAGTCAAGAGTGTCTTGGAGATACCTGAATATGCGACGCATTGCTTGACGATGAGAGGCTCGAGGGGAAGCCTGAAATCGAGCACATAGACACACAGCAAACTGTATGTCCGGCCTCGACGCCGTGAGGTAGAGGAGGGAGCCGATCATGCTGCGGTACTCCTTCTGGTCCACGGGCTCTCCATCCTCATCAAGGTCCAGCACGGTGGTTGTGGCAATGGGAGTAGACATTGGCCTACTGCTTCCCATGTCGAGGCGCCGAAGAAGGTCCTTTGTATACTTACTTTGATGAATGAAGGTGCCTTCTTTCAGTTGCTTGACTTGAAGACCAAGAAAGAAGGTCAATCCGCCCATCATGCTCATCTCGAACTCCCTGCTTATAGAATCTGAAAATCTGGACACCAAAGCATGAGAAGAACCACCGAATATGATATCATCCACATAAAGCTGAACCAACAGAAAGTCACTGCCATGCCTGAGAGTGAACAAGGTTTTATCAACCATTCCCATTTTAAAATCATTTTTAAGCAAGAAACTCTTAAGCCTATCATACGAAGCTCTAGGGGCTTGCTTCAATCCATACAAGGCTTTGGAGAGCTTAAAAACATGATTTGGGAACTTGAGATTTTCAAAACCAGGAGGTTGCTTGACAAAGACCTCTTCTTCTATGAAACCATTCAGGAAAGCACTTTTAACATCCATTTGATAAAGCTTAAAACCCTTAGATGCCACAAATGCTAACAAAATGCGAATGACTTCTAGTCTAGCTACAGGAGCAAAGGTCTCTTCAAAGTCTAAGCCTTCTACCTGGGAATAACCTTGAGCTACAAGCCTAGCCTTGTTGCGAACTACCAACCCATCCTCACTTTGCTTATTTTTGAAAACCCATTTTGTTCCAATTACATTATGATTAGGTGGAGGTTCAACTAAGGTCCAGACTTTGTTTCTTTCAAAATTTTCAAGTTCTTCATGCATGGCATTGACCCAAGAGGAATCAGATAAAGCATGGGTGACATCTCGGGGTTTAAAAGACGCGACAAAAGCAGAATGTGCATGAGAATCAGGAGAAATAAACCTGGAGTGAGTGACTCGCTCATGAAGATCCCCAATCATCTGCTTAGGTGGATGCTGTCGCTAGATATGAAGAGGAGCTCCTGGTGCTGAAGTGGCCTCTACCTCATGGGCTGTGGAGGTAGGAGCAGAGCCACTCAGGTCGTCGGTGAAGATAGGAGGAGGCTGCTCAGCTGAAGCTGGAGTAGTAGAAGCAGGCTCTCCAACCATCTCAGAAGTGACTAGAGGATGGATTGGGTCCTCATCCTCAGAGTCATCGTTGATGAAGATGCTTTTTTGAATATCAGGAACCTGTGTACCTGCATCATCGGGTCTAGTACCAGGACTAGCCTCATCAAAAGTGACTTCGCAAGTCTCAACAATTTTGTTAGTATCTAAATTAAATACACGATAGCCACGAGAATGAGTAGGATATCCAAGAAATATGCCATCAGAACATCTAGATTCAAATTTATCAAGGTTGCCATGTTTAAGAATGAAGCACTTGTAACCAAAAATCTTGAAATGAGAAACTTTGGGCTTATGACCAAATCTGAGCTCAAAAGAAGTCTTACCAATAACAGATCTCAAGAACACCCTATTAGAGATATAACAAGCAGAAGAGATCGCCTCAGCCCAAAACCTTCTAGGTGTGGAATGCTCATCTAGCATGGTTTTGGCCATCTCTATAAGGGTCCTATTCTCCCACTCTACAACACCATTCTGTTGGGGAACTCTAGGTAAAGAGAACTGGTGCTCAATTCCCCTATCAGTGCAGAAGGTAGCAAAGGAAGAATTCTTGAATTCTGTCCCATTGTCACTCCTAATGGCTCTCAAGGCTCCAGGGAGGTCAACAGCTAGTCTAAGGACCAATTCTCTAAAATAACCAAAAGCCTCGTCCTTATAAACCCGAAAATAAACCCATGAATACTTGGAGAAATCATCTACAATCACAAGCACATACCATTTCCCTCCTGCAGACTGAACTCTAGAGGGGCCAACAGTGTCTAAGTGCGAAAGCTGACCAGGTCCATCAGTCATCACTAAAGTAAGAGGTGGATGAGAAGTAGAAACCATCTTACCATGTATACAGGGTGTGTACACTAGGTCTCTAACAGCCTTCAGCCTAGGAAAACCTCTAATCAAATCCTTACTACTGATTCTAGTCAAGTGGTCAAAACCTATGTGTCCAAGCCTACGATGCCACAAAACTAGATCATGAGAATCAAAAGCCACAAGACATCTAGGGCTAGAAGTAGAAGAGAAGCTGAAATTAGCACAAAAGATCCTCTTAAACCTAGAGATCTCAAAGACAAGCTCACCTGAGGAGTCTAGAACTCTACACTCACCACTTTTAAATCTCACTTCTAGACCCTCATGAAGAAGCTGGGAAACAGATAAAAGATTATACCTCAGCTTACTTACCAAAGCGACGTCCTTGAGCATGAACTTGTTGTTGACGCGTACTGTGCCCTTGGCTGTCACGGTCCCGGTAGAAGTATCCCCAAATGTGATCAATTCGTTGCCGGATGCACGTGTGAGGGAGGAGAACCATCTAGAATCTCCAGTCATGTGTCGAGAACATTCAGAGTCAACAAGCCAAATGTCCTCCTTCCTCGCATGACGAACCTGTAGGGCATAAGTAGGAAACATCTGTGCCTTAGTACTGGGGTTAGTGATAAAAGACTTGGGAATCTAGTACTGAGTCACACGATGCTTTGGAACAGCAGTAGAAGCAGCAATAACATGGTTAGTGGCAAAATCATGAGAATGCACATGATCAACACCTAGACCTCTCCGAATCGATCTACCAAAAGATCGGTACTCCCCCTGTCTAGATGCTACCCGTGGTTTCTCCTCACGATATCCTAACCCAAAACGCTGCCTAGAGCCACCAAAAGAGTCAAAGAAATCATCTACGAACCTAGGCCTATGTCTAGTAGGAAAGATAGGCTGCCTAGCTCCAGTGACTGTAACTCCTCTAATGGTCCTCAAAGCACTCATCCTCTCCTTCCTCTCAATTTTGGCTCTACAAAAGCAAAACTCAATGATGTGGCCATCCTTCTTGTAGAAGGTTCAATGGTACTTGATCTTTTGAGGGGTCTGGCCTGATGAAGTAGAAGCACCTGTCTGGCTAGAAAGAGTTTGGGCAAAACCTGCAGATCTAAAAACAATCTTAGATGGCTCAGGGGGTTCTACCTCAAACAAGCCACTAGCAACAGCTCTCACAACCTTATGTGGGTGATTCTTAGAATTCTCTGAGGAATTAAATCCTAGGCCACTATTCTTCACACTCACCTTAGATTGATCAAGAATCATGTTTAGGTTCTTCTTCCCACTAGTAAATCTCTCAATAGTCCTGTTAAGGTAGTCATTTTGTTTGGCTAGCTCCTTACATGAGGCACACTTATTAGGCTTGATAGCCCTATCATACCTTTCCTTATAGTGAGCTACCTTAGCTTTCAAAGCCTCACAAGACACACAATAGTCATCCCTAATCCTATCCAACTGCTCTTTGAATTTAACTCTAAATGCTTCTCGTATCTTATCTACATTATGCCCAACTTCAGCAAACAAAGCACAGGAAGCAGAATCAACAACTTTCTTGGAAGCAGTAATGGACATGGATTGTTCAAGTTTAGATTTCTCCTCTAGAGTCTTATTCAAAGCATCATTCTCAATTGTGAGTATAAGACAGTTTTCACATGAAGCAGATTTAGAGTGAAGGACCATTTCAGTCATTTCTTTCATTTTAGTCTTATTTTTCTCACAATGAGAGCAGGTGTGACTAGCATCAAATTTCTGCAATTCCTTAGTAGCACTATTCAACTTCAACTCAAGTAATGCATAATTTGAGCAAGATGAATGAATGGCATCTACAGCAGTCACATCTAGAGCAATAGCATCCATGCAGACCTGACTAGGACTCGACTTGAGAGAATCTAGTTCATCTAAAGCATCTTTCAGTTGATTAGTAACAGAGGAATGAGCAGATTTCAGTTTTGCTACTTCATCATGCAAGCTAAAGCAAGAGTCACAATCAGCAGGGTTAATGGATTTGAGCCTAACCACTTCTAGGTTCAAATTGTCAATCATGTTATCCTGTTTCTTAATCATTTTAGCTTGCTTTTGTATTTTTCGTTCAGCAGCAACCAATGCACGTTTCATATCATTTGGTGAGGGGCATACCTCGTCGGGATCGCTGAAGAGCTCATTGTTGTTGGAGGAGTCGACGTCGTGACTGTCCCTGGCCATAAAGCACATGCCGGTGAAGTCCTGGGCCTTCTTCTTACCATGAGAGTCATCATCGTCGTCCTCCGTCTTCGAGTCCACATTGCTCATGTCAACACTCTCAAGAGCGGCAAGGACCTGGCTGACGAACTTGCGATAGTTGGGCTTCTTGACTTTCGCATCCTTGGCTTGAGGACACCTCCGAGAGTCCTTCTCCATTTTGCCCTTCAGCTTAGGACACTTGGAGCGAATGTGGTTTGGCTCACCACACTCAAAGCAAGTGACAGGGCCACTTCTTCTTCTGTTCGTCACTTTGTTGTACACTTTGGAGAATTTTGTGGATAGGAGGGCTAGGTTATCCTCAGGTAGCTTCTCTAGCTGCTCATCACTCAGAGAATGCAAAGCGGACAAGGAAAAACCAGATGAGCCAAAATCCAATGAATCTGACGAGCTACCCTTAGATGGGTCGACCACTAAAGCCATCGACTCTGTCTTGGGAAGACGCGAGATAAAGTCAATCTCATGCGTATTCAACCTCGAGTAGAGCTTATCCATGGTAAGCTCACTCATGATAGTGTTGTCATTGATGGATGTGATCTTCATCCCCCAGACCCTTACATCAAGAGCACCCAAGAGTTGGCGTGCATTCTCAGATTCAGTGAAAACAAGATCAACAACGCGAATATCATGAAGGATCTTGGAGAACCTTCCCCACAGCTCATCCAAAGACTCACCAGGCCTTTGCTTGATCTTTGAGTATTCTTTCTTGAGCTGGTTCTGTCTCACTTCCTTGATCACAGTAGAGCCCTCGTGGTAATCACAAAGAGTCTTCCAAATCTCATGAGCAAACCTTAAATGAGCCACACGCTCAAACTCAGATCGACTAAGACCTTGGATCAAGAAGTTACGAGCTTTGCTATTAGCCTCAACATCTGGAGTGATCACATCATCATTGGCCGGCACGACATATGGATTTTTGACCTTAAGCCAAATAACGTGCCCTTGAGCCTCGATGTAGGCATGCATGCGTGCCTTCCAGTAAGCAAATTCAACTCCACCGAAAACAGGCGGTTTGGATGAATACTTGTCAGTCGCCATGGCTCCAAGACCGGTTAAGATCTATGAGAAGAGCTAACCGGGCTCTGATACCACTTGTAGGACCGGAAAGGCAACTAGAGGGGGGTGAATAGGCGCTCAATCAATTTTTGCAACCCCTCAAAGAAGCACCAACGGAAATCAGAATCTCTGCTGAAAAATACCAAAATCGGTACTACCGCCTTTATGATCGTGGTACTACCGCATTGCGGTACTACCGTAGTTCACAGCACGGTATGACCGATTTTCCTGGAGGTCATGCCGACAGTAGAGTTTTCAAACCTAAAACCGACACAACTTTTGATTCAGCCAACCAAAACCTACCAAACTTGAAACAAAACCTCTAGGGGATATCTTTAACCTATTCCAATCATCTATTCAATAGATCCACGTCAAAGTTTTGACCTTTCTCAGATTTGATGAAGAACGGTTCAAAAACAAGTCAAATACCCAAATCGATCCTAGGCTTGCTCGTGGGCTATGGATGATCAAGATGACCTTAGATGGTCTCCCACAAGTCACAAACAAGCATAAGCAATAGAGGATTCGAGAGAAAAGCGTTGGATCATCAAAATCACAAAAACATCAAATAGGATGCAAGAACGGATCAAAAGAGCGAAGAGGGCTCATCTCAGAGAACTTGCATGGATTGATTGATGATTGAAGATTCGAGGTTTACAGCCACTCCATCTTGGAGGATATAACTCAATACATGAGCTTACAAGGCATCAATCCCTAAACCCTAGCTCTCCTCTTCCTCTTCTAAACCCTAAGGCCAAATAGGATTTTTCTCAATGGACACCCTTGGGCTGTTGGAACCAGCACCCAGGGCTTATATAGTAGAGGCTAAGCATCTAGGAATATTCCATTAGGGCACCCATTGAACCCTAACACACAATGGGTTAACACACGCACGCATCTCGCCGTCTTCGTCTTTGCTTGACCTAAACCATTTTTCAAGCGCCGACCCGCGCCCGTGGTTTAGCCAGGAGATCACAAAGGCGGTATTTGGTGAAATTACCAAAATACCCCTTCTCGATCCTTCTCCATGGACCGAGTCCAAACCAGTTGAAGCAATCGCCTGCTCCGCCACGTGTAGGTTGATCAACGGCTCTCATCATGTCGGCAAGTCTCTCCCGTCCGAATCCCATCGGAACCTCCAAGGCACTTGCACCACCCCGCACCGCTTGATCCAACCAGCTGCATCGAATTGCCCGTTCGATCAACCTCGTCCATTCTAAACCAAGCTTGAGTCACTTGACCTCACCCGGCATCCATGATCGCTCTAGACCTCAGCTCTCCAAGCTTAGTCCCGATCCTCCTCGCTGTTAACCATCGTTGACCTGCAAGCCACATGCATAGCAATAGACAGAGAAATCGTCTCTGGGAACAAGTTCTTCACAACTTGACCCACGTTAGCTCAAAACATGCAATATGCAACACATATGCAATGGCAAACAAGGATATGACCTATCCCCAACTCAAATCTCTAAAAGAAACAAAGATAACAAAAATTCTCAACAAATGCGGTACTACCGCCAACACTACAACAGGACTGACTTTATACAACACATTGTCTGCAACACATGGGCTATGTGTTGTAGCTGCAATGTTTTTGCATCACATACTATATGTTGTTGAGGCTCTTTGCAACATATAGTTTACTCATTACGAAAAAGTTTGTGAAAGAGCCTCATGGCATCATATAATATGTGTTGCTCACATATATAATATGTGTATGTGCCGGCAATGTCTAAGAGATTACGGGTCCTATTATCTGCCGGCAATAATTGCTGTCTAGAATAACTTATCTACTGGTAATGTTTTTATGTTAGTTACAATACATCTGCTCTAGAAAACGTTAACAAGATGAACTTAACTGCCGGATAAAACTTTGGGCGGGAGGTGAAAAAATTAATCGCGTTATCTGCCGGCGAAAGACATTAGGTGCGATAGGTGAAAAAATCAGCCCTGCCTCCCCCTTATCCCCTCCCAAAGAAACCTCCCCGTGCCTGCTCCTCCTCCCGATGGCGCCCTCCCTACGCCGCCCTCCTCCCAGCGTGGCCCCTCCTCCCTGCGCCGTCCCATCCTCCCCGCGCCTCCCCTCCTCCCGACGGCGCCTTCCTCCCAGCGCCGCCCTCCTCGACCGCCTCTCCTCCCAGCGCCACTCCCCCCATTGCCCTCCTCCCTGGCTACCCCATCCACCCCCGCCTCGCCTCCTCCCTGGCCGCTCCCCCTCCTAGTGCCACCCCTCCTCCCCCGTTGCCCTCCTCCCTGGCCGCCCCTTGTCCCCCCGTTGCCCTTAGCTCTCCGCCTCCTCTCGGCTCGTTGGCCTGCCACCGCCCTCACGTCTTACCCGTGCCCCAGTTCCTCCAGCTTATGCCTCCGACCCCAGCCAGCTTGGCTCGGCTTTGGCTGCCATGCTTGTCCCCACGCCTGGCCCCTTGCCCGCCGCTACCACCTCCTGTGCCCGTCGCCGCACCCATGAGCCTCCCCGACCTAGTCCTCACTGCCGTGTGCCGTGTGCAGGGTTCCTTGCCAGATCAGTTCATCAAAGGACTGTCAAGTGCTTGTTTGCAAGGCCGAGCACAGATTGTTCCAAATCCACAGGTGAACTCAAAATACAAGGATAGCAATTATTCCTTAGTTTTCTATTTGGATGGGGCACATAGCCCAGAAAGTATGGAAATGTGTGCAAGGTGGTTTTCCCATGTTACAAAGAAGGATGAAATTCAACGAGGTTATTTGGAGCGACCTCATAGCGGCACAATTCTAGGAAGGTATGCGTTGCGATCTTTTTGGTTAAATTAATATTTGAATGGGGGAGTTTATTTCCCTCTCTCTTTTTAATCGTTGTTCTTTCTTTCTTATGAGATCTGATTCTCTGTTCAATTGCATGTCTGTAAGAGATCCTCAGAGATTGCTTCCACATCTTTTAGATACATGTGCCCAAAATGGTATGTCAATCAAACTCCTTGTTGCTGTATTGAAGATTTTGAGCCATATAATGATTTCATTTTGTAGTTACTCAACATGTATGGAAAAAAACAAGATTGTACTAGAACAATTGTTCATTTGCATGCCATGTACTGTCTTATGTTTCTTTTCCTTGCATTGTTGAACTGCCAACAGGTTGAGGAATGTGTGAAGTTACTACTTACTAGCATAATTCAATTTTTTTTTGCTCACTTTTCAAGATCGATATATTTGTATTCTGAGTTGAATGGACGCTTTTATTGCTCTTTCGTAATGACGAGTACTCAATCGCAATACAACAAGCTTGGTTCCCATGTATCACCACCTTCAGACCGTGAGCAAATTGATTTGTCATGGCAATTGTCACTTCAAAGGGTGTGGGAAAGCACCTTCATAGCAATAAAGGTTGTTCTAATTTTAATTGCAATTAACCAACAAAAGCTGTGTTTTATTGTCGACATGTGTTTTCTTGTTGAAACAAGTAAGTCCATTGAGTTGAAGATGATATATGGACTTGAATTGGGATGATCTTGGTCTAAATGGTGCAAACTCAAGTGGGGCAAGTTTAGTTTTGAATCTCTTCCATTGGCAATTAAGTGGTTAAGGAAGCTGCTCAACAAAACCAATCTACCTCATTTCGTGAAAGCTTAGGCTATACTTCAGCAATGTTCTCTCAAATGTTTCATAGCAGTACTATATACTAAAATGTGCGACTGGTGAATATTTCATCCATTCATTACTAGCTACTGTCTCATGGACATTGCAAAATTAATTGTCAGTTTATCCCATATAGTTTGCTTAAAAAAATTATCACATATATTCTGTAGGTATCATTGATTCATTTACTTCATCGTCGTTATTTTTGTCATGTATTCTTTGATCCTTTCAATGTCCGTGCATGTGTAAGTGTGTTTGTTTTATCTTTGGTTCTGCTATTCCATCATCTGGAACACCTATCATTTTTGTTATGTACTATTGTACTCATGTGTGTGCGGTTGTTTTATGTTCCTTTGATGCTGCTATTCCATGATGTAGGACACCTGTCGATTTGTTGTACTTCTTCTCTTGCAGCTGTTTGCTCACTTCACGCTGATACAATTGCATATGCACACTGAACCAGGTCTTGGTTACTGGCTCACTGCATCTCGTTGGTGATGTCTTGAGATTGCTCAAGAGGTAATTTGGTTGGAATGATACATGGTTCAGATTGAAGTGGCTGCTTACAAAACCATAAGCTATCATGTAAAGTAAAATTGCTGGAGGGTACGATTGTCCTAAGCTTCTTTACCACAAAGGGATACAAAATTTGGTGTTTTTCTTGCTGCAGTATACTTACTAGGCACTATGTAATCATTGGTGACCATCCGATGTTGCTTATTGTTTCACTTTGCGTTGGACCATTGACACACTACCCTTACAATTTATCCTGTTGAACAATGAAGAACTTAAAGGTGGTGGTCCTAGTACATAGCACCATGATGCGGAGTAACTTCCTCATCCTGTGTTATAGTGAATGAATTGGGATACCTGATTATAGACTTTTATGTTTTTTGATTGAACCACAGTTCAATGTTGAGTGGCCAGGTTTTACATTGGTTTATCTTATTTTGCTACATAATGTTCTTATTCTAGTAATTATAAACTGCGCACAATGCTAGCTTCTAAATGTCCATATTCCTTTATGTTGGACAGAATGGTGTGGACACTGAATCACTTTCCTACCTAAAAGGAGAGATAGAGAGGTTATTTATGAAGGAGAAAAAATGTTGACATGAGCTATGGATTAATGGGATTGTCAAATCCAGTGCAATGCCATCAAAGAGAAATCCAAACTTTATTGGAAGTGAAGAGGTACTTTTACAAATATACCTTCATACCATGTCATGGTAACTTCATTGGTGTCTTTTGAAGCACTTATAATTTTCACTACGCAGGACCCTACGTGCATTATTTGCCGACACTATCTTTATCTTTCAGCGGTTTCTTGTAATTGTAGGCTGTCTTCTTATGTTTGCCCTGAGGTTTGTCTTTCTTATGCCATTGTTTTGCTTTTCCCATGATTTCATGACCATCTGATGCAGTGAGTAAGAAATTATGCCGTACTATGTACTATACGTTGTGCTATTGAATGACACCTCAATTATGGTTGCCTTATTTTCCTTCTTATCTTGGTTTTAAGGGGTGCATTGTCTGCTCATTTCCAGGTCAAAGATCAACCGAGGCAAAGAAATGGGCTTTGAGTGTTAGAACGAGTGTTATATAGTGAATTAGTTTATCATGTATTTAAGTTTTGTAGTAAGCATTCTTTAGTGAGATGGCAAAATCAATTCTCTTGTCCCACCTTAAGTTTTGTTTATGTTCTGCCCTATGAGCCAATAGTGCAGTTTGAGCAGGCTGTGATTATACATGTTGTCTTTTAAGTGCACTACAAGGTTTAAGCACTTTTTAGCTTTCACTACATTAATAAACTAATTTATCACCAACTGCGGGATCTACTTGATGGGTCAATCGGCGAGGAGTACATATCGCAAACAATCGCTCTCTTGGAGCAAGCGGTTAAAGAATCTAGAGGAGGCGCATTTCTTGGAGTGTTACTCAAATAAAAGCATATTTTGGTATGTAAAATAGATTGGTGTTATCATATTATGATAAGGATACTTAGTTTATTACTTGACTACAAGATTTTAGTATGTAAAATAGATTGGTGTTATCATATTATGATGAGGATACTTAGAGATCTCAATGCACTTTTGTTGACTTCACTTAATTTATTCATTTGTTAGAGCTTTCAATATCTAGCTCTTTGAGTATCTAATGTCATGTATGTATATTCAATATTTTTAGAATATGATTATTGGTATTATAACAATAGATAGTTAGAGCTGGCTTAATGTGCCCTTGGGACATGTCATGTGAGATGACTTTTGATAACTTGAGCATCTAGTATAGTGGCTATTGAACACTGAACCATGAGGTTACCAACAAAGAGGTTGAACCATTAATATATTTTTTTCTTTTGGCTTGTTAGGAAGTAATTAAATATTAACATATTTGATGTGTTGAGTTTCTTTCCACCATTGATTTAATTATCATTGTTCCATGCATCTTTTGAAACTAGTTACTCTATTTTGGATTTAGATAAATTATGTTCAGCCTATTTATGTGCATGTAACACTTTGTGATCGTGATGGTAAAGTTTGTACTTATTGCAAAACGTCCTGCTGCAATGACAGTATGAAAGCATAATAGAAGTGTTCTGATTAAGCTGTTACAACTATTTCCTTTTCTTATCTTAATTGCGCTTGCATGTCAATATAGGTTGGTACAATAGTAGTACTGAAGTCCGCCAAATATCCAAACAAAGAGTTTGTGGCATATGCAACTTTGTTAAGCTGTGATCCAGATGTAGAAGTTGGTGGTGTTAAGCTTGGTAATCAATTTTGAAAACTGCGCATTACTTTTCCAATTGAAGAAAATGAGGTGCTGATTAGGCCATAGCACCAGTACAAGACAATCGGTGATGCAAAAGGAAAAACTGTAGCTTGGCCTTCAACTTTTGTATGTTTGTCTTGGCTTGCTTTACTTTCAATGAGTTATCTCTATATCATACATACTTATACCCCTACAATTTATTATTTTCCATGCAGGTTGAAAAGGTTAATGGTTGAATTTTCTATTTGGATCTATTCCTCACCAACTCATCAAGACGAAGAAGAGACTTCATGAAGATTAACTAGCGATACTTATGTTTGGCTTTTTAGGACTCAATTTATACTTTTTATCATGTTTAGCATTTTCAACAAACTCCAGTTGATGTATGGAATGATGTGAATGACAATAACTTTATTTATTTCCATGTGCAATGCAATCTATCTTTTCGGTGTTCTCATATTGAGTTGTATAATTTTTATATTCTCAAACATTGGATGAAAAGTATTGAGATAACAGTTCGTGTATTGCCATAAATTGCAAAAATAATTATTATTTCATTATGTTGTTGAATTTGCTACAAATATGCAACTGGCCATAAAAATGTATTGCTGATAACAAACATGTGTTGCTGACAAGTGTTTGCAGTGCTGTTGAAATATGTGCCACATGTGTTGTTATAAATAGAGAAATGCGTTGCGGGCCCTATATGTCAGCAACACCTATTCTTATGTATAACAACATTTAATTTGTGTTGCACAGGCTCATCCTATAGCATACCTATAACAACACTTAACATTTGTGTTGCTAGAATCAGCAACAACACTTTTTCGTACATACAACAACACATACCGGTGTTGCTATATGTCAGTCTTGTAGTAGTGCAAGTAACACTCGGTACTACCGCATCACGGTAGTACCGTTCTTAGCACTGCGGTCATACCGCTCTCAAAGGATTCCCCAAAAACTCCCAAAACACTGTTACTGGTATTTCCATACAGCTTAACAACCAACGGTCGTACCATTACGTGGTAGTACCGCAGCTTCCAAGCCGGTACTACCGATACCAGAAAATCACCACGCTCACACAAAGGCCTCCGGTAGCACCGCTCTACTTAAGCCGGTTGTTCCGCAATGCGGTATTACCGCGGTTAACACGCCAGTACTACCGATTATCGTGACACTTTGTTGAAACTTTCTAAAAAACAAGAATTCTAACAAACCTTCAACCAAATTGCCAATTGTAACATCACTTAGGTCCATGAGCATATCCTCATGTTGCTCACACGTTGGTCAGTCCCTAGCTCCGCCATCTTGACATTGAAGTTAGCTCCGCCATCTTGACATTGAAGTCCCTCTTCTCCAAACATTCGCACAACAGCTTGAACTTTCTTGTGAGATCTTCCCTACTGCATTGATTAAAGAAATTTGCTGCTATGTGACACATGCACCACCGATGCAGCATATCCGGGTGTTCGTCAAGTCTGCTCTTCACAACGTTCAAAATGCTGCGGTGTCTGTTCGAAAGGATGAAAACCCACTGTCCTGGCCCAACGAGGTGTAGATGAACTATATCTATGAACCATTGCCAGCTTGCGTTATTCTCACCAACTGTCAGTGCAAATGCTAATGGAATCAGCTGGTCCTCTGCATCAATACCCACAGCGAGCATCAAGGCACCATAGTACTTACCGGTTAGGAATGTGGCATCAACTGATAAGATAGGTCTGCAATGCTTGAAGGCCTCTTTGCATTGCCCAAAGGACCAGTACACCCGCCCTAGAACATATCATCCCCAGACAGATGGACAGACAGAGCGTGTGAATAAAATTCTTGAAGACATGCTTCGAGCTTGTGCTATAGACTTTGGGAAGAGTTGGGATTAGAACCTTTCTTATGTAGAGTTCTCTTAAAGCAACAGCTATCAAGCCAGCTTGCAAATGTATCCCTTTGAAGCTTTGTACGGCAGACCATGTAGAACCCCTCTCCTTTGGGATCTGTTCTTTGGACCTGAATTAATTAAGGATGCTGAAAGTAAAGTAAGACTGATAAGAGAACGATTGAGAGTGGCTCAATCCCGACAGAAGAGTTATGCTGACAATCGTCGTAGATATTTGTCCTTTGAAATAGGAGATTTTGTCTATCTCAGAGTAACTCCACTCAGAGGAGTAACAAGATTTTAGACCAAAGGAAAGCTCGCACCAAGATTTGTTGGACCATACAAGATTGTGGAAAGAAAAGGCAAATTTGCTTATCAGCTAGAGCTACCGGCGTCTTTATCTGCAGTTCATGACGTCTTCCACGTGTCACAGCTGAAGAAGTGTCTTTGAATTCCAACAGAGCAAACACCGCTGGAGAGCATCGACCTTCAAGAAGACCTCACCTATGTGGAGCAGCCAATCAAGATTCTGGATGTCGTGGAGCGCATTACCAGAAGTAGAATCATCCGTTCATGCAAAGTTCAGTGGAGTAACCACTCAGAAGAAGAAGCCACCTGGGAACGAGAAGAAGATCTGAAAACAGAGTATCCCCACCTTTTTGCAAACCAAGTCTGAATGTTGGGGTCGAGATTCCCTTAAGGGGGGTAGGTTTGTACCATCCCGATTTTCAGGTCCTTTTGAAAATTTTCAAAATAAAAAGAACCATTTGGTTATGTTGAAGTTCTAAAGCTTAACTTAAGATTTTAGAATTAAAAGTGTTTTAAATGACTAAATTGAACTTCAACTAATCCAAAGTTTGGTTTATTTTGAGTTTGTTGGAGTTCTCTGGTGTTGAAATCCCCTTTCTCTGTTCGCTCCATGTTCCCCTCGGCCCAGCTCTTTCTTCTTTAGACCTCCCTTTCGTCTGGACCTCCCTCTCAGTCCAGACCTCCAGGTGGTCCTGAGAGACCTCCAGGTGATCCTGGAGACCTCCAAGTGGTCCTGTAGACCGATCACGACCACCCCTTGGGTCGCGACCTCCCCTTTGGTTGGACCACCCTCCCGAGTTTTGACTAGCCCCACCTATCAGCCCTGCTCACCTTCTCCTTCCTCCTGCCGTGTCACTGCTGACACATTAGTCTTCGCGCATTAAATGCTGTCGTGTTGCATTAAATGTTATCGCTTCTGTAGTACCTGTTCCCCCTCTTGTCTCCTTCCCTACCTGCCCCCATCTCCTCCTTCACCTATCGGCCGTGCTCTGTCCTGTTGCACACCTACCCTTGATCGTGTGCGCCTCCGAGTCTCTCAGTGACTCTCCCCATCTCCCCTGGCTATAAAAGCCTGAGCAGCCCTCTTTCATCACCTTTTCCGCACCCAACTCTCTTGCTCTCGCCAAGTTTCACCGTGCTTCAAGCTTCGCCACCGTCCGCTGGAGCCTGCGCCTTCTTCAACCACCTCGCTGTCAAAGGATTCACTGGAGCGCCCGCGCCGTCTTCGACCGCCGCCCGCCGTCCTCCGACTCTCCCTCCTCCTTCAGTCTCTCTCGACCTTGGTGAGTTTCTCCATGCCCTGTTCTCTTCCCTTGTTCCTACGACTACGTTGCGTAGTCGTATTCCTTCCTACGATTACGTTGCGTAGTCGTATCCTTCTTGTATTCTTCGCACGACCACGTTGAGTAGTCGTATCCTCCTCACGACCTCCTCCTTAAGATCTTCTCAGGACCTCCCCTGAGATTGACATCAATAAGGCGTGCACCTTAGAACCCAACCCAGCGTCTTATCTCCCCAGCATTCTAACTATGACCCCGAGCTCATCTCATCCAAAGATCGACTTAGTCCTCATCAGAAGAGTTTGAAAGCCTAGTGATTCTCAAAACACAAGAACGGTCACTTCCATGCTACCAAAGTCCGGACCACTATCCGTTTGGCAAACTGGCCCACCGGTACAAACACGTAGAACTTTATCTATCTACATCCAACAATACGAACAAAACATTGAAAAGTCAGTTTCAGACTTGGATACTGGTGTAAATGACATTTAGAAGAAGTCACCTATCTTGGCAATTGGAAAAAGGTTAACTCACCTTTATGTGACACTATATGAACACTATATGAATGAGTGCAAATTGTTATTAGGCTTCATACTATGTTCAAGAAAACTTAGTGTGAAGCACACGTCATGTTTGTGAATGGAATGAATATGCTGTGCCGGCTTTGATTTATTCCCTTGCAAATTAGATCCACACACATCCAAAAAACAAACCTTATGGTACTTAATTGTGAAGCACGGGGAAAAATCACGACTCATACAAACCAGAGATTTATAGTATGTAAGTGAGTTATCTATGTTTTATATGTTATAACCCATTAGTCCATGAAATCATCATTCATGTTTTTACTTCATTTACATGCTGTACGTGCTTCTTAATTTGGCCTAACTTCACAGAGCTTCCGGTTTCATTGCGATTGTGTCGGGACCCAAAACTATGGTTCGGGACCCTTTGTGTTTAATGCACTAGCCCAGGATCATGCTAGTGCACACAGTGTCAACAAAGATGGCAATCGATCCATACAAGCGAATAATAACATAAACGATTAACCTTGATTAACAAATAATGGTTTTGACCTTAAGGTCGAGTTTACAACTATTGAGCCACGCAGGGCTAACATAGGAAATAAACGGCAGCGGAAACATAAACGGTAGTGGCACCCCATCGATTCACCACAGGCAACCGACTGGGATCAAGACCTCACGATCAGGCACCTTCGATGTACTCGTCCTCGAATGCTGGTGAAGACTCCTCCTCTGCTTGATTCGTCAAAACAAGCGTGAGTACACACCGTACTCGCAAGCCACACCACAGAAATGCAATATATATATATATATATATACATATACATGTTGGCTTTTTACAAAGGAAAGGCATTCTGTGGCTCTTTTGCATAAATGCAGCTTTTGCAATTGAATACAATTAATAGATTGAAAACAGGTAACACAAATAGACAATAATAATTTTAACAAGTTATTTCACAAAGACACACACAGCCTAACAGGTTATTCACATAGCTAGATGATTTAATCACATAGCTCCCTTCCCACACAGTTTTATGAAAATCTACCCCTAGTGTCAAATCCCGAGCATTGTCCATGATCATGACGCTGCTATTCAATAGATTAAGTTACACTCTGCAGAGTTTGTACACTTTACCCACAAGATACAATTAGTGTAGCTAACACTAATCATAACAAAGCATTTCAGATACCTTATCTTACTATGCTAGGCCCGTCTCAAAACAGACATGTGGTCGTACAGGGGCTCAGTTCAATGGAGCACATGGTGAGGTCCTTAATTGACCAAGGCAAGACTTCCACAAGCTAACCAAACCACATAGACACACAGATTAATATAGTTCACATAGTCCACACAGTTCACACAGTCCACCCTTTCACACAGTTTCCACCACTTGCCTCAGTTCAAATCCTTTTACCACCCCATTGGTTTTAAGTGCAACACATGCCACCAAGACACATAGTACACACAGCTTTTATCACATAGTTGCATATTCACTTAGTCAAATTTATATAGCAATCTACATGACAAATGATTCGTGGCATGGCTAAGCAGTCTAATCGTACTAACCAACCCACGTTGGTGCTACAATATTAACCAACTAATTATCAACTAGGGTGACAAGGAATCAAGGCATAACAATTACACAAGGGAGGCATATCAATTTGGATTTAACTACTGCACCCAAAAGCTTTTAAATAAATACTTGAATTAAGATGCAGTAATTTGAATTAAAATACTTTTATAAAACTGGGAAGCAAAATGATCAAGGGCATAGCTTGCCTTGAAAAGGATCTAGGAATTGATCTTGGTCTTGGAAAGGTCCTTCTTCTTCAACTCTTCGGCAAAGAAATAAAAGTCTACTCATAAGCGACACAAACACAAACTAAATAAAAACCAGAAGCAAATAACTCCAATAAAATAAATAAAAATCTCCAGTAGATAGATCTGGATTTTAGACGAATTTAGAAATTTGAATGGATGGATTTGGAGTTAGGATTCAAAAGATATGAATTTTACAAGTTTTAACCTATCTCTTGAAATTTTAAAAGAATTTCTAAATTTAAACAAAAGTCAAATTTACATAATTTTGGTTTGATTAGCTAGATCTTAATTTTATATGATTTTAGAAATTTGAAACACCCAATTTGGAGTTTGGATGCAAAAGTTATGAATTTTACAAATTTAAACCTAAATCTGTTATTTAACAATTTCCTAATTATTTTTCTAAAGGAAATTCTAATTATTAGCAAGGTGACGTCGTGAAGGATTTCGGAAAATAAATGAATTAAAGAATTAAGCGACATGTGGGACCCACATGTCGGTGACCCGCTCACGCGTGGACCAAGTCCACCGAGCCCTTTGATTTGAAGCGGGCCGAGTTGGCGCGCTTCATGCAGCGTGGCGCCGACGTGGCGTCCACGTGGTGACACGCACGCACGGAGGTGAGGTGGCGAGGCGTGGCGTCCACGTCGGCGAGGACGACAACGACGGCGGCGGCTGATCGACCGATGGTCACCGGCGCTCTGATGCTTTCGCCCGGCGAGGTGGAGTGGTGGTAGGCGTGTAGGCGACGCTATGCGAACACGATGAGGTACCTCCGGGTGGTTGAGGTGGACGGTGGTGGCCGGCGGCGAGGTCGGAGCGGTGAAGCAGCTCGGGTTTTGTCGGGCGGGCTCTCCGGTGAGGCTCTGACGAGGTGGGTGGCTCCGGGAGGTAGGTCTGGTGACAGCGAACACGGCGGGGTGCTCCACGACGACTCGGCGGCGACGACGGCGGCGAAATCGAAGAAATACCACCGGCGGCGAGAAACTCTAAAAGCTCAAATTGCGGCGGCGCTGGGGCCCGGGAGGAGGTGTGGGTTGGGGTTCTTGAAAGGGAAAAGGCGGCGGTGGCTTTATAGGGGCGGGAGCTCCGAGAGGCGTGGCGACGTGGAGGTCGTGGCGGCGGTTGGAGGCGTCGTGGGCATAACCAGCCGCGGGGACGAGGGGGGTCGTGGGGTGTGGCGGCGTGGTCGTGGAGGTCGTGCGCTACGTCGCGGAGGACGCGGAGCGGTGGGCGTCGTGGTGAAGCTTCGGTGTTGACCGCCCATGGCGGTTGCTTTCATGACAACGCGCGGAGACGGCGACGACATCAGAAGAACCCGCTTAGCGCCGAGACGGGAGGCGCCCACCGGCGAGAGGTGAGGCGAGGCGGCAGTGGCGAGATCGCCGTCAACTCGGATCGGACGACTCACGAATGATTGGGCCGAGATGAACAGGGTCGGGCCGAGAAATCGGCCCAAACACTATTTGGAGATTTAAATTAGGTTTTTCCTTTTAGAAAATAGCGAAATTCAAATAAGCAACGAAAAATAGCAAATGAACTTGGAAAAATTCGAGAAAATTCCAGAAAATATATCCAAGCTCATAGAATCCAAATAAAATAATTTTGACTATTGTTCATGTTGGAAATATTCATATTAAATTGTTTTGATACTAAAGTCCAAGTTTAAGCTTTTGAATTAAATTCAAATAAATCCAAAAGGTGAATTTTCTCCCTACCAACTATTCAAAGGATTTTTAAAGCTCTGAAAATTGGGATGTTACAGATTGCACTCCTCAAGAAGACAGTTCTTCCAAACTGTGTTTATTTCGTTTGCTATAGTAGAGTGAATTTTGGCCTCCATCCTATATTCCTATGGACAAAACTCCTACTTCGGTCCTATTGAGGAAATGGTGAGATTGCGAATGATTTTACTTCTAGTGAGAGCCACGAGACACAGAAGCACCAAAGTTTGCCATCTACATCTCCATTCTCGAATAGAAAAGACCATGTGCGCAAGGAAAAACTATAAAAGGGCAGCTAACAGGATAAGGAAATGCTCCCAAGTATTAGCAGGGAGATGTTATTCTTTGAGGTCATCTCATAGTAATGCCATGGTGCGCTTCGTCAACTGCAGAAAATTCACCTACTGAGTCTGTACACAATCCAATACATTGTCATGGACATGGGCTTTGTTGGTACCACTGGAGCCTCGCCGGGTAGCTCAGTTCACATAAGCCCTAGGATTGCGGGAGCCTCGCCGGTCAGCTCTGATCACGCGAGTCCTAGGATTTGGTCGCCGGCTGAGAACACACAGCAAGTGGACATGGTTTCTTCTCTGACCAAACCTGCGGGAGCCTCGCTGGTTAGCTCTGATCATGCGAGTCCTAGGATTCGGTCGCCGGTTGAGAACACACAGCAAGTGGACATGGTTTCTTCTTTGACCAAACCGGCTGAGAACACACAGCAAGTCTGCTTGCCGTTGACAACTACTGTACCTGCTTCGCCGGGAGGTCAGCGACAAAATATTGCAGTGGTTTCTTCCTCACCAGGCAGTTCGCGGCATATGGGCAATGCGGATGCCTCTCCGCCGGGAGACCAAGTGAGTCCACGACAAAAGAGTTCTGCGGTGGTTTCCTCCTCACCAGGAAGTTCGCGGCATGTGGGCAGTGCGGCTGTCGTCAACACCGTGATAGTGTCACAAGCTGGGAACCGCCCAGTGGAAGTCTCACCGTCGTCGCCGCCTCAGAGCTTGGCTGTGTCAGGAAATAAGGAACGGCATGGCAAGACAGCTTTGCTAGCAGTTACACCGGAGACACCAAAGTCTAATGGGAGGAGCAGCACCATGATTCCATCCCCGGAGAGTTGCATTGTACCTCGTCGAAGCAGCCGTTTAAATGTGGACAACAATGGCATTTCCGCTACTGATGAGGACTCTTTGAGCAAGGCTATGAAGCGTACGGCGGCTCGCAATTTGGATAGGGCTCCAAAGGAGATGAGCGCCTGTCATCCTTTCTTTCCTACCAATATCCCTGCAACTCCTCTCATACAAGGTAAACATACTATTTCAATTCGGTATTTACCTGATGATCGTATTTTATCTCAGCTAAATAATGTGGGAGTTTCTTTGGGTTCCACTAGTAATGATATTGCTATTTTGGTTAATAAGTTGAAACATATTGAGGTAGATAGATTAAAGGTGGTTCCTAGATCAATTGATTCTAAAACCTTTCATGGAGATAATCCTTTTGAGGCTAGTGATGACGAGGATGTTGTACATGACGGTATCCTACTCGATCACTTAGTGAAAGAAGTCTCAGAGGTTGGTTTAGATGAGGCAGACCTGAGCACTACAATTAGTGACTTGATGGTTTCTGCAAGAAAATCTAAATCAAGCAAGAAGAAAGGACAGAAAGCCCGTTCGGTTAAAATTAAAACCTCTCGAGTAGTGTCCTCATGAAAGGCATATTCTGGAATAGCAGAGGTCTTTCGGACTTGGCTAAATATAGGTATGTGGCGGATTGTATAAAGGAATACAATTTAGACTTTGTGGCAATTTTGGAGACGAGGAAGAATGACATGTCAAAGACGAGTCTAAGCCGCCTCTCTGGGGGAGCAGATTTCGTTTGGCATTGTCTCCCCCCACGTGGTAGATCTGGGGGCATTTTACTTGGAATTAATGCCTCCGTATTAGATTTGTTTTGCATTGTCGAAGGCGAATTTTATGTCAAATTTCATTTGACTAATAAGGAGGACAGTTTCAAATGGATTCTGATGGCGATTTATGGGCCTGCGCAGGATGATTTCAAAGCCAGTTTTCTGGCAGAGTTAGTTCGTGCGTGTCAACAAAACCCCCTTCCGACCTTAATTGGTGGGGATTTTAACATTTTAAGATGCAGTAATGAAAAGAACAACGATCGATATAGTTCTCGGTGGCCATTTCTTTTCAATGCTGTAATTGACAGCTTTGACCTTAGAGAAATAGCTTTATCGGGTCGACAGTTTACTTGGGCTAATTCCCTTCCAAATCCAACTTTTGAGAAGCTTGACAGAGTTCTAATGACAACAGAATGGGAATCCAAGTATCCTTTGGTATCGGTTCATGCTCTAGACAGAGATATTTCAGATCACACACCTCTGTTACTTCAAACAGGAAGGGCGCCTTCCTTAAGAAACCATAAGCAGTTCAAACTTGAACTAGGATGGTTCTTACGTGAGGATTTTAGGGACCTTGTAAAGGAAATCTGGAACAAACCGGTTATAGGTTGCAACTCCGTTCAACGATGGAACAATAAGATGAGTGCATTACGTAGTTATCTGAGGGGTTGGGCAGCTCATACTAGCGGTTCATATAAGCAACAGAAAGCTAGTCTCCAAACTACAATTGATGCTCTAGACATCTCTGCTGAGGTACGTGACTTAACTGATTCTGAGAGAGAACAGCTCGCTCAATCAAGAGATCAGTTAGCTAAACTTCTCCGCGAGGAAGAAATCAAATGGTACCAAAGAGCAAAGGTGCTTGATGTCCTTTTGGGTGATAATAATACGAAATATTATCACATGATAGCCAATAGTAAACATAGGAAGAAATTAATTTTTGCCTTGATCGGAAGAAGGAAAAATAGAAGGACTCTGACACTCAAATCATACATTACTAATTACTACAAGAAACTTTTTGGTCAACTTTGAGGATTCTCACTTTACACTAGATGAATCTTTTATAGAGGATATACCCCAGGTTACGGAATTGGAAAATGAATTCCTTACGGCTCCTTTTTCGGAGGAGGAGGTTCGGGGAGCTGTTTTTGGAATGGCACATAATAAGGCTCCTGGACCGGATGGTTTTCCGGCGGAGTTCTATCAAAAATTTTGGGATATCATCAAAGATGATCTGATGAATCTTTTCAAGGAATTCCATGCTGGAAATCTCCCCTTGTTCAGTTTCAACTTTGGGGAAATAACACTCCTTCCAAAAGTTCAAGAAGCAAATAGAATTCAGCAATATAGGCCAATTTGTTTGTTAAACGTCAGTTTCAAAATTTTCACCAAAGTTGCGACAAACAGAATTAATTCAGTGACGGACCATGTGGTCAGTCCTACACAAACTGCCTTTATGCGAGGACGTAACATCCTTGAAGGAGTTGTAGTCCTACATGAGGCAGTACATGAATTGCATCGAAAAAATTTGAATGGGGTGATTTTTAAAGTAGATTTTGAAAAAGCCTATGATAAGGTCAAATGGCCTTTTCTAATGCAAACCTTACGGATGAAAGGTTTCTCGTCCAAGTGGATTGCTTGGGTTGAGTCTTTTGTATCGGGAGGGAGTGTGGTAGTCAAAGTCAATGAGGAGGTAGGACATTTCTTCTAGACTAAGAAAGGTTTACGACAAGGAGACCCTTTATCGCCGATGCTCTTCAACATCGTAGCTGACATGTTGGCTGTTCTAATCATTAGAGCCAAATCAGATGGGCAAATTGCAGGGATTGTACCACATCTTATTGATGGTGGACTCTCTATCCTCTGATATCTTGATGATCTGTGCTATTTATGGAACATGATCCGGAGAAAGCTCGAAACTTAAAGTTATTGCTTTATGCTTTTGAGCAACTATCGGGACTAAAAATTAATTTCCATAAAAGTGAATTATACTGCTTTGGCGAAGCTAAAGATTTTGAGCAGAATATCTGAGTTATTTGGTTGCTCCACGTGAATTTCAATTCGGTACTTGGGTATCCTATACATTATAGGAAGCTAAGAAATGCCGATTGGAAAGAAGTGGTGGAAAGATTTGAGAAGCGACTTAGTAGCTGGAAAGGGAAACTTCTTTCCATAGGAGGACGACTCACTCTAATTAATTCAATGCTTAGCAGTCTCCCAATGTACATGATGTCTTTCTTTGCTATTCCGAGAGGGGTACTCAACAAACTTAACTACTTTCGCTCTAGGTTCTTCTGGCAGAGTGATGGTCAAAAAAAGAAGTATCGTTTGGCTAAATGGAACATAGTGTGCATCCTAAAGATCAAGGGGTTTAGGAATCCATGATTTGGATATTAAAAACATCGCCTTACTTAGCAAGTGGCTATTTAGGTTGCTTACTACAGATGGAGTTTGGCGGCTAATATCTGAAATAAATATTTGGGCTCCCAGCCTTTGTCGCAGGCTCAGTGGAAGGCCGGGGACTCTCATTTTTGGGCAAGTCTAATGAAGGTGAAATCAGATTTCTTCCGTTTTGGATCCTTCATAATCAAAGATGGTTCCCAAATTAGGTTCTGGGAAGACATTTGGTTGGGAAATGCAACCCTGCGAGAACAGTACCCTGGCCTTTACAATATTGTTAGGCAAAAGCAGGTATCTGTTGCAGAAGTTTTTCTGACTGGCCATCCAAATTTTTCATGGAGAAGGGATCTAATTGGTTCAAAACTAGTGGCTTGGAATAACCTTTTACCACGCATCGCTAATATAGAATTAATTCAGGAGCAAGATGAGTTTCGTTGGAACTTATCCTCTAATGGGCAATTCACTGTGAAGTCTCATTATCTAGCACTAGTGCATAGTGACATCCCTAATATAAATAGACGAATATGGAAACTAAAGGTACCTCTGAAGGTTAAGGTGTTCCTTTGGTATCTCCGCTGTGGAGTGGTGTTAACTAAGGATAACCTAGCAAAACGTAATTGGCAAGGCAATCAAGATTGTTGTTTTTGTCATTGTAAAGAGACAATTAAACATCTTTTCTTTGAATGTCATTTTGGCCGCTCGGTTTGGACTATTATACATGCGGCTAGTGGGATCGAGACCTCCTCATCATGTTTCTCACATGTTCTCTAGGCGGCTTAGGGAGTCCGAAGGATTTACAACAATATGTCTGTTAGGGGTGATTGTTACTTGTTGGTCGCTTTGGTTATCTTGAGAATGATATGGTTTTTGATAGAAAAGTTATTGCTTCTCCTTTGCGGTGGTTTATTTAATTATCCATTGGTGCAAGCACGGGTTATACTACGAGACCGGGTTCATGGGATTTGGTTATTATGGGTGTCTACACTTGGAGCAGTGGTCGAGAATGTTTTACCCAGGACATGGGTGGCGATCTAGTCTCAGGATTGATGGCCCTTGATTCTTCCTGTACTTCTTTTACTTTTAATTTTTGTGGATGTCATGAGTGTCTTGGCTGTGTACATCCTAGTTATGTAGAGGTCGGGAGAGATCTCAGTCTGGTTGTATCACCTTGATGTAATTGGCTGAGTTCAATAAAATCTTCCTTTATAAAAAAAAATACAACCGGCTGGTAAAAGAACAAGGGGGCAGATCTGCAAAAATAAGAACGAAAAATGAGTTCTCAAAATTTCATAAGCAAATTATAAACATTTTGAATTGCCGAAAAACCGATCGCTAGCTCTCCTTTAGTTAGTTCTTTGCCCTCTAAAATCGCACCAAGCGCCAAATCGATCTCACGTTCTAAACTACACCGGGTCTTTGCGAGCATGCATGTTTGGATCATCGAGCAAAACAGGTTTGTTATAAAAATGAGTTCTCAAATTTACTTGACTAATTATATACATATTAAATCGGATGAACAATGTTCCTAATTAACATGATGACCACATATACTTCAAACCCTGTGTAATGCCAATTTTGCTAAATAGCAACGGTGGTTACCTTCTACCGGTGGGCGGAGGACTGCCGTGAGGGACGATGGATCTTGGGAGGTGGCTGCACACTGGAGGGCGGCCACGGGAAGGACGACCGTGAGGATGATAGCAGCGTGGGGGGACCGCCGGCGATTGGAGGACGGCCGGTGAGAGGAGGACAGTGTCGTGGCGGGAGAAGCGGAAGAGGTTGGGTTGCGAACGGGAGGAGAGAGGCGCAAGGGAGCGAGAAGAGTGAGATGGGGAAGATGGGGGAAAATGAAGAACTACCTGGGTCGAGAGCCCTAAGTCATCACTGTCACGCTACTCGATATGGCGTGACAAGCCAACTCATCACGCCATGTAAGCCCTCCACACTGGCACGGCGCACGGATAAGGGCTTTGCGTGGCAACTTTGGCCACGCCGCGATAGATGGTGTAGCGGAACAATTGAAAATAAAGTTAGCGAGGGTTAAGTTTAGAATATTAATAAAAAAATTGAGATAAGGTGATGCAAGAAAAAATTGATATTTTAAGCAAACATAATTGCTATTTATTTGCCGCATGATTATTTTTGCGTAAATAATTTGAATTTATGACCTTGCGATCTGCATTATAATTCACGCTTGTGTTTCACATCCATATCCGACTCCGGATATGGACAATTATACATGGCGATTGTTAGTGTTGCCTCCACCCAATTAACAACTTTAGGGTTGGGGGTCACGGACGACCCCGACCTTAGATTTCGCGGTATATAGGGTTGGTTGAATTTGTATAGCAGGTGAGGGGAGTGTAGACCGTTGGATCTATATCTAGATCCGATCAAACGGTCCAAAAAACTACTGATTCTTGGGACGAAATCTTTCGAATGATGGCTATTCAATCGCTTTAAGCAATTGTAAGCGATTGCTTATGGAAACCACAACAATATCTTATGCGCGGCGATGCTGTTGCTGACGACACCCTCTCCTGTGTCTCTCGGCCTCTCGCGTCGCGTCCTCCTGCCGTTCAGCCCGAAACTGCGAGACAGTGGAGGCGGCTCGGCCTGATCTTTGCAATTATGCTTATTACTAACATTTAAGCCTGGAAGAAAGGGGCTCCAACGGCGCATGCTCGTCCGCATGAATTTGCTGGCCGTTGGATCGCGCCGCGAACGGCTCCACGACGTCCAACCTGAGCCGCTGCGTGCGCCGGGAAGCTGCGGCCTTGTGCACTCCACGTCGTCGCCCAGAACGCATGCGCCGTCGGATCGCTCCACACGCGCCTCGCGGCCGCCCAATCCGTGCCGGTGCGCTTTGTGGAGAGCGCACCACGCCATCGGGAGGATGCCACCCGCCCGATCGCGCGGGTGTTCCGCGCCGTCCGATCTGTTTAGCGCGTCACGGTTTGCCTCGACCGCTGATTGCCGCTCTGCTTCTCCCGGTCGGCGATTTCGGTGGGACCGTAGCCTACAGGCGTCTTCTAGTAACTTAATAATTTCGTGAGGCGGTTCGTTGATAGAGATTTAAATGTACAACGATACAGTGGAAATCTGATCATACATTATTGATCTGGATCCGATGGATCACCTACACCGAATTGATCGAAAGTACTCCACATAAGCAACAAACATACACAACACACACCAGAAACGAATTGAATCGTGCTGGAAAAACACTACTAGCGAGTAGCGAGTGGTCACAGTCATGTCCATAACCTCCCACTCCCAGTCATGCTCCACGTGGTCCATTGCATTAAACGCTCGTCCGTCCGGTTGCAAGGCTGTCCACGTCCGACAAGAATCGGCAAGCGCCATGAGAGCGAGCCGCCGTCGGCCCAAGCCATGGCGCGCCTTTCTTGTCTGGCGACACTCGCTCTCGGAGCTCCTGCACATCCGGACTCCATGAGCGGCCTTACCTTAGCCTCCACCTCCTTGGCCTTGACCAACCCTTGTTGCCACCCGACCATATCCACGGCGATCCTCATCTCCTCCACCATGAGCACCTTGTTCATCTTCGCTCACGCGTCTGGCCAGACAAAGATTGCACGCCCGCCGTGGCGCCCTCGGACCGCGTTCCACCCGCAGGTCGTCACGCAAACGCGCCAAAGGCCTGTGATTGAGGACGTCTACTTGCGGTGCCCATGCTTAACGACAAGGCCGCATCCGTTGGTTCGCTGCAAGAACCCCTCTGGCAGAGCACGTCGAGGTCGAGCCGCACGGGTCGAACGGCTTCTCCGGTCGTCATCGAGTGGGGCTCGCACCACCCACGAACCGGTGGCGGACTTCTCCAGCCGAAGGCGATCTCCTTGAGCCGCTCCTCCGAGTGGTTGCCTCACGCCTCGCTCCCGGCGAGAGGAACACGACATCGCGGTCGGGTTGCCCGTCGAGCCACGCGAGGCACTCGTGCCTCTCGGCTCCCTCTCTTCTCGCCCGGCCTTCTCGGCGAGCGGATCGACGCAGATATCTGGGAGAAATCGGCGCGTCCTCGAGCACACTAACCGCTCGTGCCTCCAACGACTCGAGCGTGTTCACAAGGATGCCCTTGGTTGAAATCCTTTTGCCACGTTCATCATGGCCTTGTATATCTCACTCTCCGGATCCTCGAGCACTTCGCCAGAGGTGTGAAGCCGGCATGGGTGGAAGGCGGGGAGCTCGAGAGGGCTGTCTCCCATCTCCTTGAAGGTCGGTTGGCCCTCTGCACGAATCCAAGGAAGCCGGAGGATGATGGCGAAGGCACTGCGTTTGTGGGTGGAAGATATAACCCGGATGTTGAGCTTCTTGGTGACGTCGGCGCTTGGCGGACAAATAATCCATGATAAGGGAGTGGGCGGTTCTCGGAGGCATGGAGCAGAGGAAGTCGTGGAGGTGCTTTCGTTGTGTCGGCTCACGAGGTCGGCACGGAGGAGGAACCGCTCGTCGTGGGTGATGGTGGGGGTTTGGATACGTGGGAGCTGTGGAAGGATATGGAGGGCTTGGAGGAGACGCGCGATCGGCAGCGGCGAAGGCGATATGTCTGGGCGATGGAGTCGATGGCGACGCGACGGCGTGGCCGTGCTCCAGAGGTGGTCGGCGAGCTGCATCATGGGGATGAAGTGGTGACGGGCGAGGCCGGGCACATACCATGGTCTTCTTCATGGCTAGATTTCTTCTACCTAGGAGTCGATGTGGGATACTAAGCGAGGGTATGGCTATTGGGAAGAGGCACCCTCAAGTTACGGTCTTGAGGAGAAGAAGTTTTGGAGCAAAAGGTCCTAAATACTGCTCTTGATGGTTAATGATGTTGGATGTTTTGAGGGCTATTTTGTAATTTCTTATTTTGAGAAAAGAAGAAATAGGAAAAAAAAAGAGAAAAAAATGGAGGGACCCTCTTGTCATTGAGAGGAGGAGAGGGATAAAGTCAAGAGACCTTATTTCCAACCAGATGAGGGAGGCTCTCGGGCGCTTGGTCTTCGGCCTGGCGGCGGCGTGAGCGACTCGAGGCAGACGGGTCCACCGGCTCGGGCTAGATGTGCACTGGCTGTTATTGGCGGCAGCCGGTCCTCCTCCTCTTCAAATGCCAACTCTTTTCTTCTTGAAGCACCCCGAAATACAGTGAGTTTTCCCCCTTTTGTGGTTCTTCTTCTCCTTCGGATTTGGCTTTGGCTTGGACCCTTGGAGCACCCAGCATCGTCGGTGGTGAGCTCCGGACCTTCCTCTGTGTGCATCCCGCCGGTTCTCTTTTTGCACCCTTTCCTCTATGTATCTTCAGTTTGGGATACCGGTGCTTGCACATTTGAGTCTCGATTTTGGTTGGCTCTGGCTTGGCTTCGGTGAGGAAGAAGGCTTCATTTTTCTGGTGATTGGTGCTTTGTGGTTGCACTCGGCCGGTACACTGTGATTGGGTCTTGTGAGCCATTCTCTGTATCTCGACTTTGCAATTTTGGTGTGTCCCGAATTGTGGATTGGCATTGTATCTCCGACGACCTCATCCGTTCAATTGTGGCACAATGGGGCGATTGATTTTCTAAAACAGTGCAATTCGCGTGCCTTGCCCGACTCTACTCGGTGGCTTTGAGTGCCATCCGCATCATGAGTATCCCTGTTTTCCTTTTTGCATTACTATGCATATGTGCTGTGCTAGTGTAAGTAATTGCATGTTGTTTTTAGTTTATATGCGTGCACGGTGCAGCTGGTTGAATTTTTTTAAAAAAAATATTAATTTAACATATAATTACAAAAATAAATAGTCAAAATAAAAAATTTTTTACAAAACTAGGCGCCTGTCGCCAATTGGAATGGTGATGGGCTCACATCCGCCTAGCCACATGCGCAGAGGCTCAATAGTACCAGGTCTGCCACCAATTGAATCGTCGATGTGTCCTGTTCTTTGATTCAAACGGCGACATGGATATTTTTTTTATAGTATTGTTTCTAAGAATTTTTAAATATAGCAAATAAGCTCAAAAAATATGAAATTTTTGTGGAGCCTCCCGACACAGTGTATTTGCTTGTGTAATTTTTTCATAATTTTATTTGTTCTACATTTTTCTCTAAAATTCATTTAAGTATACTGTTTGTAGGAATTTCTAAATATAAAAAATGAGCTCCAAAAATCAGGAATTTTTTAAAGCTCCTTACATAGTGTACTTAATTGTGTATTTTTTTCCGAATTTTATATGTTCTGAAATTGTCTAAAATATTAAGAGTTTAGGTCTCGAAAAATAGGATTTCGTGTTTGTAAATTAGGGTTTATGATCCGCTGGGGCTAGGAGGAATTTTTATAATTTTATTATAATCTAGTAAATTTCTATTTTTTTTCTAGGAAATTTGGTACAAAACCTATGAGTAACTTGCTACATGACTAAAAGCTTCTCAGTCTCTACAAAGTTGGGCAGCCATTGTTAGGAGCTAATGCTATTAATGACCCATGTTTGAGTTAATTAAGATTCTAAACAAGTCTCCGGGATTAGATTTGGGTCAATAACTAATAAATGTTATCTTGAGAAAGTCTGACCAAAGGCTTGGTTTGTGCCCTACTCAAATAGTCTAGTAACCTTACAGTGCAAAAGAGGAAAAGGGGAAAAAGGAGTAAAAAATGAGTCAGTTTGTGGTATTCTCTGTGATAGGATTTTCTGAGAGATATATGAATTATGGATTGTGGCATTTGTGTGCTCAACATGGTTTCTGCCGTCCTCATTGAATCTGTTGCATTCAATTGGCATAACGACACCTTAATGTAACAAAGCTTTCCTTGACAAAGTTGCCTGATGCTTTTGCTAATATTTTTTAATAATGCCCGAGTGGAGCGTACTTTCCTTAATCTTCTATCCACTGTTCTACCTATTGTGGATTCCTTTACGGGTAGACCTACAGCCGATGCAAGAAGAATCAAGGAGCCGCACGCCAGGTTATGAGCAGCAAGGTAATAGATGATGTATCCGTTTAGGACTCTTAATATTAGGAAGGTTTTAATTAGGAAAGGTGTATTAGATAAGATCGGGAAGAGTTTGTTAGGAACTATTGTTAGCCTGGCGCTGTTATAAAGCGGCCAATCTTTGTAATTGAGGGAGGCAAGCAATAAAGAAGTCTTTCTCTTAAAAACTTGAAGCATCAGAGCCTCCTGTCACGGCCGGGGAAGAACCCAGCCGCGACCAGGAGGGCGATACTTCGTCCTTCGCCTGTCGCTATCCCCTGCGTTCCCGTCCTGGTGCGTATCAACTCGTATGTCGTATCTCCTCTTGAGAATTTGAAGCTCCAGAGCCGGCGCCATATTAGTTTGGTATCAGAGCCAGCTCTGATGCTTCCGATGACTACGCCGATCACGATGGAAGTTCTGGGCCAGCAACTCGCCCAACTCATACAACAGCAACAGCAGATCCTGGGCAGCATTGGTGAACTCAAGAACCAGTCCAATGAACACCATACCGCGATCGCTTGGCTACAAGATGTTCAACCGGCGGAAGTGGCTCGGACAGGAGCACAGACCGGCGGCCCTGTCCAACATACTGGGTTGCACTCTACTGCCCAGTACCAAGATTTTTCAGAGGCACACCGGAGATTGCCAAGGTATCATGATGCAGCCCAACTAGTAATTTAGTTGGAACTTATATGATGGCCCGATCTTTCACGGTACAAACCAGTAATCTCAGTTGAGAACTCGGTCTCCCGTAAAACAACAAAGATCAATTGCTAATAACGCAATCCAGTCACGCTAATCTCTCTTCTCAGTTCGGTCAAGAACAGCAGCACCAAATAATTAATGGACTTAGTTCAGATGCAATCAAACAATTAGGACGTTAATATTTAAATCCCAGCGTTACTTCCAACCGGCCAGCAGTGGTACAACTTGACACTTGATGTCAATTCCAGCAATTCCTCTCAACGCATGAACAGAAGACAGAGACAAACTCTCGTGTATGCGCCTCCAAATAGCAGCAACAGTCAACTAGTAATAATAGATTGAACTCCTCTCTCACGGCTAGAATAGTAGCAGATTTCAATATTCAACTCAGCTTGTCATCTACAGCAGGGACACACCGAATCAGAAGTTAAAACAGGGGAAGATGACTCAACTTCAGCCAGACATAAATAGCAAGCACTAGTCTCCTGGATAGATCAATCCTGTAGCCGCAATTCTTCAAACCCGTATGCTTGATGTACACGAATTAGAAGTGTAGAATCCCTGGAATTCGTTCTGCACAGTTCCAAGCACTGATCTTGGGATCACGCAGCACAAAGAGAAACCCTAGGCGGCTCCTCAGGAAAACTCGAAGCAGATAATCAACTCGCCACCATGGCCTTCACGATTTCACGTGGAAAAAAAAAATAACCATCAACCTCATCTCCCCTCACGGGCACAGCCCTTGGGGTTTTTATACTCAGGCAAACCAGGCCAAGGGCCGCACCTACATGGACACAGACTCGATCCAAACGTGGACTAGGACTCAGACTCCTCAGATAAATAAATTATTTGGTCCAATACCACCTGACAGGGGTGGTCCAATAGTGGTATTATCAGTTGGAGCGAGACGAAGGATTACTTTCATCATTTCATAGGCTCGTTTTGCTCACTTCGTCAACTTGCATTTTGGACTGCCGATACGAAGTAATCCCATTCCCATGGGCGAATTGTCGCAACTTCGTCGGACCGGCTCAGTGGAGGACTATCAGCAGAAATTCCTGGCTCTCTTATGCCGCACGGAGCCACTTTCACCACTCCAACAGGTTGGTTTGTTCACGGCAGGGTTGCAGAATCCATTACGCATCGATGTCGAATTACAAAATCCAACAAATCTACAAACCTCTATGAGTTTAGCCCGCGCATATGAACAACGCCTTCAAGAAGTTCCCCCGGAATCCAAACAACCATACAAGCCTTCGGCCCTAGCAAGGACTTCGCCCACAACTCCAATTCCAGCAGCGCCCCCCAGAACAAGCACTCAGCCTGTTGCAGCATCGGCAACAACCACGAATTTGCAAGGCACGTCAGTACAGACAGCTTTAGCAGCAGCAGCGTCGAGGTCACGATTCCAGCGATTAACTAGAGAAGAGATGGAAGATTGGCATGCCAAAGGACTATGCTTCAATTGTCCGAAAAAGTTTCACCGAAATCATAAATGTTCCATGAAGGGCATCTTTCTTCTGGAATTAGAAGATGAGGAGGATGATGAACCTAGCACAGAGATTTGTCATGTGGGGCCACGTCTACGGCCGGCGCCACAAGGCGCAGGAGCAGTCGGCCCTAGCAGCAGAGCAGCCGGCCCTAGAGGCTGCATAAGAGTCCAATGTATCGCTTTAGGCAATTGCAATTAGGAAGGTTTCAATTAGGGAAGTTTGTATTAGGAAGAGTAAGAGTTAGAGTCCTAGTCCAGAGAAGGGTTAACCTTCTATTTCATATAAGAGTTAGAGTCCTAGTCCAGGGAAGGATTAACCTTCTATTTCAGATTGTACTCCTATATAAGGAGCATGTGCAGTAATAGAAAAACCAGCAAAGGATTGGGAGTTACCCAATCCCCTACCCGTGCGCACTGTTCATCGCGTACTGTTCATACGCGTTGTCCGTCCTCCCTGTTCGCTGTCAGTAGCTAGGGTTCCTCCTGGCCGCTGCCCACCACGGTGTCTCGACGCAATCCTCATCCTCCTAAATTGATTCTTCCCTTCCGCCTCCACTCCCAGCGCTCATCTCCTGACAGATTTCTCTACACGCGTTAACCGGCATACGTTTGGGACGCACTATGTAGCTCCGCATCCAATTACCCGGACATCAGCTTGTGGCCCTCGTGGATTCAGGATCCACACATACATTTGTTGCCGAGGAAACAGCAAAGCAACTCAGCATGGTTGTCTCACCCAAGCAAGGTCTTCAGGTAGCTGTGGCAAATGGTGATCGGGTGAACTGCGCAGGCCTTTGTAAAGTTGTACCTCTCAAATTCCACATAGATTGTTTCGCAATACCAATGGAGGGATTTGAAATAGTGCTGGGGGTTCAATGGTTAAGGACGCTGGGACCAATTGGACTGACTATCAGGTCACATGGCATGGGTTGGGAGCACAAGTGAGCCAACCGTTTGTGCACAGCATGGCGTCCAAGGACCTCCTGAGTGATCTGCTTCAGGAATTCAGCGATATTTTTGAACCTCCCCACAGCCTTCCACCGGTGAGGCGCCAAGATCATCGCATCAACTTACTACTTGCCACGGCACCAATCGCAGTGCGCCCATATCGGTATTCGCACTTGTTGAAAGATGAGATTGGGCGGCAATGTGACGAGATGTTCGCACACGGTATTATAAGAAAAAGTACCTCAACATTTTCTTCACCGGTGTTACTTGTCAAAAAAACACGATGATTCATGGCAGTTTTGCGTGGATTATCGAGCCCTTAATGACAAGACTATCAAAGACAAATTCCCAATACCAGTTGTGGACGAGCTTCTCGATGAATTAGATGGGGCTACCTCTCAATGAATTAGATGGGGCTACCTTTTTCACCAAGCTTGATCTCCGTAGTGGTTATCATCAAGTGCGCATGCATGAAGCAGACATTGAGAAGACAGCCTTCCGGACGCACCACAACCACTTTGAGTTCTTGGTTATGCCCTTTGGGCTAACCAACACACCCTCTACTTTCCAGGCTCTCATGAATGAGGTGTTACAAGCATTTCTTCGCCGCTTTGTGGTTGTTTTCTTTGACGATGTCTTGATTTACAGTTCGTCATGGGCGGAGCACCTTGAGCATGTGCGAGTAGTGTTCCAAATATTAAGGGATCAAAAGTTAGCACTTAAACAATCCAAGTGCTGCTTTGGTGAGAAACCTGTCGCCTATTTAGGCCATATCATCTCTGGACAGGGTGTTTCTATGGACCCTAGCAAGGTAGTAGCCGTGCAACAAAGGCCAACTCCGAAGTCAGTGCAGGCATTGTGGGGATTCTTGGGACTAACAGGGTACTATCGGAAATTCATTCAAGATTATGGCTTGGTGGCAGCCCCTTTGACTAAGTTACTTAAGAAAGAGGCATTCCGATGGTCCATAGATGCCGCAGAAGCCTTTCAAAAACTCAAAACAGCACTGACATCAGCACCGATTTTGCAATTACCTCATTTCTCCAAACGCTTTCTAGTCGATTGCGATGCATTAGGTAGCGGCATGGGTGCGGTACTTCACCAAGGGGATCGTCCGATTGCCTTCTTCAGTCGGCCCATCGCGCCACATCACGCAAAATTGGCAGCGTACGAGAGGGAGCTCATTGGCTTAGTCAAAGCCGTTCATCATTGGTGACTGTATCTCTGGGGGTGAACTTTTACTATTCGTACAAACCATTATAGCTTGAAGTTTCTTCTGGACTAGCGCCTTTCCACCATACCACAACACCATTGGGTCAGCAAGCTCTTTGGATATGATTTTACTATGGAATTCTGGCTTGGTAAATTGAACTCAGTTGCCGATGCCCTCTCTTGCCGTGAGGAGGAATTAGAACTCCACGCTCTGTCAGCACCACACTTTTCTCTTTTCGACAGCTTACGACAGGAGGTCGCCACAAACACATAGCTACTTGCATTGCGTGACAAGGTGGCGGAGGGTTCAACAGGCTTTGCCTGGACATGTGTGGACGACCTGTTGCTTCATAACAGGCGAATTTTTGTGCACGATACTTCGGCTTGGTGGCCGCATATACTATCAAAGGGGCACAACTTGAGCCATGAGGGGGTGCAGAAAACACTTCATCGTATCTGAGCCACATTTTATCACCCCTCCTTGAACTGAAAGGTGCGTGATTTCATAGGTGATTGTGCGGTCTGTCAGAAAAACAAAACCGGACATCTCCATCCTGCCGGATTATTGCAACCCCTCGAGGTTCCTACTTCGGTATGGGCGGATATTTCCATGGATTTTATCGAAGGATTGCCAAAGGTCGGTGGAAAATCAGTTATTTTATCGGTGGTCGATCGTTTCTCTAAATATACACACTTTGTTACTTTGGGACATCCCTATACAACAAGTTTTGTGGCTCGTGCATTCTTCACCGACATAGTGCATCTCCATGGTGATGAGGACATCAACCCGCCGGATACGACCGCTACTCCATGTGCCAAGTTCATGCTGGATAAGTTTTGGAATCTAGTTCGTTCTCCAGAATCAGCGTGACAGCACCAACTTAAAACAGACATAACTTTCACATACGGAGTCCGTTGGAGGTCTACGAGTACTTGATGGAAAGCTTATTTCGGCCTCTTTCCAACGGATCTAGCCTCACCTCCGAATTCCTTCTGTACTGATCGCAATCATCAAAAGAAGGCGTCATATCACCTGTTTGGGCCAATCTAGGGGTTTGTAATCGTACTGAACTTGGCCCATCTGCCGGCGGCCCACCTGGGGGATGGTTACTGTTTATGTGAACAGTACCCCATGAGTTTAGTCCCACCCCGCTAGTTCTTTAGTTTTGTGGCTCCTCGTTCCCTATTTAAGGAGGCCGCACCCCCCTCCAGTTTTCTTGGATTTTGTTTAGTTAAAAGTTAGCATTGTTGTAACTTCGTGTATTGGCTTGTGTCGACTAGACCAACCATAATACTGCTTTCAAAATCCCAATTCAATATTTAAATCTTTATTTGCAATTTTAGATTGCTTTATCTTGTTCTTGCGTGCTTCTTTGGTGTATGCAGGAATCGACCTTCGTAGTCAGGACAACCGGGTATTCGTGCACGATTGATAATGACTTGTCAATCAGTTCAGCGATTGCGTGGTTTCGAGCCTTGCGTGTTCGTACCCAGGATCGTCAGAGTTGAGTGACGCCTACCGGACTTATCGTTCTCATCGAAAGATCAGGCCAACAATCGAACCTTAGGGTTCATCAGGTGGTATCAGAGCTAATGTTCATCGGTGAGAATTTTTTTCTCTTACGGTCCATATAGCCAAAAATCAAAAAAATTAGGTTTAGTTCATCGTCCAAGCCAATTTGTGCCTTTGCAATATGTTCTTTTTAGTTTGCTTTGTTGAATTGCCGTTGCATCGTCGAGTCTTGGTGCTGGTTTTCCTGTCTAGATTGGTCTAGTTTAGATTTTTCTTGCAAATCGACTAGGGGGCACTGTCGTAAAGGCATTAGGGTTCTACCGGCCGCAAGCAATCAAACCATCAAGGTCTATGCATCAACCGAAGGCAGCAGGCATTCATACACACAAAAAACAGCAACAAGGAGCCAACAGATCGAATCGGTGCCGCCACCGTCGCGCCTTTCGATGTCGGCCGCCGCCGCCGTGCTGCCAGGGCACCGCCGCCTCTGCCATCTTCCCCGGTCACGCCTCCACCGGCCTGTGCCCGCCTCGCCATCCGACGCCGCCACTCGGTGTTGCGCCACCGCCGACTCCATCGGCCGCGAGACTTGCCGTCGCCGCCGCCGCCATCCGACGCCGCCACTGGGCGCCATCGCCACCACTCGGGGTGTTGCCGCCGCCGCCATCTCCACCGACGTCGGGCGCGGCGCCTCCGCCATCTTCCCGTCACGCATTCACCGAACATGCGGCCGCGCCTCGCGGCGCCGTCATCCGCCGCGTCCGCCGCCTTGGACCGCCGCTTTGAACTACCGTACCGAGCCGCCACGCTGCCTTCGTCCACCACCTCCGGACTTGGCCGCGCCCTGCAGCACCTTGAAGGCTGCATGTCACACACCGCCGCCCGCCTTCTTTGCCGCCGTCGCCACAACCTCAGGGAGCCGAGCTGCCGCCACTCTCCCGTGGAGAAGCCTCCTGTGGTTTTTCTTTGAAGGTTAAGTAGCTTGTGCGGCATAAAACAAAAGAGAGAGAGAGAACAAAAAAAAAGGAAAGAGAAAAAAAAGAGGAGAAAAAAAAATTCAGAGCTGTCAATTTTCTTGACTTAGTTCCTTATTCAGTTTGGGCCTTCCGTTGTTACTACTAGTCATTCTTGCGAGTTGCTCTAGCTAGGCTTGGTTTAGACTAGGACCAGCACTTGTGACTAGTACTTTGAACTGCTATTCAACTTTGCATACTGATTTGAATAATTGCTACTCCCTTGCTACATACTAGCCTTCCGAGCTACACTTCCTACTTACTCAGCAGGTGCTGTTCCTCGCAATCGTTGGGCTAATCGCAAGTGAGAGTATCACGAACCAGCCACCGGTTGTACCACTTCCTTGCTGCATTGGTAAGAACTTGTAAGAACTGGGTATAAGCTTGAGTGTAAGTGACTTGGTTGAGCCTCCAGAACCTAGTAGTTGATAGGGATATATACTTGTGATTTGTTTTCTTATTTTCTACTAACTATGGTAGGTTCACGGAATGATTGCAAGATGTATTCACCTCTTCTTCGAACCGTTGGACGGGAGTGCAAGATAGTGAACAAGGAAGATGCATGCTTGAGACAAGCTTTTTCACCACGGGAGGTATATGATCGTGATAGTATGTCTCATAAAATTAAATTCACTGTACCTCCTTTTGCTGGGAATTATGATCCTGATGCTTATCTCACATGGGAATTAGTTGTACAACAATTATTTGCATGCCATGAATTTCCTTATCATCTAAAAGTTAGGGCTGTTACCTATGCGTTTTATGATTTTGCATCTATTTGGTGAAGTGAATACTGTCGTACTCATCAGCACATACCTAGAACTTGGGATGCTATGAAGATAGCTATGAGAGCTAGATTTGTGCCTTCATATTATTCTCGTGATTGCTGAATAAATTACAACGTTTACGCCAAGGTAGTAACACTATAGAAGAGTACTATCAAGAATTGCAAACTGCCTGGTCTCGTTGTGGCTTAGAAGAAACTGAAGATGCTAAAATGACTATTTTTTTTTGGAGGATTAAACGGTTACATTCAGGATAAACTTGTTTATAAACCTTCAACTGTCACCCGCTTGTTTCGTCTTGCTTGCAATATTGAAAAGGAAGTATAGGGACGACAATCCAAGACTAGTTGTGCACTTTCATTGACCGTCACCACACCTTCACCTGTACAAGAAACAAACAAGTGCATGGTACACACTTTCGCATCAAGATCATCTTCGGTTGCTTTTTCTACTGCTGCATCTACCGTGATTGCCGCCCCTGCTGCTGTGAGCGACACTCTGTCTCACTGCCTGGCGTCATCGGCTCGCTCATTGGCAATTGAGCTAGAGCAAGAAGAAGAAGGGAAAGCTTGTGACTACTCGCCGTCTCCAGTACCAACATCATCTGAGTCGAGCCTACAAGGTAATACCAAAGGTACTGATTTGAACAATCAACTTGAGAACAATACCCATGATTTCATTCCTAGTATCATTGAACAAAGGGAACCTAGTGCTAAGAAAGCAGATATTAATTTCCTAGCTACAAAATCTGATCTTATTAAGAATTTGCATGAAACCTGTGATACTTCGACTGATTTGCCTGCTGATTTGAGTGCACCATGTGATAAACTTGTTCATTTACCTGTTGACTTGAGTGCACCATGTGATGAAATAATTGAGTATATACCTGCTGTAGTGCAATCTTGTGATTTTCCTTATGTTGACTTGAACGAACCATGTGCTGATCTTAAATCTCATAATTTTGCACATGTCAAATTAATTACACATAAGGAAGTACTTGATAGAATATCCCCTGCTGATACTTTGTACTATATCATGCTTAATGAGCCCGTTAGTTTGGAATGTGCTATGGAGAAAGTTTCTGAACTTTCATCTCTAAATTATCTTTCTAGCACCTCCACCTACTATTTTAAATTAATTGGAGATTATGGTATAGACAATCGATTTCTGGTTTATCGAATATGCATAACTTGTGCTCACATGGATGAATTGAAACCAGGTGCAAGCCGAGCCAGAAGGAAGCGAGGTCTATGACCAGTTTCCTAAGGTCTACGACCACTTCTACAGGATCCACGACCACTTCAACAAGGTCTATGACTAGATCCACAGGGTCCACGACCACTTCAAGAAGGGGTACGACCAGTTTTATGAGTGCTACGACCAGTTGGCTCAGACTTACGACAAGTACTCGTTGAAAAGAGTACTCGTCGGGAATAGTACTCGTTTGGAATAGTACCCGGTGGGAGGAGCACTCGTCGTGAACAGTATTTGAAGGGAACAATACTCGGTGGGAGGAATACTCGGCGGAAACAGTACTCGGCAAGCACAGTACTCGGTGGGAACACTCTATGACCAGGTCTTCAATCAGGTCTTAGATCAAATTTACAGCTAGGTCTTCGACTACGACCAGATCTACGACCAGGTCTACTACCAGGAGATCGACCAGGTCTATGACTAGGTCCACGACCAGTTGATCTGACTTAAATGAATTCTTGGGCTGAGATGTTTCGGTTATAGATAAGTTATAGTATATATCTTTTAGATGGAGTCGGTTGTAATCTTTCCATAACTGTATTAGGAAAGAATCTTTGTATGATACGTGAGTTAGAGATAGAATCAGTATTAGGTCGTATGAGAGTTGGCCGCACTCGTAGGTGCCAATATAAGGCCAGGGCATCACCCATTGTAAAAAAGGAGGAATTTTCGAAGAAGAAATACAGAAAAGTCACGACGTCTTTGTGGCGCAATATCTTGCGTGTTTGTTGAGATTTTCCCATCTAGGGTTTGTTGAGGTCGGAGCAAGGCAAGAACACATCGTTCTTGAGATTGTCCATTGAATCGACACGATTCAACTTGTCTAATTCGTGATCTTTGCTGCTCACAGTTAGAGAGGCTTCGAGTTCATGCTTCTAATCTTCCTTGTGATTGATTAGTGCATGAATCTCTGGATATCCATCTACACTGCGACGTGGTCGAAGGAGCTGCTGCTATCTTCATCACCACAAGGTTCAAGGAGGGGTTAACCCTAGCCGCCATAAGAAAGGACAACTCCGTTGTTTGTACCGTGAAAGATCGGGCCACCCTTGCGCATCAGCTAGTTTACTAGTTGATCCGTATCATGGTCCGCGAAATGCAAAGGAAGTATGCGGCCCAGGAGGAACAAAGGGAGCGTGCCAGGAGGCCACTTCCCCGTAATGACGTCGCCCCCTGTAGCAGCAACCCCTACCACAACATCCCAACCGAGCATTCGCCGCAACACCCACCCGAGGGAGAGACGTCGCCCCTCTATTGGTGTAGGGACAGATGCAAGTTCTTTAAGTCCAAGCACCGGCTAAGCCTGGGCATGCGTTACTGGGGTTGTGCAAACTACTCCAACGACTATCTCGACCGTCGTTGGGACACGAGACGCTATCAGCAGCCGGTAAGGGCAGGTAGCAATATGTTCCCTTACCATTTCTCTTTCAAAGTCCGCACTAACAACCTCTCCCGTCTACCCGTAGTCGCTAGATCCGCTATGTGGCTATCGCAAGTGGATCAACCTAGAGATCCACCTACACGACCAGTGAACTCTCGACTACGAGGAGTGAGATGCCAACAGGAACCGCGAGAGGAGGGAGGAGAAGCGCGCACCGAAGAGCACAACCAGCATATTTGGCGGGAGACGCAGGCCCATCTAGAGGTGTGCATGCGCAGGGAGCGCGAAGCTCGCGAGAGGGAGTGCGAGAAAAAAAGGGAATTGGTGGCCAAGGCCAAGGCGGCCAGCGAGGAGTACAACACCGAGCTCGCAAGGAAGGGCAAATGGCCCCGGTCCATGCAGTAGTCTGACCCTCTTCGTCTATATGTCCCATGTATTTCTAATTCCCTAAAGGCATGCCTGTACCGTCCTTGGTTCCTTAGCTTGCTTGCCATGTAACCCCTTATCGGATCAACTGTCGTGTTGTTATCGTTGCACCAATTCTCCAAAGATCTCCACCGTGTATGAATTTCCCGGTGCATCGCAATATCACTTACCTTCGTACTTACGAATCATTGCTACCTCTATTGTCCTCACAAAATGCTTCAAAAATTTAGCGCACTAGAACAACATATGACGATCACAAAATATTATTACGAGTCTGATAAATTTTGTACCCTTGAGATTCTACGAAAATCACAAACGGACCAACCAACCTTGTCACCACCCTTTTATTTCCAAAAAAAAATTGACATCCTACAACAGGATTTGTTAAATGTAATACCTACAAAATGCAACATTTATTCCCACATAATTATTCCAATCGGATTTATTAAGTAGTACAACTACTACTTAAAATCGCCCAATGGTTGGGCGACTTTATATAAGTCGCTCAACCACTGGGCGACTTAGTAAAGTCGCTCAACTACCGGGCGATTGCAATGTTTGGTGCTCTGTGGTTGTGCGACTATAGCCAGTCGCCCAATGGTTGGGCGACTAGGTATAAGTCGCCAAACGGTACGATGACTGATGATTATTTCTGATAAAAAAGGTAGTATTATTTCTGTATTTTCGAATACAATTAGATTATTAAAAAAATATTCTTGCATATATAGCTAGGTGGTTGCCAGGAAATTAGGCAAGCGATTCCGCGTCAATGCATCTCATGTAACGGGTTCAAAGTCTACCTTGAGCGAACTTTTTTATATTAATTAACCCTTTTTTAAATTTTATTTTAAAGTTAATCTCCAACGAACTTTATTTCCAATTCTGACCCCTTTGGTTATGCCACCACCCGTGACGTGACAAAATTACATTGCGACGTCAAAAGATAAGTCCGCTAAATAGCACTTTTTTGTCACGCCATGACCAGTAGCGTGACCAAACAACACTATCACGTCACTAGTCGTGGCGTGACAAGAGCTTGCCCAGATATGGACTGGCGTGACAGTGTTGTTTTGTCACACCACGGGTGGTGGCGTGACCAAAAGGGTTAGAATTGGAAATAAAGTTCGTCGGAGGTTAACTTTAAAATAAAATTAAAAAAAGAGTTTATTAATAAAAAAAATTCACCTTGAGCCTGCTGCTAGTCTGGCCTCGACTGACAAGTCAAATGCACGGATTCTACGTGTAGTCTAATTTTCTTTAGACAAATTAAGTTCTACTACTTCCGTTTCATAATATTTATTCAAGTCCATCAAACATTGCCAAATATCCGTGCATTTTACTAGTACTAGATCTTAGAAATAGATAGTGACATTCAAACATGGCCAAATAGTCCGCCCGCCACGGCACGTCGGTCTCTCGGGCTGTTGTCACCTCCACTCCTAATCGCTGTCTCCACATCGGTCGCACCCTACCACGCTCGCGCCTGTCCTCCTCCACGCTTCGCCGCCGCCTCCATACATACTCCTATTAAATGACATAATACAACTGCTTAACTTGCTTTATGGCAGTGAAGTAGGGGTTGAGAATAGATATGTTGCGGTAACGACACTCTTGATTTCCTCGGTAGACGAATAATGAATTTTTTTAAATAATATTTTTAAAAAAATATTTACAAAACTAGGTCATCATCTCAAAAAATTGCAAAAATAGGTTCCTGTCGCCATTTCAAATGGCGACAGGAACCTATTGCCGTTTGAAATGGCGACAGGAACCCTGTACACTGGACCTCATTTGGTATATTTACAAATTCTACAAATAGTATACTTAAATGAATTTTAGAGACAAATTCATAATGGATAAAATTATAAAAAATTACACAAGCAAGAACACTCTATCTTGATACTCCACAAAAATTTTTGTAATTGTTTGAGTTTATTTACTATATTTAAAATTCATATATTCCTGTCTTGATTGAAATGGCGACGAGAACACCGCCTGTCTGAGGGTTCTGCCGCCATTTGAAATGGTGACAGAAACCTATTTTTACAATTTTTTGAGATGATAACCTAGTTTTGTAATTTGTTTTAAAAAATGTATTATTTCAAAAAAAAAATCGACGAATAATATGGAATGATACTTTTCAAGAAAAATAGGCAAACATTACGAAGCGAAGGGAGCATTAAAGTAGCCTATCAGTAGGATCAGGATTGGTAGCCACACCCTCACATGAAGAAATTCCATGTATAAACATTTGCAATCTATGTTATTTAATGCATGAGTTGGCCTAGATAGGTAGCTCTTGAGAGCAAACGTGGTGATTATTTTCTATGTTTTAATAATATAATAGATACCAGCCCAAGCACTTTCGTTATGCAAAGTTATCCCCTGGAACAAAAGCTTAGTACATACTGATCAAACATATGAATAAATGACTACAAAAATTTCTAAAGCAGTAACAGAACACTATGCTGTTCAAGTGTCTGATATGTTCTAATTACATGGAATCAAATGCATGTTCGGAACAATATAGAAGCCAGTTCTTGAAAAAAAGGAGAGGATAATATACAAACCTTCTACACGGAACACAAAAAATTCAAAGCAACAAAAAGATTGAGCATTCTGCTGCACAAAGAGACAGCTCATAGTTTCAAGTCCACTCAATGCATTCGGCCGAAAGTGCTGAGAAATTTGGAGCCAACAGCACAATGAGTAACTTCGAACATTGGAATGAGTAACTTGATTCACTTCAGCAACAATTGTGATCTGAAACAATTGAACAGGCAAATCTCATTTCAGGCCAGCTCAGCCTCCCGTCCGGACGATCTGACCAATGAGCAGCGACAGCCATCCACTTCAAACATAATAAAACCAGTTAAAAAAAAAGAGAAATTTTACTGTGCATTCTACTAGTAGTTTATGGTGGCAGTATAAATCAAATCATACTATTGATTTGTTAAGGGCACGATAGAATTTTATTTGTATTTATAATTTTTTTTGTCAAGGCATTATAGATTTCTGTCAAGAAAAAAAAGTAAATATCATGTACAACATTCTCTAGTTGATTTAACAGCATAGATGAGCGTCTCGGATGATTGGATGAGCTTATAATTAATAATACCTTAATTGGACGCTGCAGATGTAGATGCAGAACTTGGCATCTCTGTGGGGAACCTCTTCTTGTTGCTTTGTGTCCTGCTCGTGGACCTCCTCCTTCCCGCTTTGAACACCCTCTATCAAATTGTCTTCCATGCCTTGATTCTTGACTTCCTCCTCCTTGTGGTATTCTAGATAGAAAAGTGGCGTGGGATGGTTGGGAAGTAGACTGGCCTCATTCTTGATGGAAGCCTTCCATGCCTCCACCTCTTCAACCCTCGCACCCCTGGAATCAATCGTGACAGAGAGTCTCCTGAGGGCAGAGAGATGGTGGATTCCAAGGCCACATGCAGATTGCACCTCACGTACTTGAAAATTGAATACTTCCAGCTTTGGCATGGCTCCAGCTTCGAACATCGGACCCATGATGGAAGCAGACAAGTAGAAGTTCTTCAGAAGTTGGAATCCGCCGTTGCATACGACGAGCCTTTCTTTGGTGGGTCCATCTGCTTCTGATAGTAAATTCAGTTCTAGCAAGGCAGGCAAGTCGCCGAGGATCTGGAAGGTTTCCTGAGTCACTTGATTAACACTGATCCATAGGAGGGTGAGGTTGGCCAATGAGGCCATCCACTCTGGAATCCCTTTGAGAAAGAAACCCACGAGGGCCAATTCCCGCAGAGTAGGTGAGGACCATGAATACAAACGGGAGCCGTCCATAGAACCATTATCATCTCCGTAAACGTCCAAACATCTAAGGTTTGAACTACAGAGTTTGCCAAGTGACGAAACCAAGATATCTGCGTACGTATCACGGTGTGAGCCACCAATGCACCAATGTAGCTGAAGAGTTCTCAATTTGGTCAAATTGCCCAACTCCTGCAAAGAATTTATTGAGCTTTCGTCGTTCACATCTACATTTAACAGTTCCTCTAGAGCTTGCATATTACCCACCCCATCTGGCAATTTTACTCTTCTACAAAGTAACCGTTTCAACCGTCGCAGCTTAACAATGCTTGCCGGCAATTCACTTATACTAGTACTAGATAGATCCAATGTTTCCAAATACTGTAGCTCACCTATTTGTTCTGGAAGATTTGTGATGCTATCTGCTTCAATCCGTAGGTACCTCAACTGAAATAGCTTCCCAATATTTCTAAGATTACAATTTTCTAACATACCAGTGGTCTCTATATCTAGCACTCTCAGAGCATGCAAGTCTGAAATAGAAGGCATTTGTACAGAATTTCCAAATATGCCAAGAGATCGAACATGAGCAGTAACCATGGATGACGTCACTATCACGTTTTCTTGGCCACGGTAGTCAAGTGACAGTCGACGGATCTTACTTTGAAAGCTATGTGTTTGATCACCAACGGAAGTGATAAAATTTTCTTCGACTGCCTTGGATATAATGAGATCAAGAATCATATCATGCACCCGGCAATATTTTGCTCTACCATCGTACGCGATTTGTACTGGTTGGATCATACTTCTGTTTATAAGTTCATTAAAATAGCTTTCCCCTTCCTCCATTAAATTTCTCCCGCCATCAACCTTGACAAATCCTTCTGCTATCCACCTACTTACTAGACGACCCCTCGGAATTACATAATCTTCTGGAAACATACTTAGATATAATAAGCAAGTTCTTAAATGGAGATCAAGATCATTATAACTCAAAGATAGTATTTTCTTCATTTTCTTCACATCAGGATTTTTCTCGAGTCCTAAACCAATCGAATTAAGGACCATTAACCATTCTTCTCTTGCATGTGATTTAGTTGTCAATAAACTAGCCATCGTAATGATTGCCAATGGTAGACCACCACACTTTCTTATGATTTCAGCGGAAACTTTTTCCAGTTGAAGAGGGCATTTGTCTTCAGAGCCAAATACTCTTCTGAAGAATAAACTTTTAGAGTTACCTTCACTTAGTGGCCTTAGTTCATATACAAGATCGTGGCGAGGGGAGCAACATGACTTGGCAACAGTAGCAATTCTTGTTGTCACTAGTATCCTACTACCACAAGTATTCTCAAGCAAGGCGCATTTAATAATCTCCCACAATACTTCGGTACTCCATATATCATCAATTACAATAAAGTACCTAACAAATGAGAGATACTATGGTTCAAGTGAGTCATGTTAATTGAATACATACGGGATATAATATGAAAAGTAAATTGGTAGCTAAAAGTAACGTGTCAATGTCAAGCTGATTACATATATAGGGCTGCAAATGAGTCGAGTTTAAGCGCTCAGCTCTACTCGTCTTAAAAACCAAGCGAGCTCAATTTAAGTTGAGTTAGAGAGCGGACTCATCCTCGGCTCATAACGATCTCTAGTCGATCTCGAGCCAGTCTCGAGGCAATTATAAACAATGAAGATGCTGTGCAAATCTATAGAATAATTAAGGAACTGATGTGACTAATGGTGTTAGTTGAAAGTCACATATATGGATTGATAAAAATCTCAAATATCTCATGTAAAATACATAGGGTAACTAATGGAGAAATTTTACGGTACATTTCACTAGTAGTATATGGTGGTAGTATAAATCAAATCTGACAATTGATTTGTTAAGGATTTAATAAGCTTTTCTTTGTATTTATAATTTTTTCACGTGAGTATTATGGACTTTTCCAACTAGGATCGAAAATATTACTCTTGTGTCATGTGATCCTCATATGGGCAATTATAATTCTACCATCTTGGGAATCTACTACTCATACTACTGACGTAGTATAACTAAATTCTAACTAATCTGAACCATTGGATAAAAAGGAATGGGTGGCCCGTATTAAATTGAGTGTATCGTAAAAGAGCTCAACGAATGAACCTAATTTGACTTCTATCTATTAAAAGTAATATAAGAGATATATTAGAATACGAGCTATATCGAGCTAATATTGAGCGAGCTAACCTAAGCTCGAACTCGGCTCGTTTTTCACTCGAGCTCCAAAAGATGCTTAAACTCAGCTCATTTATTTTTTAGACGATCTCGAGTTGATCCAAAAAACGAGTCGAACTCAAGCAACTCACGTGCCTCGAGCCTTTCCTGCAGCCCTAAGTATATGTATGTTCATGGAAAGAATATTAGAGTATTCCATCATGCCAATCTAAATAAAATTATATTTTTTACATATATATTCAATTCATCTCGTATTATAAAGAATTACGGCTTGTTGAATAAAAAATGAGATGACTGGTAAAATGACCGGTTGTCCTATTTAAGATGCCTTTGCACAATAAGTCCATTAATTACAGGCATAAGGTTACAATTAAGTTATGGTGGACTGACTTAGAATACAAAATACAATTTGAATCCTAGAACGACTTGTAATAAGAAACAGAGGGCGTACCTCTTGTCCTTTAGGAAATCCCTTAGTGCGTTAATGAGGCATTCCTCGTCCCCTGACTCAGTTCCTTCATACTCTTGCTTTCTGATTTGAGAGAGGATGGTCCGTAAAATCTTTCTTGTATCGGGTTTTTGGGACACCGACACAAAAGCTCGGCAATCAAATTGTTCACCAACCTTCTGATATACTTGGTTGGCGAGGGTAGTTTTTCCTAACCCTCCAAACCCCACGATTGACACCACTTTCAATGACTTCTCCCCATCATCCACCAATTTGATGAGCTCATCCCTCGGAACATCAATGCCGATGAGGCTGGATGCCTCAGCATAGAGGGCAGGTAGCCGGGGATCGATGGGAACAACATCGCTGTTGCCAGAGTCGAGGACCGCATCAAGCTTGTACCTGTCACGTCGCTGGCTTGCCTCGACGATGCGAGCCTTTAGTTCTCTTATCCGCTCGGCGATCTCATGACAAGCTCCTAGCTTCTTCACTTTCTTGATCGTCTCGGAAAAAAACCCTTTGATACCGTTGGATTTGCCCGAATCCTGGTGGAGCCGATGCATATAGTCGTCGATGCGGTCCTCGATATCATAGGCCATCTCCCTCACTTGGTTCCTCCACTCCTTCTGTTGTGGGTCGAGCACCTCTATGTCGGCCAGCTTCGCAAAGAGAGCGTTCATGCTGCTCAGCTCATCTTTGAGGAAGGCGACATCGCGCTTCACTTTTTTTCGCAGCTTGTACTCCTCACCCAGCAGCGTGGTGAGCTTGGTGAGGAGGGAGTTCATCACCCCCGTGGCGGCGCTCACCATGATTCCTTCCATCAACTACTCTGTCCTTTGTGTGGCGAAGCTTGTAGAGCAGCTCAGACAGAACCTCAAGGTGATTTGCGGCTGCGCGAGTGAAGCAGAAGCATAAGTTAGTTGCTGCTGCCAAGGATAGTATCTCAGAGTGGTTCAGATATCAGAAAATTTCACACAAGAACTATGTTCATGGAAAATCAAGAACAAATTCGTTGCATCAACTTTGTGTGGCTGCGCGAGTGAAGCAGAAATAGAAGTTAGTTGCTGCTGCCAAGGATATGGTTCAGATATCTGAAAATTTCACTCATGAGCTATATTCATGGAAAATCAAGAACAAATTCGTGTCATAGTTGTAAGTACGTACGTACCTACTGTTGTTCCGCGGCCATGTCTTCACTCTGGCGAATGGACAACAATGGTGCAGCGAAAGTTGCGTAGAGAAGAGGAGGGAGGCTTGGGTGTCGGCAATAGGCCCAGACTCCACTGAACCTAAGGAGAAAGAATAATAATATGCTTTTCTTTCTTCACACGGTATGATAAGGCCCGCGAATTTGCTAATTGCCCATACTTTCGGCGCAACTTTTTCTCTCTCTTTTTTTTCCATTACTAAATAACGAAGTTAACGGTTTTACAATGTTTCAAACGTTTCACCTAGATACTTTCAGCGCAACTAAAGTAATATTCGAGCCAAGCTAAACTTTGGCAATGTCGTTGGCCACTGACCGAGATGCTGCCAATCTGAAAATGGATTGGAGCGCAAAAGACAAGCAAGCGTATCAAAGCCAATCTGAAAGCTGGAAGGCAAATCAAAGCTGACAGCAGTCGCCAGTGCTAGCAGTGTTCATTTTCATACTAGTCTTCACCTCTCGTCAGGTAGAGCATCGGGAAATAACTACAAGCTCCATCTCACTCATACATACAAACTCCTTAATACTGTACAGCAACATTAGTTTGGTAGGCCATGTTCGTAATGCAGGATTCCTATGGGAATTCCGTATGAACCTCACATCAAGCGAGGGTGCATGTTTCGCTTCCTACTAAATTCCTATAAGATTTCTCGCGTCACAAATGGGCTTAACAATAGAATTATAGATGATATGCACCGGTTTCTGAACTATGGCCTAAGCAATTATACTAAGCCAAAGCAATGAAGCTTCCCTCAATTTTAGTCCTCCCGTGTGCGTATGCCAACGAGAAGAAAAGCATGCGCCTCCTCCCACAGAAGTGTGATGTTTCGGTGAGAAAGCATGGTTGCGTTACAGCCAAGCTTAACAACTTTCCTCCCATGTGCATTCACACACAAGTGTGATGTTTCGGTGAGAAAGCATGGTTGCGTTAGAGCCAAGCTTAACAACTTTTTGTGACGTTGCCCAATGATGCTGCTAGCAAACAAAAGTTACGCAGGTGTGGAATCGAGACTCGACCAGGGAAAAATCTTTCGTTTTTTTTTTGGGTGGGCAGGGAAAGGACCAAAATGACCGAAATAAAAGCCAGTATGGAAGCTCGAAGGCAAATTGAAGCTGAACAACACCAGATACCAAAGACGATCATATTAGTGCAACAAACCACATGTTAAGGCCTTATTTGGAGCAGAGGATTCCGAGAAGAATTTCTGCAAAATCCTACTGAGTAACGGACATGCTTCGTCACGATGTTTACTGGCGTGTCGATGCTCCAAATTGCCGTCTGGTCTCATCCATCCCAAATGCCTCAAGCGCCTCCTCCGTGCGGTCGGCACCTCCTTGTAACATCCTAAAATCCGAATTTTGGGATTATGTAATATAAATACATTAGAGAAATTACTTTGATCATTTGCATATGAAATATACCATGTTTGGATTTGGTTTTGAATTAAAAGCAAAAAGTTGAATTACAAACAAATAGGTGCTAAAAAGAAAATAGATGAAACAAAGTAAAAATATTTAATAAGAGAATTATTTCGGGCATATTATCTCAGGAACAATTCACCAAAACTTTTATATGAAATCTTGTTAAGAGAAATAATTACAAATACATAAGAACAGAACATTGTCCGAATTTTAGAGAAATTCACAGAAAATATTAACCTCTGAAAAATTTACAGGATAAACAAGTTTAGTCCAGAAGTCTACCCAAAAAATTTCATTAAATTCCGAAGTATTCTCCTTAGTAAATAAAATCGGGAATTAAATCAGCCGAAAAATGGAAAAAAAATCCTAACCCTAATTCACCTCTCTCTCTCTCTCGACTGTGGGCCCCACCCACAGGGATCTTCTTCCACCTCGCGGTGCTGAGCGCCAGCGCACCATCATGAGTGCATCGCCGTGCGCACGGATTCCGCCCACGGTTTCCATCGGTCAACTACTCCTCGCTGCCACGGCCGTCGCCTCCGCCCCATCCTCGCCGCTAAGCCCCCATGCTCGCTCAGACGGAGACTCCGCCAAGTTTGCCCACGATCACCTCGGCCTCTACCTTGCCAATCTCCGCCTCTCCGTCTATAAAAACCGTACCCGAGCTTTGTCATCTTCTTTCCCTACTCCATGCGCACCTTCTCACTCCTGCTCCACTAAAACGAGCCCAATCGCTCGGAGAGCACGAGAACTAATTCGATTAGTGCACCACCACCTTCACACCGACGCCGTGAAGGGCTTGGTCTCAATCCTATCACATCATATCGCTATCTCGAACACTGTAGTCCTTTCCCCTCACTCAATTTGGCCTTTGATTCGCAGGATCAGCTGAATTGACCCTTCTTTGTCACCTCCGGCCAGAATCGCCACCTCAAGCATTGCCGGAGCCTTACTGCACCTCAAGTTGATTCCTCACGCTTGGAGCATCACCTGAGCACTAGCAAGCTTCCTCGGCTACCTCGCCGCCTCGGCTCACCGTTGACCAACCGTCTCCGACCACCTTAGCCCCTCCACGTGAAGAATCTAGGCCCCATGTGCAGTGTTTTGGTAATTATAGACAATCATGTGTTTTGTACTAACTCGCTTTATCAATAAGTTACTAGGGTTATTCTTGGACTAAGACGGAAGAACGCTAAAGGATCTCATCTCACTTAAGGTAAAGGTATCTAGTTGATAGGACCTTTTCTTAGTTTTACCGGTCTAGAAGATTGAAGGATAAAAGACCAGATTGATAATGTAGAAAGCTGTACTATAAAGAGGGATCAAATGTCTAGTAACTTGAAAGGAAAATATGCCACATGCTCAATCTCGCTTGGTTTAAAACTTGGATTCATTTGAAGTTGTCTGGCCTTTATTTAAATGTGCTTTATCTTCTTGGCCGGACTGACCGCAGTTGATTGGCCGGACTGACCGAAAACCCGGATCAACGCTGCGGTAAGCTTTTTCCAGTAAACTCCTTTTCTGCAATTTCAATAGCCGGACTAACCGCTGGTATTAGTCCGGAATGACCGGACCTCCAGATCGAGTGTCCCGGTCAGCCCTTTCCAGAGGAAGGAGTTTTTCGTATTTGGCTGTGATTCTTAAGGTCGGACTAACCGCCGACATAAGTCCAGACTGACCGAACACCCGGGTGAAAAGACCCGGTCAGTTTTTTCCAGAGAGGGATCTTTTTGTGTCTTGCTACTAAATCTCTAAAGCCAGACTAACCGCAGTTGTGACCCCGGGCTGACCGTGCCTCCGGTCCATCAGAGCGGTCAGCTTTTTACAGTAGTATGTTTTTCCTCTGGTTTGGATTTCTTGAGTCCGATCTGACCGGACCCCTAATGGCAGTCTAACCGGACATGCTATAACGGATAGTTTTAGCGCATTAAATGCGTAGTAGTCAACCGTTATCCTCAGTCCGGACTGACCGGCTAAATACTTGCAGTCTAACTGGACTTGCTGATCTTTTGGGGATTTCGTGCTCCAAATAGTTAGTGCATGGGGTGGAGGCTATAAATACCTCACCCACTACAGCTAGAGAGCCTTGATGAACCTCATTGAATACTCTTGAGCCCTTTGCTTGTTCCTCCACTCTTTGAGAGCATTAAAATCATCTTGCAAAGGTTGTTGAGGTTTTTCCAAGTGCTTTATTTAGGGTTTGATCTTTGTGGCACTTGAGCATCTTCAAGCAAAGAATCATTGGTCTATTACTCTCGGAGATTACCGTCTCTGGACAGTTCGGAGTTATGTCGCTGATCTTCTCAAAGGAGAATGTGAGAAGACCCGGCATTTGTGAAGGTTGGAGCTCGCCTATCGAGTGGAGAAGAGCTACCATTGGTGATCGAGGAAGTGCTTGTGTGAAGTCGGCTTGAGTTAATCAAGCTTCCTCAACGTGGATTAGTGAAGACCAAGCAACTCTCCTAAACCACGGAAAACATCGTTTGTCTCCCTAGTGTGGTTTACTCTCTCGCTCTTTACTTTGTGCATTTATGCTTATGAGTTAGTTGTTTATCTTGTTTAGATTGTTTAGCTTGTCTTGATAGTGTAGTGTACTTAGAAAGCCTTAGACCTTTTAGACCTTAACTTATGAAATTGTTTTTCATAGCTTTAAGTTTGGCAAAATCTGTTTTAGCCAAAAGAATTTAAAACCGCCTATTCACCCCCATCTAGTCGGTTATCCTTGATCCTACAAGTGGTATCAGAGTTTGGTCTCTCATCTATTAGGTTTTACCGCCTAGAGAGAAAAAGATGACTAGTGATGGTTTCTCCATTGGTAAAGCACCACAATTTGATGGCACAAATTATGCTTATTGGAAAGTTCGTATGACCATTTATCTTAAAGCCATAAGTTTGAGCATATGGAGAATTGTAGGAGGGTTTCATTATGCCTATTGATCCAAACAATCTTTCCACTTTAGATGAATGAAATGCTCTCCTAAATGCTCAAGCAATGAATGCTCTCCTAAATGCTCAAGCAATGAATGCTCTTTATGGAACCACTACTACAGAAAAGGTCTTCACAGATAGTTCAAAAACGTCATCACGCATTTATTTCGTAAGCCGTCTGAGTTTATAGGTCAAGAATGACATGAGGTCATCACAGACGGTTTTTGAACCGCTGTGATAATTAGTTATCACAGCGGTTCTTGTTGAGCGGTCTATGAAAATAGACTATCACGAGCATTACGAACAAGAACCATCTATGATAATGGTTCTTGTTCGTAACCGTATGTGATAGTTTTTTATTGCAAAAAACAAATCGGATTTTGAGCCAAACCAATCAATTGCTAGACAAGAGTTTCCATATGCAATCTCTATCAAGACAATTAAAATCCAATTAAAATTTTGATGGCAAACAATTATAGGAAAGGGAAACCAAAAGGTTTCTACAACGCCCCCTCGAATGGGAAAAAGAATAAAGTTACAAAGTTAAACTAGCTAGAAACCATCTATGCCTCAAGCTCTGAAGAACTCATCGGCTTCTTGGATTGGCCTTGTGAGCTCATCTCTGTAAGGAGAGATGATCGAAACCTCCAAATGGCGCTTGACCTTAGGTAACACAAAATTAAGATAATTTTCTTTACAACAAACAGACAACAAATTGTGTATGTTATGTACACGCACCTTCCGTGAGCCTACCTCTGTGGCGGACAAGGAGCTCCTTCAGATCCCTCCTCGTCGTTGTCATCGGTTGTGTCTCCTCACCGAATCACGACGGGAATCGAGGGTGGTCACGGAGCTCGGTGTGGGGAGGGAGAGGAGAGACTAATGGAAGAAAAGGCTAGGGTGGCTAATATATAAGGACAACACCAAAACATTTTGCCTCCAGCGCATGCATTCAAATTTTTTGAAGTCCATATGTGAATCACAGACGGTTTCATACAAAAATCGCTCAGGACAACATATCACGCATAGCGATTCGTTTCATGAACCGCTGCAGGATAAGTATCTCATCACGACGGTTTGTATTAAAACCGTATGTGACTTGGAATTTTCCTTACTCGCGATTGTACTATGGCTTGAAATCACTTTCTTATTTTACCATGGCTTGAATTACTAGCACTCTGATTTTACTATACTTTGAAATCACTAACTTTCTGATTTTACCATGCCTTGAATTCACTAACACTCTGATTTTACCATGCCTTGAAAATCAGTGAATTCAAGGCATGGTAAAATCAAAGAGTTAGTGATTTTCAAGCCATGGTAAAATCAGACAGTTGAGTTAGTGATTTCAAGCCATGGTAAAATCAGAAATACTTATCATAGACGGTTTTTCATACAAACCGTTTATGATGAGGACGGGAAGTCACAGACGGTTCGTGTTGAAAACCGTCTGTGATATTTAGTAGTATCACATACAGTTCTTGTTCAGAACCATCTGTGATACTTCATAAACGGTTTTTAACACGAACCGTCTGTGATATTACTTCTTTACAGACGGTTTTTAGCGCAACCAATAACACAGACGGTCACTAAACCAAAACCGTCTGTGATTGTATTTAATACAGACAGTTTTGATCAACCGTCTGTGATGAGGCGTCTAGTATTAGCCTTTTTGTAGTAGTGATTTATTGGGACTCTTATATTTGGAGATAAAAAGAATGTCATTTGGGTGCCCAAAACCTTGGTATCTAACCTCCAAGGACCCAAACAAATTTGGGTACCTAAAAGAGTATAACTTTGTTTTGTAGGTGAACTACAAGACCGGTGGAAGACATTGGGTACTTGATAGTGGGTGTACCCAACACATGACCGGAGACCGGAAAATATTCACCTCATTTGAAAACGGAGAAGGAGAAAATGAAAAGATCACTTTCGATGACAATAGCAAGGGAAAGGTAATAGGATTAGATAAAATCGTTATATCCAATGATCTTTCTATTTCTAATGTATCATTAGTTGAATCTATTAATTTTAACTTGCTATCGATTGCACAAATTTGTGATCTTGGACTTTCTTGCACTTTCTCTCAAGAAGGTGTTTCAATTTCAAATGAAAAAGATAACTCTTTGGTATTCAAAAGTTTTCGTTTTGGGAATCTTTATTTGGTAGATTTTTCGTCAAGTGATTATTGCCTCAAACTTGTTTAATTGCAAAAACCTCATGGGATGTGTAACAACCCCAAGTTAATTAATGATAATTAGTATGCATCTAATCAACATGCATAGTGTTTTTGAAACATTTGCATCATTTATTGCACTTGGAAAATCTTAATCAAAATTTAAAACAAACACTTCAAATTTAAGCTCCAAAAGAAAACCGGAACAAAAACTTATAATCCTCTTCTGGAAATAATTTATTCAAATACTATAATATTTATCTTGAATAAATATTTTTTCCAAATTTTTGAAACTCAATTTGACCCTCAGAAAATTCAAACTCAAATCAATACCCTATTCCAAGTTTGAATTTAAAATAAGTAAATAAATCTTGAACAATGGGGTTTAAGATTTTATTTGAGTACTAGGATGTTCCAGAACCCTCTGATTTATTTTAGATTTTTAGGATTTTATTTGCTATTTTTAGTAACGTAGTCAAAGTAGAAACAATGGAAAATCAATTTCGGTCAAACCACGAGTTGTTTGGACCAGTCCAAACCACTTCCGACCGAGCTCGACGCAAACCAACAGACCTGATTCGGACCACCTGAATAAAGACTTCGCGATCGGACCGTCCGATATTAATCGGGTGGTCCTAACACCCCTGTCCGCTCGGACCTACCCGAGCCAATCCGTCTTGACTCGATCGAGTCACCTAATCGCCTAAGCCGCACCACCTTGTACCTCTGACCGCCCGGGCCTACGCTGCAGGGGCATCTTCAACCTCCTGCTGGCTTGCACTTAGGCGCTGAGCACCACGGGGCAGCCATGCTCTACCGCGCCTCCGTCACTGCTGTAAGCCACCGCCTCTCCCGACCTATCCCCTAGCATCTCCTTCTCACACCGTGACTCTTTCCATCCATGGGCTCGCACAAAACCGGCTGTACCCTTCTTCTCCCCTCACTTCTTCTTGGTGAGAGAGAAGGAGGCAACAAGCTCTCCTCTGTCTGTTAGATACTGCCGTGCGACCTCACCATTCTCGTTCTCTTTCAACGCCATCCCCATTTTCTCTAACCGAGCTTCTCTCTCACCTTGTAGCTCCGGAACACACAGTCGCCTCAGCCCTGGTGGGCGTGCACCCAATGCCATCACCACACCATTTTCCCCCTCCAAAGGAGTTCCTCTCCTATCCTTTGCATGTCATCTTGGGTCTTTGGGTATGAGACTCATTTCCCTCAATTCATTTCGGTATTTGCATCGCAGAAACATTGCAACTTTGATTTCCCCAATTTTTTGCCGGGTTACTATTCACTATCCTTTGTCAAAACCGGTAAGCTATTCTCCAATTGATTGTGGTGACACCATCTTGGTGGCATTGCTTACCTATCCCAACCATCCTTTGACCTTCTTTTTTCTTAGGGTGCTTTCCCCATGATGAGCTCTTCGTCGCTGGCGCCATTGACGACGACAACGGTCCTCTGGTACTCCTCCGCCCCCCAACTTCACCACGTTGAGTTTCCTTAGGGTTCCTAGAGTCTTTTCCATCGCTTCAGGTGGGCAATGTCCCCCAAGTATTGACCCATCGCCGTGCATGTGCTGTAGCCGCCACACCCGGGTGCCATCGGGGTTGAAGACGAACGCCCTCGGTCACCGTGCCCCTCCTTCAACGTCGCATGAACCCCAGGAGGTCAGAACTGGTGATGATTTTCCCTGGAGAAGCCCCTACATCGAGTTCCTTGGCAACCGTACTCATCTCCTCCGCTCAACGCCGCCGCCGGCGCACCACCGCGCCTCTCCGCCAGCAAAGGCAACACCGAAAGGTAGCCTCGAGCTCAAGCTTTCTATTTTGGCTTACTCCGAGACCGGTGCGCCGCTGCCTCGCCGACGACATGTGTGGCAATGCCGCAGCCGCGCGCTCCCCTGCGTTTTGTCATATTTCCGACCGTTTCCTGTAGCAACGTCATTAGGAATTAATTGCAATGATTAACAATTAATGATGTGATCTTTGTCAGCAAATCAGCAGTTAACTGAGTTAATGATTGGCACTTATTGGCCCGAGTCTATTTTCTTCACTGGTGTTACTGGTAAAAAAACACGATGATTCATGGCGGTTTTGCGTGGACTACAAAGACAAATTCCCAATACCAGTTGTGGACGAGCTTCTTGATGAATTAGATGGGGCTACCTTTTTCACCAAGCTTGATCTCCGCAGTGGTTATCATTAAGTGCGCATGCATGAAGTAGACATTGAGAAGATAGCCTTCCAGACGCACCACGGCCACTTTGAGTTATTGGTTATGCCCTTTGGGCTAACCAACACACCCTCTACTTTCCAGGCTCTCATGAATGAGGTGTACATGCATTTCTTCGCCGCTTTGTCCTTGTTTTCTTTGACGATATCTTGATTTACAGTTTGTCATGGGCGGAGCACCTTCAGCATGTGCAAGCAGTGTTCCAAATATTAAGGGATCACAGGTTAGCACTTAAACAATCCAAGTGCTTCTTTGGTGAGAAATCCGTTGCCTATTTAGGCCATATCATCTCCGGACAGGGTGTTTCTATGGACCCTATAGCAAGGTAGTAGCCATGCAACAATGGCCAACTCCGAAGTTAGTGCGGGCATTGTGGGGATTCTTGGGACTGACAGGGTACTATCGGAAATTCATTCAAGATTATGGATTGGTGGCTGCCCCTCTGACTAAGTTACTTAAGAAAGAGGCATTCCGATGGTCCACAGATGCCACAGAAGCCTTTCAAAAACTCAAAACAAAGATCGACATCAAGACCGATTTTGCAATTACCTGATTTCTCCAAACGCTTTCTAGTTGATTGCAATGCATCAGGTAGCGGCATGGGTGCAGTACTTCACCAAGGGGATCGTCCGATTGCCTTCTTCAGTCGGCCCGTCGCACCACATCACACAAAATTGGCAGCGTATGAGAGGGAGCTCATTGGCTTAGTCAAAGCCGTTCGTCATTAGCGCATCAGATCTTTGGGGTGAACTTTTCTTGTTCTTCTGCACCATTATAGCTTGAAGTTTCTTCTGGACCAGCGCCTTTCCACCATACCACAACACCATTGGGTCAGCAAGCTCTTTGGACATGATTTTACTATGGAATTCCGACTTGGCAAATTGAACTCAACTACCGATGCCCTCTCACCATGAGGAATTAGAACTCCACGCTCTATCAACACTGCACTTTGCTCTTTTCGACAGCTTACGACAGGAGGTCGCCACAAACACAGAGCTACTTGCATTGCATGACAAGGTGGCGGAGGGTTCAACAGGCTCTGCCTGGACATGTGGACGACTTGTTGCTTCATAACAGGAGAATTTTTGTGCACGATACTTTGGCCTGGTGGCCGCATATACTATCAGAGGGGCATGACTTGAGCCATGAGGGGGTGCAGAAAACACTTCATCGTATCCGAGCCACATTTTATCACCCCTCCTTGAACCGAAAGGTGCGTGATTTCATAGGTGATTGTGCGGTCTGTCAAAAAAACAAAACCGGACATCTCCATCCCACCGGATTATTGCAACCCCTCGAGGTTCCTACTTCGGTATGGGCGGATATTTCCCTGGATTTTATCGAAGGATTGCCAAAGGTCGGTGGAAAATCAGTTATTTTATCGGTGGTCGATTGTTTCTCTAAATATGCACACTTTGTTACTTTGGGACATCCCTATACAACAAGTTTTGTGGCTCGTGAATTCTTGACTGACATAGTGCGTCTCCATGGCATGCCATCATCTATCGTCAGTGATCGTGATCCGGTATTTACAAGTAATTTTTGGACCGAGTTGTTTCATCTCGCAGGTGTCAAACTTCATTTGAGTTCTGCCTTCTACCCATAGTCCGATGGTCAAACCGAGGTGGTCAAACATATCATTACCATGTATTTACGATGATTGGTGGGTGATCGTCCACATCAATGGGTACAATGGTTACCATGGGCTGAGTACTGTTATAACTCCTCTTTTCAAACAGCACTAAAAGACACTCTGTTTCGTGTTGTTTATGGGCGCGAACCTCTCTCGCTCCTGACTTATGCACATAGTTCGATGTGTGTTGAAGTCATCGATCAGCAAATGCAAGAAAGAGATGAGTTTTTACAGGAGATACGGGAACGGCTTTTTCAAGCTCAAGCTCATATGAAAAACCATCATGATAAACAACGCCGGGATGTTGAGTTTCAAGTCGGCCAATGGGTTTGGCTTCGGATTCAACATCGAGCAGCTGTATCAGTAACAGATCATTCATCTTCAAAGTTAGCACCGCGTTATTATGGGCCATTCAAGATTTTAGAATGAGTTGGATCGGTGGCCTACAGATTGCACCTTCCACCTCGCTCTCATATTCATGATGTTTTTCACATCACCCTTCTTAAGGAATTTCGAGGTGACCCTCCAACATCCGTTGTATCATTTGCCATATATCATTCATGGCGAGCAATGTTCACTCTAGCCAAGATAGTTTGTTCTCGGTTGAATCGTGGCACATGTGAATTGTTGGTTCAATGGGAGGGATGTTCCACTACCGATGCTACTTGGGAAACTCTGGCAAGATTCTATCAACGCTTTCCATCATTCTAGCTCGAGGATGAGCTCATTCTTGAGGAGTTGTGGGGGATGTTGTGGATTCCTTTACGGGCAAGACCTACAAATTTACACAAGAAGAATCAAGGAGTTGCACGCCAGGTTATGAGCAGCAAGGTAATAGATGATGTATCCATTTAGGACTCTTAATATTAGGAAGGTTTTAATTAGGAAAGGTTTATTAGATAAGGAAGATCAGGAAGATTTTGTTAGGACCTATTGTTAGCCTGGCGCTGTTATAAACCAATCTTTGTAATTGAGGGAGGCAAGCAATAAAGAAGTCTTTCTCTTAAAAACTTTGTCATTACCCCAGTTGACAAGGAACGGGAAGAGCTAGCAAGCGCGAGAAGGAGCTAGCGAGTGCGGAGGCCCGCTACGAGATACTTAACTGAAGAGTGGGCCAAATGACCGTGGGCCAACTGAGCGCTTGTGCGGAAGAGTGAGGGCTACAAAAGCAATACTGAGTTTGTTATAACCAGGCGCTTGTGTCGTGATGAAGGGTACGTAACAATTGTAACGACAATACTATTCCCCAACTAATCTACATTCGTCTCCTTCTACCTTGCTGGTTCTTCCTCATCCCCTTCCTGTGTTTCTCTCTCGGCAACATTGTTCTTCTCTGAACAACTGGGTACATAACAATTGGTATCAGAGCACCGATCCTACGCTAGGAAGCAACCTGGAGAAGCCAAGGTATCAAACGCGCTCACAGGAAAGGTCGTCAGCCATGGAGCAAGAGATAGCGGCGCTTACTCGAGCAATCCAAACACAAAGTGCCACCATCCAGACGCTGGTGGAAGCGGTGGCAGAGATCAAACCAGTGGTTGTGGAGTTGAAAGAATGGAAGCCGCTGATGGCTGCCGCAGTTGATGATCTACGCGGCGAGGTGGGGAATTTGCGTGATCAAGTCCAACAGATGGCCCGAGAATCTGTTCCAGTGCCTAGAGTGTCTGGTTTGCCTCCATTACTGCCTACCCCTAAACATCTGAGAATCAAGGAGGACAAGGAGGAAGATGACTATGGTCATGGAACAAACGGCCACCACATTGCAAAGACCAAATCGGAGGAAGGCAATGGGAAATCATACCCTGGAGATATCTCAGGCTAACGGTATGAGTGGGTTACATTCTCTACATCCACCCCCTCTTGATGTGGGAGAAATGGGTGGACGGAACTTTGGGGGGTACTACCATCAATCAGCGCCACCTAAGTTGGATTTCCCCAAATTTGATGGCGAAAATCCCAATGCATGGAGGTTGAAATGTGAAGTTTATTTTCGAGTTTGCTCCACAAGGCCAGAATTCTGGGTCAGCCTAGCCACAATGCATTTTGGGGGTAATGCAGTGTTATGGCTGCAATCAACTCAAGCACATACTAGATGTAGCAGTTGGGAAGAGTTTGTGGAAACTGTTTGTTTGCGATTTGGAAGAGAGGAATTCCAACAACAGCTTCGACACTTCAATCGTCTTAAGCAAAATGGAACAGTAACATAATTTGCTGAAAAATTCAATGAATCCATGCATAATCTTCTTGCTCATCACACTTGGGATCCCATGTTCTTTGTAACTCAATTCACAGATGGATTGAGAAGTGAGATTAGAGTAGTTGTTGTTTTACATCAACCTAAGAACCTTGATACTGCTGTTTCACTGACCTGTCTACATGAGGAGGTCTTGGAGACAATGCGGTGTGAGACACGTCGAACTGATTTCCAAACGAGTGGAAGACCTCCAATGCAAACTATGTTGGCACTGCCAGCACCACTGGGTAGGCCACCAGGAGCCAACGGAAATCAGGCAAATGAACGGAGGAGTTCTGATGGTACACGAGCTCATGGACCCGACGACAAGATGGCAACACTCCGGGCTTACCGACGAGCTAAAGGGTTGTGTCATACCTGTGGGGAAAGGTGGAACCAAGATCACCAATGTGCACCAACAGTACAATTGCACATGGTTCAGGAATTATGGGAGTTGGTTCAAGAAACAAACTCAGAGGTGGATACAGCAGAAGAAGGGGGAATTCAGAATGAAGAGATTCTAGCGATCTCAGTTGTAGCAATGAAGGGTGCAGAAATACCGAAAACGGTGAAGCTCATTGGCCACATCCAAGGTATTGAGGTAACTATCCTGATTGATTCCAGCAGTACTCATAGCTTTGTGAGGGAGGGAATTGCCGATAAGTTACAAGGAGAGCAGAAGTCTCAGCAAGGACTCAAAGTCAAGATTGCTGATGGTGGCACTCTGACATGTATTCGAGAATTTCCAAAGTGTCAATGGCAAGTGCAAGGAGTGCAGTTCACAACTTCATTGAAGGTCTTAGCACTAGGTGGCTATGATATCATAATTGGAATGGATTGGCTAGAACAGCACAGTCCTATGATTATTCATTGGAGTAAGAAAATTCTGTCATTTTTCTATCAGGGCAGAAGAGTGGTGTTAAGAGGACTGAAGGGAAATGTATCTACTCGGGAGTCGCAGGCTATTTAGGCAGAGTGGTCAAGCTGGGAAGACATAATTCAGGCCAACGCAGCAGAAGTGGAATACTCAGAGACTCCCGATACTGTTCAGAAACTTTTGTCGGAATATGCAGAATTATTCAGAGAGCCCCATGGTTTGCCGCCTGCACGAGAATTTGATCATGCAATCCGGTTAATACCAGGAGCATCACCTATCAATTTGAGACCCTACCGCTACCATCCAGTGCAAAAGGATGAAATGGAGCGACAAGTTTCTGATATGCTTGAGCAAGGCATCATTCATCCTAGCGCTAGCCCGTTTGCATCACCTGTGCTACTGGTCCCGAAGAAAGATGGGACATGGCGATTTTGCGTGGATTACCATCAATTGAACGCAATCATAGTGAAGAATCGCTATCCACTGCCGATCATTGATGAGTTGTTGGATGAGCTAACCAGGTCACAATGGTTTACCAGCCTTGACCTGCGAGCGGGCTACCACCAAATACGAATGAAGGAGGAGGATGAGCACAAGACTGCATTCAAAACGCACCATGGGCATTACGAATTCAATGTGATGCCGTATGGATTAACCAATGCGCCAGCTACCTTCCAAGGATTGATGAATACAATACTGGGGCCTTATTTGCGCCAGAGTGTATTGGTATTTATCGATGACATACTAGTTTACAGTAAAACACTAGAAGAGCATGTGCTACAGCTTCGGCAAGTATTGGAAATTATGAAGAACCATCAACTGAAAATCAAGGAATCCAAATGTGCTTTCGCCCAAAGGCAGTTAACCTATTTAGGGCATGTGATCAGTCACAAAGGGGTATCTACTGATCCCAAGAACATTTCAGCAGTCAGAAATTGGCCAGTTCTAGAAAACGTCAAGCATGTGAGGGGATTCTTAGGCCTGGCTGGGTATTACAGGAAATTCGTCAGGAATTTTGGGCTAATCAGTCGGCCAATTACTGAACTCTTGAAGAAAAATGTGGTGTTTGTTTGGACAAATGACAAAGAAGTTGCCTTCCAAGCCCTGAAGAATGCACTAATTTCAGCTCCAGTTTTGGCATTGCCAGACTTCACTCAAGAGTTTGTAGTAGAGATTGATGCATCAGAAAAAAGAATAGGAGCTGTGCTGATGCAAAACAAGCATCCTATCTCTTACCTCAGTAAGGCTTTAGGAATGAGAGCACAAGGGCTGTCCACTTATGAGAAGGAGGGATTAGCAGTCCTGCTAGCAATTGAGCATTGGAGACCATATTTGCAGACTAAAGAGTTTGTAATTCGGACTGATCAAAGGAGCCTAGCGCACTTGGGAGAACAACGACTGACCACCCTATGGCAGCAAAAGATCATGACCAAACTACTAGGGTTGCAATATCGGATTGTGTATAAACCCGGAACTGAAAATAAGGCCGCATATGCCTTGTCACGCAGGGAAAAAGGAGATGATATGGAGGCGGTAGCAATCTCGACAGTGGTACCTGATTGGATGGAGGCCATAGCAAATGGGTATCAAAAGGATCCGTAGGCGAAGAAATACTACAAAGAATCGACAAGATCTAGCAATGGAGGGTCCAAGTTTGAATTAAGCAATGGGATTCTCAGATTGGGGGGCAGAGTGTGGGTAGGCACCAATGTACCAGTTCAACAAAACATTCTGAACTCTTTGCACTCTAGCGCAATTGGTGGGCATTCGGGATTCCAGGTTACATATCATCGAATCCGAAAAATGTTTGCCTGGCCAGGAATTAAGCGAGATGTCCGACAATTTGTTGATCGATTATACCGTATGCAAACAGCAAAATCCAAACATGTGCATTACCCGGGACTTCTTCAACCATTACCAGTTCCCGACCATGCCTGGCAAATTGTGTCGATTGATTTTGTAGAAGGTCTGCCAAGGTCTGTGGGCTACAATTGCATTATGGTGGTTGTGGACAAATTTTCAAAATATGCTCACTTCATAGCATTGTCACACACCTTCACAGCTTATCAGGTAGCACAACTCTTTATGCAAAATGTGTTCAAACTTCATGGATTACCACAATCAATTGTCTCTGATCGGGATAGAGTGTTCACACTTGTCTTGTGGAAAGAGCTATTTCGAGCAGCATAGACTCAACTCAGAATGAGTTCGGCTTATCACCCGCAAACTGACGGACAAATCGAGCGTGTGAATCAGTGCGTAGAGGCTTACTTGCATTGTTTCATTCATGCTTGCCCAAGCAAATGGTGCAATTGGTTGGCTCTGTCTGAATACTGGTACAACACTGCTTTGCATTCGACCTTGGGGAAGTCACCTTTTGAGATATTGTATGGCTACAACCCTTGGCATTTTGGGATCAGAGATACTGCAGCCTGCCCGAGTAAAGAACTATCAGTCTAGTTGAAATAAAGGAAACTGATGACGGAGCTCCTTAAGCAACACCTCAATCGGGCTAATCAATACATGAAGAATCAAGCGGATAAGAAGAGATCTGAGAGGGTATTCCAGGAGGGTGACTGGGTGTACTTAAAGCTCCCACCATATGTTCAGAGTTCAGTGGCTGTGAGAGCTAACCATAAATTAGCATTTCGCTTCTTTGGTCCATTTCAGATTGCGCAGAAGATTGGATTGGTGGCTTACAGACTTCGTTTGCCATCCACATCAATGATTCACCCGGTGATTCATGTGTCCCAGCTCCGGAAAGCGGTTCCTCCTTCAAGATTGGTACAACTTGAACTTCCCGGGTTAACTGATGATCTCAGAATTCCACTCATGGTGCTCCGCAAGAGACTCCGAGACAAGGGGCCAACATCGGTCACGCAAGTGCAAGTGAAATGGTCCGGAGCAACTTCTTCGGTACCAACTGGGAGGATTTGGATGAACTACAAGCTCAGTTCCCACACGCACCAGCTTGGGGTCAAGCTGAATCTAAAGAAGGGAGGCATGTCATGACCCCAGTTGACAAGGAACGGGAAGAGCTAGCGAGCGCGAGAAGGAGCCAGCGAGTGCGAAGGCACACTACGAGATACTTAATCGAAGAGTGGGCCAAATGACCATGGGCCAACCGAGCGCTTGTGCGGAAGAGTGAGGGCTACTCTGAAAGCAATCTCGAGTTTGTTATAACCAGCGCTTGTCTTTGGGTGAAGGGTAACAATTGTAACGACAATACTATTCCCCAACTAATCTACATTCGTCTCCTTCAACCTTGCTGGTTCTTCCTCATCCCCTTCTGTGTTTCTCTCTCGGCGACATTGTTCTTCTCTGAACAACTGGGTACATAACAAACTTGAAGCATCGAGCCTCTGTCACGGTGGGGAAGAACCCTATGGTCGACAGAGGGCGATATTAAATCCTTCACCTGTCGCTAATCCTTGCGTTCTCGTCCTGGTGCGTATCAACTCGTATCTCCTCTTGAGAATTCAAAGCTCCAAAGCCGGCGCCATATCATACCTATGCACATAATACTAAAGTAACTAAACTGATATGTTGTTATCCTATAATTCTTGATCAGCCTGATAATTTCATGAAACATGTATTTATGTAATTCTTTTGTGTGAGAAATGTATACACATTCTGAGATATTAGTGTGTGCCTCGTGACTTTTCACTGTTGAGTCGATGACTATGCATGTATGAACAATATTGTCTTAGTGGCTAGTGAGTTTTGTTTCTATGATAATGGTAATTGGTATCTCCTAGACCTCTGATTTTTGGTCTTTGATCAGGTTATAAACTACTTACTCCGAGGGTGGCTTAAGAATGTAGAGTCTGAGGGTTCAATTGACATCCCTTTTCTTGAAGATCCCAGCTATGATGAAGAAGGTGTATCAAGGGAGCTGGAATTTGTCAGAGAAGGATCCCGGAAATCTGTTCGCGTGCGGCTCTTTGGTTCCAAAATTTCCTTGAGCCAGCTGAGCTCATTCTTGAAATCTCATGTCTCCAACTCACGGCTAACATCTAGATAATTCACCCCTTTGGGTTAGTTAGATATTAAAAGCTTCAATTGGGTATTGTATTCATTATTCTTTATTTAAAGTAGTCAGATTGATGTATAGATGTACTAAATAGACAGGATTTTGAACATTTCTAGCGGATGTAAATATGTGCAGTACAAAGCTAGCTTCTAGCTTCAAATATGTGCAGTGGTTGTGGATAACATTAGGTGCTATTTCGAAGGAATTTAAGGACTGATGGACTGAAAATATTTTAAGCTGAAAGAAACAACAACAAAATGAAAAAAAAGAAAGGAAAAAAAACATTACTGTAGTCCAGCAGGCAACATGTTTCATGGTATCGCTGAGAGAACCCTCGAGGCGACAAAGAATGCCCGTTGTCCGATGTTATCGCAAACGTTATTATCGTATTATTATCTTCTGTTCTGTTTACTGTTCCTGGGTATTTTGGTGACAATATTTTCTGATATCATAAACTTTACTTAGAACTTCCCGCTAAATCTAGCCTAAGTCTAATTCTTGTGTACAGTCTATCAATCTTTGAGGACTTCAATTCTGATTTCCAGTGAATGAAAATTGTAAATACGGACCATGATGGTTATTGTGCAATTTGAGCTCTCCAAAATAGAGTTCCAAATCCCAACGGACTTTTCTCATATTGACCGGTTTTGAATAGCATTAGGTTCTATGGCAAATGAATTTAAGATCTAATACTATTTTAAGGTGAGGGAAACAACAAAAATTGGGGAAAAATAAACAAAAGGAAAAAACACCGTACTGAAGTTCACTTGAGTATTATTGCTGTTACATGGTATTATTGCTGAGAGACCCTTGAGTCGACAAATAATGCCTGTTGCGCTGAAAAGAACTGCTGAGTTTGTATAATGCTGTCCAAAAAAAAAGTGAGCGGATTATCTTCTGTAGTTCTTAGTTCTGTTCTGTTTACTGTAGATATTTTGGTGACGAAATTTCTGATTTCATAAACCTTATGTAAAACCTACCGCTAAATCTAACCAAATGCATTCAACGTTTCAGCAGTAGTATGTTTAGCCACAGCAAGCACACATTGAGTGATTGAGGGTGATAATTGTCGATGTTTTGTAGTGGTTTCTTATCCTCTCTTCATTCTTAACAAAACGTCAATCGCTTCTGCGACATGCATAATGGTTTACTCTGAGGTACCAAACGGATGGCATCTAAGCCAGATTCTGAATATTGGATGCGTGGGTACGTCGAGCTTTATCATGCCATTTGTATAGAGCTAACGGAATTATTATTATTATTATTAATCCTTTTTTATTAATATATTATACTTAACCCCTCGTTAACTTTATTTTCAATTCTAACTCCTTTGGTCACACCATCCCTTGTGACACAGGCAAAACGTGTTATCATGCCACGGACCTCGGCGTGGCAAAACATGCCACGCTGGCCCTTGTCCGCGTACAGTACCAGCGTGGAGGGCTTGCGTGGCTGTTGTCACACTCGCACTCATAACGTGACAAACATGTCTTGTCATGCCATGAGAGTTGGCGTGACAGGGTCAAATATTATTTAAATATGTTCTTGGATGATGAACTCTGCTTTGAAACTAAAGAAATTTCATCCTTAAAAGAAAAAGAAGAAATACAGCAATTCCTAGCCAACCATGTCTTTAGTTAAACTTAAAGAGCTAACAATGCATGACCCTGCACACAATGACACGGTACTGGAGTTGGCACATCTAATCACATTTATGTCAACACAATAAGCTACCTAGATGATAAAGACAACTGAGACCAAAAGTTCTGCTAGAAGTATGGAAGCTCCATCAAGGGTAGAACGAAGATCTCCCAGGATTTTTTCAAGTTTAGAACTTTTCCTTAAGAGCTTACAATAGAAAGAAATTAGGCCAAAAAAAGGTACAACAGAAACAATATAACCCATTGTATTGTTCAGTAATTGACTCATTGCATCGCGTTAACTAACTACATTTCACTAACAGAAAGAATCTTGCCCACACTTTCAAAGCAAACGTGATATACTCCATATCCATGGAAACCAACTTAGTTATAGATGTGACCGGAACAAAAAAAATCATGAATGCACATGTTCAGTCTCATGTACCTTGTTCCTAGCATTTGATTTTTCATGGACGTCTGTTCCCAAAATTTTAAACCTAAGTTGAGATAGCAGAATTGAGCGGTGCTAAGTAAATGCACAATCCTAGGCGATAGATTTTATTTCGGACCTGCGATGTTGTTAGTTTGAATGAACAGATGGATGATTAGGCAGGCACATCCTATCCTGTTGCAATGATAGGTGGTGCTCGTTGGCACTTAGGGGAAGTAGACCATTTCGTGCCTACTTCCAGAACACACATTTTGGACCTTTTTTTTATATGTTGCGGGTTGCCTTGCTACACGAAGAATTGAATGCGAAGAGACGATGAGACTTGAACTCGGCTTTACAACGCAGTCTCTAATTGAAATAGACTTTATAATAAAGATGCAAATTACATGGCGCACAAGGTTTGGTTATATGCATAAGAAACGCAGTCATGCACGATGCAACAAACCGAAGTAATCCTACAATACATATGCCTTTTTGGAATAGAAATAAATTCGATTGGAACAAAGATCATTTTTTTGGTGGCCCATCGCTCCCTTCCCCCTTGTCTCCTTGTTACCCACAGCAGCGGCGGCCAGTCTCAAAGTCATCCATGTCCTACGAGATGGGGTGGACGGTTTAATGATGACAGGATAAGACAACATCGTGCCAAATTAATAATTATGATGCATATTGAACAAAACTTACCTCTTGGATCTGGATTGCGCCCGGACAACGGAGAGCGGTAGTACGGCCCACGGTCACACTTGAAGGAGCCTTCCCCTTGTCCCCTTGTTGCCCGCGGGGGCGGCGACTAGTCTCGATGTCATCCATGTCTTGCGAGACAGGCTGGATGGTTGAACGATGTTAGGATAACGCAACGTCGAGCCAAATTAATAATTATGATGCTTAATAAACATTATTTACCTCTTGGATCCAGAATGCGCCCGGGTGACATGGAGCGGTAGTATGGCCCACGATCTCACTTGCTGGAGCCTTCCCCTTGTCCGCCGCCCTCTTGGCCTTATCATACTCATCTGATTTCCTAGGCTCGTCTGATGCCTTTTCAGTAGGGTCGGGGTCGGGTACGTAAGGTGCCCAGCGCTAGGAGGTCTCGGCTCACCATGGAAAGTTCAACATGTACTTCTGCTGGATGAATGCCATATCGTACATCTTCGGGCCGTCGATCCATTGGAAGAAGTTGCATTGCATCTCTGGATGCCAATATAGGCGTGTAATCGTGGATTTGTGGAATGTAACGTATGGTGTTAAAATCTATGTTTGTGCAAGATACACTTACGAGGTGGTGGCCACACGTGTAGTACGCTCAAGCGGATGTTGCTGGGTGTGTGGACTGGATGATCTTTGCTGGTTCTTCGCACACACATTGCGGGACTGGGAACCGCGGTGGTACTGGCGCATCCTTCATAGACTTATCTGGGTAGGGTTTAGCCCTCTCGGCTAGCCACTTGCGCTTTTGCATTATCCTCTTGTATATGTTCGCCGAGTCCTCCATCTCCTTCCTCCTAGTTGTGTGAAGCAAGCTCTAGTGTAGTGTTAGGTTTGGTTGTGTAGTCTTCTCTCTTTCACCTCTTTTTATAAGGGCATAGGGTGTAATGCTCATGGTGTTGTGAGAACACACAAGAAATCGATGTGTGTGGTGCGTTCAATTCTGAAAAGGTTGAGTCCAAGTGTGTTGTCTTTTCGGTCTAAAAAGTTGGTGAGGCGGAGAGTATTGTCTCATCTGCCTGCAAAGTTTTTGTGGTAGTGTTTGGTCTTTTCGATCTGAAAAGCTGGTGTAGCAGAGTTTCGGTCTTTTCGATATGAAAAGATGGTGTGGCAGAGTGTTGTCATGTCCCTCTGAAAAGTAAAATGATCGCAGCACAGTCTGGTCATTTCGGTCTGAAAAGCTGGCGAGGTGGAGTGTTGTCTTTTCGCTCTAAAAAGCGGTAGATGTAGTGTTGTCATGTCGATCGAGAAGCATAGTCTAGTCATTTGTTGCAGTCAAAAGCAGAGATGTCGGTCAATCGGATGTTCTCATGACCGATGTAGTGAAGAAGGGGTGAGCGAGAGAGAGAGGGGCTTTATGGTGGCAAGTACTGTCACACCATGATATCTGGCGTGACAGTAATATCTTGTCACGCCATTATCCCTGACATGGCATAACCGTCCTGCCACCCTAGGGTTTGCGTAGTTCCAGAGGAGATGCAAAAATCTCGTTGCTTTCTGGTGCTAAGTCCTATCACGGCATGACAGTAAAATCTTGTCACGCCATGAGACCTGGCGTGACATAACAGTGCTGCCATGCCAGATTTTGTGTTGTTCCAGAAGAGTTGCAAAAACTTCGTCGCATTCTGGTGCTAAGTCCTGTCACGCCAGGACTCCTGGCGTGACAAAACAATGTTGCCACGCCACGAGGCCTGGCGTGACAAAACAGTGTTGCCACGCCAGGGTTAGTGCAGTTCCAGTGGAGTTGCAGGCTAGCACCGTCCTTCTGGTGCTAAGTCCTATCATGTCAGGGATAGTGGCGTGACACTTGCAGTCAGTCACGTCATTATTCATGGCGTGGCAGTACCTCTATAAACATAAAACAACAACATCTATGCATGTATCAAGTTCAGAAAATTCAATTCATTCAAACATGGACATGTATGCATATCTCAGTTCAAAAAATTCATTTCATGCAAGCATTTCAAGAATCATCCAAGATAGCCGATACTGGCATAGCATGGATGCTCTTAATAACATTGTTGAACACCTTCGAGATGTTCGTTGTCATCATACCATACCGACAACCACCTTCATCTTATGCCTGTGCCCACTTCGTCTTCTACTCCAAGACCTCGTCCAACCACTTATTCCCTTGATCGTTGGTTAGTCCTCCCAGCTCCGTCAGCTTGACATTGAAGTCCCTCTTCTCCAAACATCCGCACAACAGCTTGAACTTTCTTGTGAGATTTTTCCTACTGCATTGCTCAAAGAAATTTGCCGCTAAGTGATGCATGCACCACCGATGTAGCGCATCCAGGTGTCCATCAAGTCTTCTCTTCACAACATTCAGAATGTCGCGATACCTGTCTGAAACGATGCAAACCCGCCATCCTGGCCCAACGAGGCGTAGACGAACTATATCCATGAACCATTGCCAGCTTGCGTTATTCTCACCCTCTGTCAGTGCGAATGCTAATGGAATCAGCTGGTCCTCCACATTAATACCCACGGCGACCATCAAGGCACCATAGTATTTGGCGGTTAGGAATGTGGCATCAACTGATAAGACAAGTCTGCAATGCTTGAAGGCCTCTTTACATTGCCCAAAGAACCAGTACACCAGCCCTAGAACATGTTTCATAACACCTCCATCGGGTTCCATTTGGTTCCCGTGCTAAGGTTAAAACTCCATGCCCAGATTCTTGGCCTGCATAGCGGTTAGGATTCGATGAAGCAACCCGTAAGCTTCCTTCCAATCACTCCACAATAACTGCATCGCTCTCTGCTTTGTCCTCAATGCTTTCCCATACTTCACGCGGTACTTAATGAACCCAAATATAACCACAAATGAGGGCGGTGACGGTCACATCGGATTGATGATGACCACAACCCGATAATGTGCCTTGTAATGAAATTAGCAGTTGCTCCCTGGACACTCGTGTAGTCCCATAAGAGTGAGGCTGCTTCACATTCGCTATTTTCCATTGCTTGTCCCTAGTTTTGCACCCCCATACCTTCCATCCGCACCCCCTTTCATACCTCACGGTGTACCTCTTGTTCACATCAGAGTGTTGCACTACAAATAGATAATGGTGCCGCATTGAGTATTCTTGCAGTCAAACATTTATATCCTCCATGGTTGGAAACAACATGTTCTTGTGTCTTAGGTCATTCTCTAGGTCCGCAATGTCATTCTTGCTCTTCAACCCATCTACACAGACCACGTTATCAGCCATTCTGACATCATCGAATGCATGCACCAACAGAACATCACCCATTACACTGCGAAGAACTCGACCTTCCTCAGAGGAGAAAAGCGGAGCGGGAGCTTCATTTTCGGTCGAGCTCTAGCCTTCGTCAGACTCAAGGTCACCGGTTGTTCCATCTCAGAACACCTCCTCCTCAAGTTTGTTGTTCATTACTGCGCCATTGAAATCGATCCACGGGTCACTAACATGGTGTGGGAAGAAAGCAGAACCTGAGATGACAAATCCACCGACGAGAGGGGGTCGATGTTAACACCGACACCAATGAACTCTTGGGAAGGTTGCTCCTCCATTAGGGGGCCTTGCGAAAGATTGAGAGCGTATTCTAGTACCTCCATGTTGCCATTGACCACATCCAAATTGTTTCAAAAATCCTCAACAACGATTGTCCTCTCCACCACAACCTCCAACATTGGACATGAGATGCGAACACAACCTCCTTGTACGTGTCCCAATCATCATCGGACGAGATTGGCATCAACAAAGGCGTGCACCTTAGAACCCAACCCAAATCATTGTTAGACCGGGTTTGAGAATCAAATCCTCTGTGAAAGACACTGTGCTATTCCTTGAATCAGTAGATAGCACTTACAAACACATTGCTAAATCATTTCATACATGGCGTAAAACCATACCATTCATTAATTTAACACATCAGAGTTTACATAGACCACATCGGGTCAATTTTTACAAAAGGGCCGAACAGGCCAAACTGATTACATTACAAAAGCGGAAGCGACAACGGAAGAAAAAGGGGTGAGAGCACATCTCTCCACAAGCAAGCGACTGGAGAAACCCGTGAACGTCTGATATTACCCAAAGACTCGGGTAATATAGGATGCACGCAAGCACCGATGGAGTCAACTAGGCTGGGCAAGACTAGAACGACTAAAGACTAAACTACGCTTTATCATCTCTGGGCCTCCAACCACGGATCCTCGTAGTGCGCATAGTCTTGAGTTTCACCTTCGAGGGTTTTTGGGGAAAGAGCAAGAATGAGCACAACTTCGTGCTCATGAGCCAACACACAAGATGCAATAATAATACATGCAAGGCTTAACAAGGATGGCTCGGATTCTTTTATTAGCTAAAGCAATATTTTCAATTATCATAATTACAAATTCCTATCACTTAGCATTTTAACCAAATTGCATTTTATTAAAGAGAGAGTAATTGTGCAATATTTATAACAGCAGAGGCTACCTCCATCTTATGCTTAATTTGATTGGAGCTACCTCCACTTATTAACACCACTAAGGTTCATTTCCCTAGGGAAATTCAAATCTAGGGCTAGGTGAGCCCACCACATTTTTCATACCACCCACAAAGGTTTTTGAAATAGAACTAACTCTAGTAAGGTTCCCATGTCCGCCTTTGATCACATGCAGGTACTGTTGAATAGTTTATTATTCTGAGAGCACATACATTTTACCCACAAGAGATAATCGTCTTGATATGTACGCATGCTTCCTTAGACATGTGAATCAAGGGAGATCACCACAAAGCCTTTACAATGCATCCTCGAGATTAGTTACACCCGCTAAGGTTTACTTTGTAAGAGTTACATTCTCAGAGACCCATTAACCCTTGTCCGGACCCCTCTTGCGCCATCGTGCGACTTTCGTTGTGCACCCCAACCCCTTCGCCACAAAAGGCTTATGGCATAGCGAGTCATCTACCTAGTGCAACTCGTCTTGGTGGATACAAATTATTGACTAGGTTGTACTTTATGAGACTTGTGGTTTCCTTTGTTTTACATTGGGAGGTCATCACAGATTAAGTTCTTAGGGTTATCTGGGTGGTTCATTCCACATTCTATCCACCTTGGGCTACATTAGCACCCATCATCACATCATCCATCCTACCATCCGCCGAGATGGTAAAAGCAGTTTATTAGGGTTTTGAGAAGTAAAACCAATTTAACTCAACCATCTCAGTCATTTACCCACAATGACTGCCCAAAGCCACATTTATGTTTAAAAGATGATGATTGGGGTATTTAATACCCTGGTACTTAAGCAAGACTAGCATGTTGCTTAAGTACAACCTATAACTAGTATTTACCATATAGTTACTAGGGTGACATGGAATAAGGGATTCAATTGTCAAAGGATGGCACAATAATTAATTAATCATCAAATAGGTATTTTACTACCTTAAACTTTAGCATACATTTGATTAAAGAATTATAGCATGCAAATTTGGTAATTTAAATGAATATAATTTGCATAAAATGTAGGCTCAATATGATCAAAGTATTGACTCGCCTTGGTTATAGGTAAGAGAATCTAGACAATCTTGTGCTTGATCGAAGTGGAGATCCTCCGCGTCTTTGAATCCTAATCGGACGGACGTACCGGAAAAAGGAACAACAAGCAAACAAAATAAATACATACACAAGAATAAAATAATGAACTCCAAATTAAACAAGACCTATGCCATTAGTAAGATCTTGAATTAACAAAATTTTAGAAATAAATTTCATAATTTTTGGAGTTACGACGAGGGAGAACGGGACTTCTGAAGTTTGATTTTTACAAGAAAAGATGGAAATTCAGAAAATGCACTATTATGAAAACATTGTTCTTGTATTTCACCAAATTGCCATTGTGAGCATGACATGGTGGGCCTCAAGCTGGAAGAGAGAGGAGGATTAAGCCAATGGTAGGTGGGGCCCTTGGCCATTTGAGAGAAAGAGGAGGGATTAGAGGGAACAGAGGAGCCAGGGGAGGCGTTCGGGCAGCGTTGGGGTGGTGGCGGCACCGGCGAGGTGGGCGGCGGGGCGGCCGACGACGGGCGGAACGGGGCCCCACGAGGGTGGTGGACCCATAGGTGGTGGTGGAAGCACCGGAGGAGGTCGAGCACGGCGGTGGTGGAGCCAAAGGCAGCAGCGACTCCACGGCGGTGGGCGGTGCGGTTGATCTTGGTGGCCAGCAGAGAGCTAGCGCACATGGGTTGCGTGTGGTCATGGGAGGACACCGAACCGGGTGGGGAGGCTGGAGGCGGCCTGAGGCAGCCTGGCGGCGGCGGCCGGGAGCGGAGGAGGAGGAGTTACGGCGGCGAGGCTCCTTGGCAGTGGGGAGGAAGCATGGAGGTGGGGGGTGGCTTGCTCACGTCGCGGGGCAGCCGGTGACGGAGGTGACGCCGAATAGGCTGGTCGGCGGCGGAGGCGGCTCGGCCGAAGAAGGGGAGCAGCGGTTCTTTGGAGAAAACTCACTGGAGAGAGCGAGGGAGTGAGTAGGGGGCCATGGGAGTGCTCAGGGGCTCTACTTATAGGCGCTCAAGAGGAGGAGCCGTTGGAGGGAGGCTCGGGTGCGCGCGGAGTACCGAGGCGGCTCATGGCGCTCCGGCGCGGACGCGATGGGGCGAGAGCTCGGCACCGGGTCAAGGAGCAGGTGGGTGACGACTCAGCGTGGGTGGTGATGCAATGAGGCGAGGCTTGCTGACGTGGTCCTGGTGCGGCCACGGGCGAGCAGGGAGGGGCTGACGCGCACGCGGGCCAGGCGCGCGGGGAGGCTGACGGCAATGGCGATGACTTTGGTGCCCTGGCAGGTGTTGGAGGGGACGGAGCAGCAGGGAGTGGGCGAGAGCACCAGCAGGTGGCGTGGGCACAGCGAGCGCTGACGGCAGTGGGCACAGGTGGATGGCGCAGGTATGCACGCGGGTGGCAGAGCTTGCAGCCGACTTGAGGAAAAAGGGAGCGAGGGAAAGCAAGTGGCGCTGAGGGAGGCGTGCGCATGGCAGGGGCGGTGACGACCTAGTGGCAGAGGGCGGTGTCACCAGGCGTTGACCGGCGAAGGAGAAGCAAGGGGGAGGCGTCGGGCCAAGAAGGAGGTAGGCCGGCTGAGGAAGAAGGGAGCCAAGGGAACCGGGCCAGGGAAGGCCGAATGGGAGGATGGGCCGAGGGTAGTGGCTTGGGCCGGGTGAAGAGAAAGGCCAGATGGGCTGGGGAAAAAAACCAGGCCAGCCCAAGAAAAGAAGAAAGGCACAACTTGAGAAAAGGCCCGAAATCCGAAAAGAAGAATTCAAACTTGAATTTGAATTCAAGAATCTGCGAAGAGGTTTGAAACACAAACCCTAGTTTAGAAGGAAGCTAGAAGATTTTGAAAATAATTCATAATTTGACATAAAGTTTGCAAACCGAAAACCAGAATAGTAATTACTATTTGCCATTTGAAAACAGAATATTACATCATATCTCCCTGCATTCCAACTCGACCCTGGCTCATCCCATCCAAAGGTTGACTTAATCCTCATCAAAAGAGTTTGAAAGCCTGATGATTCTCAAAACACAAGAACAGTCACTTCCATGCCACCAAAGTCTGGACCACTACCCATTTGGCAAACTGGCCCACCGGTACAAACACGTACAACTTTATCTATCTACATCCAACAATGCGAACAAAACATTGAAAAGTCAGTTTCAGACTTGGATACTGGTGTAAATGACATTTAGAAGAAGTCACCTATCTTGGCAATTGGAAAAAGGTTAACTCACCTTTATGTGACACTATATGAATGAGTGTAAATTGTTATTAGGCTTCATACTAACTTCAAGAAAACTTAGTATGAAGCACACGTCATGTTTGTGAATGGAATGAATATGCTGTGCCGACTTTGATTTATTCCCTTGCAAATTAGATGCACACACATCCAAAAAAAAACCTTATGGTACTTAATTGTGAAGCACGGGAAAAAAATCACAACTCGTACAAACCAGAGATTTATAGTATGTAAGTGAGTTATCTATGTTTTGTATGTCATAACCCATTAGTCCATGCAATCATCATTCATGTTTTTACTCCATTTACATGTTGTAGGTGCTGCTTAATTTGGCCTAACTTCACAGAGCTTCTGGTTTCATTGCGATTGCACTCCTCAAGAAGACAGTTCTTCTAGACTGTTTATTTCGTTTGCTATAGTAGAGTGATTTTTGGCCTCCGTCCTATGGACAAAACTTCTACTTCTGGTCCTATTGAGGGAAATGGTGAGATTGCAAATGATTTTACTTCTACTGAGAGCCCTCAGACCTGTAAGCACCAAAGTTTTCCATCGACATCTCCAGCAATAGCAAAGACCATGTGCGCAATGAAAAACTATAAAAGGGCAGCTAACAGGATAAGGAAATGCTCCCAAGTATTAGCAGGGAGATATTATTCTTTGAGGTCATCTCATAGTAATGTCATGGTGTAGGACGCTCTCTCGTGCAATTCTCTCGGCCTTCGGAACGCGGTTGTCGTTTGTGTCACTGTTGACCGCGCACCGAGTGCCACCGCTATGCCCTTTTCGCCTCCGGAGTTCGTGGAGTATGAGTTTTCTTTAAACTCCGACTGAAGACCCCTTTTTCTTCTCCATCTCTGGCGTGGTTGGAAGCACGCTTTATGACCAAGCCGGTCTACCTCCGCGAGGCCGGCGTGCTCTGCAAACTCGCGCGGCGATACGCGCTCAACGAGATCTATCCGCTCCATCTTTGTGGTGGACGGAATTTTTTGTGGCACTACTCTCCACCACAAGGTCGGTCCTGGGGCATCCTTTTAGGGGTGGATACTTGGGTTTTCGCTATCGGTTCTATTGATGCTGGTGATTTTTATGTAAAGTTTCATTTGAAAAATAGAGATGATGACTTCTAATGGATTCTTGTGGCTGTTTACGGTGCAGCTCAAATCCAATTTAAGGAGAAATTTCTTACTGAACTTGTTCATGCCTATAGGAAAGATTAACTTCCCATTTTAGTTAGCGGTGATTTTAATATTATCAGGCATGCAAGTGAAAAAAATAATGATAACTTTGAGTGTAGATGGCCTTTTTTGTTTAATGCGGTGATTAATAATTTGGATTTAAGGGAAATAGATTTATCTGGGAGACAGTTTACTTGGGCCAATTCGTTAGATAATCCAACATTTGAAAAGCTGGATAGAGTATTAATGAGTACAGACTGGGAGTATAAATTTCCTTTGGTCATAGTTAATGCTCTTGGAAGGTCTTTGTCTGATCACACACTGTTGCTTTTAAATATGAGAGCGGCTTCTTATAGAGGAAGTCGGCCTTTATTTAAATTTGAATTAGGCTGGTTGTGTAGAGAAGGGTTTAGGGAGATGGTGGCTGATGTGTGGAAAAAGGAAATTAGAGGTCAATCTGTTTTACAAATTTGGTAGTGTAAGGTTAGATTTCTTAGACAATATCTTCGAGGATGGGCTAAAAATAGCAGTGGGACTTATAAAAAGGAAAAGCTAGAACTCAACTGGCTAATTAATATGCTAGATAAAAAATCTGAGCTTTTGAGATTGTCTGATGAAGACCTTTCTCTTAAAAAAAATTGTTAATGAGAGATTGGCACATCTGTTAAGAGAAGAAGAAATTAAATAGTACCAAAGGTCCAAAGCGAAATTTCTTTTGGAGGGAGATAGGAATACACGGTATTACCATTTGATTACGAATGGTAAGCATAGAAGACAAAGAATTTTTCAGCTCGAACAAGAGGAGGGGATAATTCAGGGTGATGTATAATTAAAACAGTATATCACCGATTATTATAAAGGTCTGTTTGGACCATCGGACGTTAATCATTTATCCATGATTGATACTTTTAGGAATGATATACCTCAAGTTTTGGATGCTAAAAACAAATTACTTATAGAACCTTTCACGGAAAAGGAGATGAAAGAAGCTATCTTTTAAATGGAACATAACAAAGCACCTGGACCAGATGGCTTCCCTGCTGAGTTCTATCAGGTGTTTTGGGAAGTCATTAAAAATGACATGATGGCCATGTTTAATGAGTTTCATACTTGTACAATGCCTCTTTTTAACTTGAATTTTGGGATCATTACACTGCTTCCAAAAAAACAGATGCTAAGCAAATACAACAGTATAGACCTATTTGTCCTCTAAATGTTAGTTTTACAGTTTTTACTAAAGTTACTACTAATAGAGTTATTGGTGTAGCTCAAAAGGTTGTTAGATCATCCCAGTCTACGTTCATGCAGGGGAGATTTATTCTTGATGGAGTTGTTATCCTTCATGAAACAATCCATGAGTTACATAAATAAAATTTGGATAGAATAGTATTCAAGATCGACTTGGAGAAAGCTTGCGGCAAAGTAAAATGGCCGTTTTTACTTCAAACTTTAAAAATGAAAGGCTTCTCATCTAAGTGGTGTCCTTGGGTGGAAAGTTTCGTTAAGGGAGGGAATGTTGGAATAAAAGTCAATGATGATCTTGGATCCTTTTTTCAAACTCAGAAGGGTCTTAGGCAAGGTGATCCTATGTCCCTAATTTAGGTGATCCTATGTCCCTAATTTTTTTAATCTTGTTGTGGATATGCTTGCCATCTTTATCTCTAGAGCCAAAGAAGAAGGACTGTTATCGGGAGTAGTTCCTCACTTAATTGATGATGGGTTGTCAATATTACAGTATGCTGATGACACTATCCTCTTCTTAAATAATGATTTAAAACAAGCAAAAAAATCTCAAGCTTATTTTATGTGTCTTTGAACAATTATCAGGTTTAAAGATTAATTTCCATAAGAGTGAGATTTTTTGTTTTGGTACTACCAAAGATGTTGAATTACAGTATACTCGGTTATTTGGTTGTGAGGTAGGTGCCTTTCCTTTCAGGTACTTAGGTATTCCAATTCACTTCAGAAAACTATGGAATTGTGATTGGAAAGGGGTTGAGGATAGAGTTGAAAAGAAGCTTTGTAGTTGGAAAGGAAAAAAAATATGTCTATTGATAGATGATTAGTACTTATTAACTCGGTGCTTAGCAGTCTACTACTGTTCATGTTATCCTTTTTTGAGGTTCCTAGGGAGGTTCTCAAAAAATTAGATTTTTATCGCTCTCGATTTTACTAGCAGAGTGACAATCATGAAAGAAAATATAGGTTTGCTAAATGGAGTTTAGTGTGTACACTCAAAGAGCAGGGCGGTCTAGGCATTCAAAACTTAGACAAAAAAAAAGTTTACTTGGAAAGTGATTGTTTAAGCTGATTAATGAAGGAGTATGGCAATCTATGTTAAAAAGAAAATATTTAGGTGAGAAGTGTTTTTCGCAGATGGTTAATAAGCCTGAAACTTTCCATTTTTGGTCAGGTTTAATGAAAATCAAATATCATTTTTTCATTTTGGTTCATTCCAGATGAAAAATGGAATGCAAACAAGGTTTTGGAAAGATATTTGGTTAGGAGACTTTCCATTGAAAAGTCAATATCTACTCCTTTATAAAGTGGTAAGGAGAAAGGATGATACAGTGGGGACTATTCTGGGCACGATTCATTTAAATATTTCTTTTCAAAGACCTATTATTGGGCCTAAATTACATGAGTGGAATGAGTTAATTTTGAGAATTGCTAATTTACATTTGATCTCTCAAAAAGATGTTTTCAGGTGGAAATTGAATAAGTCTAGACTTTTTTCAGTACAGTCTTTCTATGCGGCACTCATTGGAAGTTCTCAAGTCCCCATTAGTAACTTTTTTTGGCTACTTAAAATTCCATTAAAAGTGAAAATATTCCTATGGTATCTCAAAAGAGGGGTAGTTTTAACCAAAGATAATCTGCTCAAACGAAATTAGAGGGGAAGCAAAAAATGTTATTTTTATATTAATGAGGAAACAATTCAACATCTTTTTATTGAATGCCCCTTTGCATGTCTCGCATGGTGGGCTGTTCAATGTGCATTTAATTTATCTCCTCCTGTGAGTATAACAAACATGTTTGGAAATTGGTTAGGCGGTATTCTGAAAATTTTAAAGTCACAACTCCTAGTGGGAGCTAGTGCCTTATGGTGGTCTATCTGGTTATGTCGGAATGATGTTGTTTTTGACAAAAAGATTGTCACTAATCCCTTGCATGTTATCTTTTTAAGTGGACACTGGCTGATGGCTTGGGCAAATTTGCAGAAACTAGCCCAGAAGGAGTCCATGTTGGCCGGAAGCGAAAGGTTGGAGGTAGTGGCGAAGCAAATTTTAAGCATTCATGGGTGGTGGTTTAGTCACAGGATTTGTAATGATTGAGTTTAATTTGCAGTCGTCGTTTGCTTGTAAGGCTTCAAGCCACTTTTAACTGCTTGGTTACTTTGGTGCTTTAAACTCTTTTAATAAAATGGGTTGTGTGCATCCTTGATGTAGAGACCGGGAGAGTTTTTCTCTTCTATTATCTAAACTAGAAAAAGTAATGTCATGGTGCTCTTCATTCTATGTCAATTGCAGAAAATTCACCTACGGAGTCTGTACACAGTCGAATACAACCGGCTGGTAAAAGAACAACAAGGCGCAGACCAGCAAAAATAAGAACGAAAAATGAGTTCTCAAAATTTCACAAGCAAATTATAAACATATTGAAGTGCCAGGAAACTGACTGCTATTTCTTCTTTAGTTAGTTGTTGCCCTCTAAAATCAGACCAAACGGCCAAATCGATCTCACATTCTAAACTGCACTTGAGTGCTGCAGGCATGCATGTTTGGATCATCAGGCAAAACATGTTTTTTTACGAAAAATGAGTTCTCAAATTTTCGCCAGCTAATTATATACATATTGTATCGGATGAACAATGTTCCTAATTAACATGGTGACCACCAATACTTCAAACCCTTGTGCAATGCCAATTTTGCTAAATAGCAACGGTGGTTACCTTCAGCCAGCGGGCGAAGGACTGCCGGTGAGGGGACAACGGTCGACGGGAGGAGGACGGCCAGTGGCAGGAGAACAGAAGAGGTTGGGTTGCGAACGGGAGGAGACAGGGTGCAAGGGAGCGAGAAGAGTGAGATGGGGAAGATGGGGAAAAATGAAGAAGCTATGCTGGTCGAGAGCCTTAAGTCGCCATCGTCACGTCCACTCGATATAGCATGACAAGCCAACTCATCACGCCACGCAAGCCCTGCACGCTGGTATGGCGCGCGGGCGAGGGCTTGCGTGGCAGCTTTGGCCACGCTGCGATAGGTGACGTGGCAGAACAGTTTGGTCACGCCACGGGTGACCAAAGATGTAAGAATTGGAAATAAAGTTAGCAGGGAGTTAAGTTTAAGATATTAATAAAAGAATTAATTAATAAAAAAATTTGAGCCAAGGTGACGCAAGAAAAAAAATGATATTTTAAGCTACATAATTGCTATATATCCATCATATGATTATTTTTGCGTAAATAATTTGAATTTATGACCTCGCGATCGCATTATAATTCACGCGGTTGCCCCCTACCTCCTTATCCGACTCCGGCGATGCTCTAATGAGCTTCTTTAGGGTTGGGTGTCACCGATGACCCTGATCTTAGATTTCGCGGTATATAGGGTTGGTTGGATTTGTCACTACTACAGAAATGCTAATCTCGGGCGCCGATCACGCACGGTTCATCGAAACCGCTCAGATAAACACAATCTCGAGCGGTTTTGTTACCCACCGTCGTGTTATTCTCCGCGCTAAAAACCGCTCGTGAAGATGTCATATCACGAGCGGTTCATATTTGGGACCGTCGTGATACTTCACGACGGTTCCAAACATGAACCGCTCGTGATATTACCCAATATCACGAGCGGTTTTTTAGTTAGAACCGCTCGTGATAATTCACGAGCGGTTCCAAACATGAACCGCTCGTGATATTACCCAATATCACGACGGGTTTTATTAAAACCGTCCGTGATAATTAACTCATCACGACGATATATAGCTCTCTGCCTCCCGCCAAAACAGATATAGTCTTCTTGATCTCCATCTCTGGCGCTACGATAGGTCCATCGCCGTTCCGTGCCCGGTTTGAGTACATCGCCTCACCTCACTGAGCCGGCCTGGTCCATTTGAGCTATATATTGTCGCCGAGGAGCTTGCCGCCGTCGCCTCTGTTCACCGATCGACGACCCAGCCGCGCCTTGGACCTTCCCCGACTTTCATTGACACCTTCCTCGTGATCGAGGAGAGATACTGAAGCATAAGCATCCTTTAATTTGAGTAGTTTCAGGCGTTTACGCCGAAATCGCTAGTTTCAGGCGCCTCCATGGGACATCACCGCTTGTTCACCTCGGTGAGACCTTAGGGCGAGAGCCACGACTATATAGCAATGCGATGTCACCCCTAAGCCCAGTTTGAGCTTCAAATTAATCCTACTGTTTTTAATCATTTAGTTAATAAACTAACGAGTCTATGACATGTGGGACCGCCATAGATTTTATAAATAAAATCATGAAATAAAAAATGACTCACTGACAAGTAGAGCCCACATGTAAGTTAATAAAATCCGGAAAAATGTAAAAATGAAAAATCGTAATTAAGCCTCAGAAAATACGCTTTCGAAAGTCATCACCCTTTTATTTATTTTCAGGGTTTTCAATACGAACCGTGTGATGGACCGGCCGGATGTACACCGAGAACCATGTGAGTGAAGAGTACATTAATGGCGTGTCTCGCTTTTATAAGAGCCGAGGAGGATATGTTGAAAAAGGCGGAATATATGTCTTGTCCATGCATTGATCGCGAGAATCAAGATGTTTAACAACCGAGCGCAGATCGAAGCACACTTGATTCGAAGGGGTTTCAAAAAGGGTTGTACTTGTTGGACCAGTCACGGTGAAGAGTATATTATACAGGAAGTCAACGATATGCATATTATACAGGAAGTCAACAATATGCCGCCGAATGATGTCGATTCTGGTTCCGATTTGGATAGGCTGCACGATGACAATCTAGATCAGATGCTTGCGATGCGAAGGAACCGTGATGAGAGGGAGTATGTTCAATTCCGGGCGTGATGGAGGACTCAGAGAAACCTTTGTTCCCTGCCGCAAGTCGGAATACACAAGGTTGTCATCCGTGCTTAAACTGCTGAATTTGAAGGCAAGCAACGGTTAGTCCGACAAGAGTTTCACGAGTGTTAGGGTCTCTTAGCGGACATGCTTCCGAGGGAAATGAGTTGCCCAAAACCACCTACAAAGCCAAAAGGTTCTTTGTCCATTGGGAATGGAAGTAGAAAGAATACATGCATGTCCGAACGATCGTATCCTCTACCGTAACGAGTATACAAACATGCATGTATGTCCGTGTGCAACGATCCCGATACAAGCGTAAGAAGCAATCGATGACGACGAGGAATCGAGGTGAAGAAAGGACCTCCTGCTAAGGTGGCGTGGTATCTTCTGTAATTCCCGTTTGAAGCGGTTTTGCGAACCCAAAGAATGCAAAAGCTAGATTGGCACTCGAGGAGCGTAAGAATGACGGAAAGTTAAGACACCTGCTGATTCCGCCCGGTGGAGAAACATCGATAGGAGGTTTGCGACTTCAAAAGGAACCGAGGAATATAAGGTTTGGATTGAGTACGATGGAATGAATCCTTTCGGTAACATGAGCAATGACATAGCACTTGGCCCGTGACGCTCTGTATCTACAACCTTCCTCCTTGGTTGTGTATGAAGCGGAAGTATATTTTGTTGTCGATACTTATCCAAGGGCCGAAGCAACCTGGGAATGATATTGATGTGTACCTAGCACCATTGATGGAAGATCTAAAAATACTGTGGATTGAAGGGGTACAGGTATGGGATGCGTACAAATGAGAGAACTTCACTTTACGTTCCTTGTTGTTCTGCACCATAAATGATTATCCTGCCCTTGCTAATCTGTCGGGCCAGAGTACAAAAGGGGCCAAAGCACATACTCACCGCTTAGATGATACCGAGAGTGTGTGGCTGAATCACTCGCAAGAAACCGTGTACATGCGTCATCGTAGGTTCCTTCGGAGGGCTCACCCATACCGCAGGATGAAGAAACAATTCGACGGAGAGAAGGAGGATAGTTCAGCTCCAAGGCATTTAAGCGGAAAAGAGGTCTATGATATGGTTAAGGATTTAGATGTTGTGCTTGGAAAGGGATGTAAATCGAGGACAAGTAAGAAGAACATGTGGAAGAAGAGATCAATATTTTGGGACTTACCTTATTGGGAGCACCTAGAAGTTAAGCCATCTTTGCATCGACGCCATGCACGTGAGAAGAATGTATGTGATGACTTGATTGGTCTCTTACTGAACATTCGTGACAAAACAAAGGATGGTGTCAACGCACGGCTTGACTTGGTTGATATGGACATCAGACCTGAGTTAGCACCAACAAGGACCGATAAAGGACGAACGTACCTTCCCCCTGCTTGTTACACTCTGTCCAAGGCCGAGAGAACCGAATCGCGGTGCTTGCATGGCGTGAAAGTTCCGTCCCTTACTTCGCCAACATGAAGAAACTTGTTTCGATAAAAGATTTGAAGTTAATTGGCATGAAGTCTCATGATTGTCATGTGTTGATGACACAAATGCTCCTGTTGCAATTAGAAGTATTTTGCCGATCAAGGTCCGAGACAATCATGAGGTCAGTTATTTTTTAACACAATTGCTCGAAGGTCATCGATCTCGAAGGACTAGATGCTCTGCAGACGAGGTGGTGACGACTCTATGTGATCTTGAGATGTATTTCCCTCCGTCGCTTTTTCGATATCATGGTCCATCTCATTGTTCATATTGTGAGGGAGATAAAGATGTGCGGGCCCGTGTTCCTCGTAGCATGTACCCGCTCGAGAGGTTCATGGGAATTCTCAAGTCATATGTACGGAATCGATCTCGGCGAGGGCAAGATCGTCGAAGGTTATGCAACCGAAGAGGTCATTGAGTTCTCCTCGATTACATGGCTCAGTCGAACCGATAGGTATGCCTCGATCTCGCCATGAGGGAGGCTCGAGGGTATCGGGACCATCGGAAGGAAAGCAATCACTCCAAATATGGATGCGTATGCTCGAGCCCATTTCACGGTCTTGCAACACATGACCGAAGTGTCCTCAGATATCGACCAAAGACAAGGACGTGCTTGACAATGAATCTGCCGCGCCGGATGTTTGGATCACGAGACAACACAACAGACGGTTCAACCAATGGTTGAAGGAGCGACTTGCTAGGAGCTCGTCAAGTGATATCTTGACATGGTTGGCAAAAGGGCCAACATTTACAGCTTGTAACATGGCGAGGATAATGACATAAATGGGTACACATTCTATACGCAGCTCGGGATATAAAAAGCACTAACCGTATCAGCGGTGTCCGTGATAGATGCATTCAGTACCGATGGGCTGAGGAGCTCATACTATGGGCAAATAGAGGAGATATGGGAGCTCGACTACGTGCTTTTCAAGATCCCCCTATTTCGGTGCCGTTGGGTCCATCTCCCACAGGTGAAGGTCGACAAGTGCACGCGTCACTACCGTGGACCTCGAACGTGTCGGATACAAAGACGAACCATTCGTCTTCAAGCAACCAAGTTGTTCAAGTCTTCTATGTTACCGACCCGGCAAATAAGAAGCGCCACGTAGTTCTTCATGGAAAAAGGAGGATTGTCGGAGTTGAGAATGTAGTGGACGAGGAAGAATACAATCAATTTGACGAGTTGCCTCCTTTCGGAAACGGCATAAGGGTCGAGGAAGAAGAACATGACGAAACTAGCTACATACGCGTCGATCATCATGAAGGGCTAATTTTTAAAGATTAATTGAACAATGTGTGTATATGTATGTATTCTGATGAATGGTTAATTTTAGTTCATTTGAGTTAATTAATTGATTTGTACTGTGAAATGGATGTGATTGTTTCTCAAATGAATGTGAATTGGATGTATATACATGTACTTGTTGTCTTTTCTGCTTGTTTCAGAGGGCATGGCTAGCATTTCCTGAGGCTAGCCAATAAACAGATCGATCTAGATAACCAATTCAAAATAATATCACAGACGGTTTGAACTACAGACCGTCTCACATGTATATCACAGACGGTTGTTTATTAAAACCGTCTGTGATACATCACATATCACAGACGGTTCTAAATTAGAACCGTCTGTGATAGTTTGTATCACAGACGGTTCTAATCTAGAACCGTCTGTGATGTCCATCCCTATTTACATTCGGACTCTAGCTAGGGTTTGCCGCGCCCGCCACTCTCAAAAGATTAAGTTTTTCTCAACTCCTCTCGCTCCGGCCTCCTCCCCCGAGCCCATCGCCACCGTCCTCGGCCGCCGCCTCCTCGAGCCAGTGACTCCTCCCCGATCCTGTCGGACGCCTCCTCCTCCATTTCCCGGCGCCTCCCCGTGCCGCCGAGCCTCCTCCTCTGACTGGCGCGCCTCCCCGAGCCCACCGCGCCTCCCCCCGAGTCCGCCTCCTCCCTCCCGAGCCTTGGCGCCTCCCCTTCGACACCGCCTTTGTCTTTGCTCAGATTGCTCCTCCTCGTCCTTCTCCTCGACGCCTAAAGGTAACCAATGCCGAAGTTACCGATCGACCCCACGCCTTTTCCTAACTATTTCAATCAATAATATATCTGTCATGGTCCTTCATGATAATTGTACATGTTTTAGGAATTTGTATTTGTTCTAGTCGCTTATTCATATGGTATTTGTTTTGATATCGCTCTCGGAATACATTGCAATGATAATTCTATTTCTTGTGAAGATGTCTTCCGCTCATTACGAGTCATCGCCGCCTCATGTGTCTCGATGATGCACCATCCTCTCGAACAATATCCAACCGCGTAGAAGAAGAGGAATATCGAAAAGGCCCACGGGCCGATTTACCATCACGGAGGTCGATCACCGGGACCCCTATCAATCCTCGCCGAAAGCGGCGTCGCATTCCGAAGAATGGTCGGAATAGTTGCACGGAACGGGTCAAGATCACCTATGATTCGTGGAAGGTGGTGCCCGACCATCGAAAACCGCCAGGTTGGCGGAAATTTCGCATCGCTCGAGATCCGGTAGAACTCCCGGACTCAGTCGACGACACGCGCTGCTACTGCGTGCAAAGCGTGGAAGAACTTCAAGAGCACACTTGTCAAGAACTATGTGGAGAAGGATCTGAAGCCGCCCTTCCACAAGTATCTATTCTTGGAAGAGTCCTGGGCCGAGTTTGTGGCAAAGAAGGCGATAGATGAATTTAAGAGTGAAAGTGCGGCGCACACGGCCCTCCAGTCAAAAAACAAGCACCCCCACGCACTCGGCACGGCTGGTATGCGGGTAAAGCCCCGATATGGAGGGATCAGAACAGCGAAAGCGCTTTGAATCTCTCCTGCTATTTCGAGATCACTAATGTGCGCGCCGACGGTGGTTATTTGCGAGGTTATGATTCGCCCTCGGGAAGTGTACTTTCCAAACCCGAAGACCGTGAAGTGTCCCAACGCCTGTAATATATCGAACTACCTAGTTTGTAATTACTCCATAACTTCATAGGAAGTGAAATGACATATCGGGCTATATTGCGATAACGCCGAGTGCACAATCTTCCCAAGGCTCATTCCAGCAGATAGGGAGAAGATATACTCTCTGCGCCCTAGGAAACAAAGTGAGCATCCGGTCGCACGAGAGGCGCCGGTGTTTTTGTTACATGGGAACAATGGTTCCAAGCGGACTCGGATCGCATCGAGTAGGAAGAGAGCCAAAGCCGAGCACGATGCAAAGCTACGAGAGGATCTTCGTGCATCCCTCGAGATGAGCTCATCGAAAAATTCACTCAATCCTTTGAGGAAAGGATCGTCGTATGCTCGAGCAAAAGCAGATAGAGACCTTTGAGGAAAGGATTAGGGATTGCAAATGTCCAAGTCGGTTGGAAACCCTCGCCCTACTATACCGCTAGCCACCCCCAAACATCCGAGTAGTCAGCGCGTCCAACCCTAATCCTACCACAATAGGTGATGACAGATTTTCCATCGATGACATCCGTAATAATTATTATCTCCGAATGCTCAATCCATTGATAGGCTGTTGGAGTAGCTAATTTTGTATCGTTATGTATGTAGGTGGCTACGGCGCAAGCTCCAAGTGAGATATGTCTCTGTTGCCCTAGATGTCGCTTGGGGCGTGTATCCATCCCAGATCGGAGCTTTGGTGCACGGTGCAAATCTAGCGCCGGGTTTATATAAAAGTGAATGTGGACGGTGTTTGTGCCAATTTCGAGGCCGTCCCGCTGAAAATTCCCCCAAACGATGAGGTCATGACTCTAGGGCAAGCCGTTGGAACATTCATCCAGTGGCCCAAGGAGGACATCTGCTCGAGCTACCTCGCCCGGTGTCAACTTCATGGAATGTCCCGCAACGGCATCAACTCCACGGACTGAGTGCACCGGCTACTGCGACCGACACAAAGAAGGGCCCGCCAGATCACATGCATCTACACTCGTGCTCACCGACTCTTGTGAAGTCGACCTATACAAAGCGAGGCAAAGAAGGGCAAGGGCAAATCAAGACGATCGAGTCCTCTCGATATCCCTTCTTGCCGTTGGCGGAAATACAAGCTAGGCGGTAGTTGCTCGAGAAGTTAGACAGCCCTACCCTAGGACTGGATTGCACGGAATTGCATACATGGTACATGGATCAGTCCAACAAGCCGGTTGATCAACGATGCTCGGGTGTCACCGTCAAGTTCAAGGAGCATCATTTTAACCACGTGTATCAAGACGCTGTCTTCACGGTGACCTTCGACGACTTGTTCTGTCTCTTCAACCTCGACGAGTTCGACGTCTCAATCATACGATGTTGGACACTGTAAGTGTGTACAATCACGGTCAATGTTCGTGTAATATCGATAAATGTTATATATAACTCCTAGCTTTTGTATAATAGATACATGATCTGTGAAGCCGAAAGAAGGAAATCACCGGTAGGTTTCCTCGACCCACACATTGTCTCCGAGCAAAGCATCACGGCGGATGCAACATTAAATCGAGAATTACGTTATAGATTTTTTCATGGCTCACCGCAACAAGGAATTCATACTTTTGCCCTACAACCAGAAGTAAGTAGTGTTGCACTACTGGCTATACTTGTTGATTTGTACTTTATAAGCAACATGAACTTAGGTTTAATGACCATGCTGACATACCTAGGTACCATTGGATTCTAATTGTAATTATACCAAAACGGAAATACGTAATATACCTAGATTCCCTACAGAGGGCCACTCACAACTTCACTACTATCCGGAGTTTAATCATCAGGTAAACACATTTCCTCCATAGAAACTCTATTGTAGTCTTTCCTTCCTTTGCAATGGCTAAGGCTAACTTCTTGGAGTCACGTAGGGTGTTCGACGTGTTACATGCTAAAGGATGGAATATCAAGGGAAGGACGCTGGCACATGATCAAAAATTCCCGGTACTTGCTAGCTAGTACACATTAATCCTATATAACACTGCGTAGCAATGCCTCTCGAACTAACCAATTCTATTTTTGCGGTGCCACCAAAGAATTACGGGCATAACGTCTGTGGATACCACAACATGCAACTACTCATCGGCTCCGCGATCACCAATGATCCTCAGGTTTGTCAATCTTTCAACAATTATTTCATATATACTTACCAATTTATATAAGCCCGAATTTAACATTCATATCGACAGGTTGCGAACATCGCTGAAACTGCGTTGGAACAGAGCGAGCTCATAAAAATTCGATCACACCTTGCGCCATTCCTAAATGCATGTGTCATAAATCCAAATGGGAGTTTCCACGGTGTAGCGATTGAACTTGATTGAGATAGATTGAACATAATGGTACATGTGTGTAAATTAATGTACATTAATGGTTAATTTTAGTTAATTGATTTGTGAATTGGATGTGTGCTTGTTTCTGAAATGAATGCAATTTTGATGTGCTTCTGAAATGAATGAGAATTGGATGTGCTTGTTTCAGAGGGCATGGCTAGCATTTCTGAGGCTAGCCAATAAACGTAAATAGATTTAGCAATGCAAAGACTACCACAGACGGTCAAGAGATGAAACCGCTCGTGATAGTCGAATATCACTGACGGTTTCATCTACGTAGCGCTCAGGTATGTCGATTATCACGCACGGTTGCATCTACAAACCGTCTGTGATAGTATATATTACAAACGGTTCGAAAACCGCTCAGGATGACCATTAGCATTATCGACCCATAAACTCGCATTTCTCACTAACCGCTCTGTGATGGCGTTTTTGAACCGTCTGTAAAGGCCTTTTCTGTAGTAGTGTGTATAGCAGGTGAGGGGAGTGTAGACCGTTGGATCTATATCTAGATCCGATGAACGGTCCAAAAAACTACTGATTCTTCGGACAAAATCTTTTGAATGATGGCTATTCAATCGCTTTAAGCGATTGTAAGCGATTGCTTATGGAAACCACAACGATATCTTATGCGCGGCGATGCTGTCGCTGATGGCACCCTCTCCTCTGTCTCTCGGCCTCTCGCGTCGCGTCCTCCTGCCGTCATCCCCGACTGGCCGCTTCCTAGTCGGACTCGAGCCCCAAACCTTCGATGAGATAGCGAACCCAAGGCTAAACGCCATGTCTTTCACAAGATCATATAGCGATCGATTATCGGTAGACCACCTGTTCGATTTGATTCTGTTGTTCAGCCGCACCGATGGACACGGTGCCGCTCGGCCTCTTCGGCCGCTGCATCTTCGCGGCCCTCGATCACGCCACCGTTAGCATGGCCTCCGCGTCGGACGTCCTCCCAGCCGAGCCCGGGCAGAAGCGCCAACTCGTCGCGCCGGCAGGAACCAGGAGCCCGCATCGCGGACCAAGAACGCTCCTCGAGTGGCCATGAACGACGGCGAGACAGCGTCGAGAGCTCCTCGGGCTGGTCCTCCGCTATCCGCCCGCCCAACGCTGCGGCCCAGCGGCGTCGAGGAGGCCCCGAGGGATCCCCTGATTTGTCGCTCGACGGCGACGGCTGCCGTCATGAGGAGGCGGCGGCGCCGAACCCAGGCGCCCGAGATGGCGATGCCGTCATGAGGAGGCGGCGGCGCCGGACCCAGGCGCCCGAGATGGCGAGGCAGAGGAGGTGGCTCGGGCTGATCTTTGCAATTTTGCTTATTACTAACAATGTTAAGCCTGGGAGAAAGGGGCTCCAACCGCGCATGCTGAGCAGACACGAATTCGCCGGCCGTTGGATCGCGCCGCGACGTCCGATCCGAACCATTGCGGGAAGCCGCGGCCTCGCGCGCTCCATATCGCCTGGAACGCGTGCCTCGTCGGATCGCTCCGCGCGTGCGTCGTCGGATCGCTCCGCGCGCTTCGCCGCCCGATCCGAAGTCGGTGCGCTTTGGTGGAGAGTGCACCACACCATCGGAGGACGCCGCCGCCCGATCGCATGCTTGCAGTGTCCCGCGCCGTCCGATAAAGCGCATCGCGCGGTTTGCCTCTCGCCGCTGATTGCTTCGCCGCTTTCTCCTCGGTCGATGCACTTCGGTGGGACCGTAGCCACAGGCGTCGTGGCGCGCGCCCGAGTAGCGCGGTGATCTTCTAGTAGCTTAATAATTTCGTGAGGCGCTTCGTTGATAGAGATTTAAATGTACAACGTCGGTGGAAATCGATCATACATTATTGATCCGATCCGATGGATCACCTACACCAATTGCAACGCACACCGAAACGAATTGAAAGTACTCCACATAAGCAATAAACATACACAACACACACCGAAAACGAATTGAATCGTCTTTGGAAAAACACTACTAGCGAGTTGTCACACGATCAGTGTCGCATTAAACGCTTGTCCGTCCGGTTGCAAGGCTGTCCACGTCCCGACAAGAATCGGGCAACGCCACATGAGACGAGCCGCCGTCGGCCCAAGCCATGGCGGCGCCTTTCTTATCTTGACACACGCGCTCTCGAGCTCCACGCTGTCCGGACTCCATGAGCGGCCTTACCTTGGCCTCCACCTCCTTGGCCTTGACCAACCCTTGTTGCCACCCGACCATATCCACGGCGATCCTCATCTCCTCCACCATGAACACCTTGTTCATCTTCGCTCAGCGTCAAACAACCAACACAAAGATTGGCACGCCCGCCGTGACGCCCTCCAAAGACCGAAGTTCCACCCGCGGTCGTCATTTAACGCGCGCGGTGGCCTGTGATTGAGCACGCCTACTTGCGGTGCCCATCGCTTGACGACAAGGCCGCGTCCGTTGGTTCGCTGCAAGAACCCCTCTGCAGAGCACGCCGAGGTCCAGCCGCACGGGTCGAACGGCTTCTCCCGTCAATCGAGAGGGGGCTCGCACCACCCACGAGAACCGGTGGCGGACTTCTCCGGCCGGCGATCTCCTTGAGCTGCTCCTCCGAGTGGTTGCCTCACGCCACGCCTCCCGGCAGAGGAACACGACATCGCGGGTCGGGTTGCCCGTCGAGCCACGCGAGGCACTCGTGCCTCTCGGCCCCTCTCTTCTCGCCGGCCTTCTCGATTTAACGGACCGACGCTTGATATCTGGGAGGAAATCGGCCATGTCCTCGAGCACACTAACCGCCGTGCCTCCAACGACTTCGAACGTGTTCACAAGGAAGCCCTTGGATTGGAAATCCTGTACCGGGGTTCATCATGGCCTTGTATATCTCACTCTCCGGATCCTCGAGCACTTCACCAAGAGGTGTGAAGCCGCATGGGTGGAAGGCCGGAGCTCGAGAGGGCTGTCTCCCATCTCCTTGAAGGTCGATGGCCCTCTCGCACGAATCCAAGGAAGCCGGAGGATGATGGCGAAGGCACTGCTTTCTTGGGTGGAAGATATAACCCGGATGTTGAGCTTCTTGGCGACGCCGAAGCTTCGGCGACAAATAATCCATGATAAGGGAGTGGACGGTTCTGGAGGCATGGAGCAGAGGAAGTCGTGGAGGTGCTCGTTGTTTCGGCCACGAGGTCGGCACGGAGGAGGAACCGCTCGTCGTGGGTGATGGTGGGGGGTGCTTGGATACGGGAGCCTGTGGAAGGATATGGAGGGCTTGGAGGAGACGACGCGGTCGACGGCAGCGGGCGGGCGATATGTCCTGGGCGATGGAGTCGATGAGCGACGGTGACGGCGTGGCCGTGCTCCGAGAGGTGGTCGGCGAGCCGCATCATGGGGATGAAGTGGTGACGGCGGTAGTGCACAGACCATGGTCTTCTTCATGGCTAGATTTCTTCTAGCTAGGAGTCGATGTGGGATACTAAGCGATAAGTATGGCTATTGGGAAGAGGCAGCCCTCCCAAGTTCGGTCTTCGGGGAGAAGAAGTTTTGGAGCAAAAGATCCATAAATACTGCTCTTGATGGTTAATGAGGTTAGATATTTTGAGGGCTATTTTGTAATTTTTTATTTTGAGAAAAGAAGAAATAGAAAAAAAAAGAAAAAAAATGGAGGGGCCCTTTTGTCATTGAGAGGAGGAGAGGGATAAGGCCAAGAGACCTTATCTCCAACCGGATGAGGGAGGCTCTCGGGCGCTCGGCCTGACCTGGCGGCAGCGTGGGCAACTCGGGGCAGGCGGGTCCGTCGGCTCGGGCGATATGCGCGCTGGCCGTTATTGGCGGCAGTCGGTCCTCCTTCAAATGCCAGCTCTTTTCTTCTAGAAACACCCCGAAATATAGTGAGTTTTTCCCTTTTTGTGGTTCTTCTCCTCCAGATTTGGCTTCGGTTTGGGTCCTTGGAGCACCCGGTGCCATCTGTGGTGAGCTCCGGACCTTCCTATGTGTGCATCCCGCTGGTTCCCTTCTTGCACCATCTCCTCTGTGGGTCTTCAGTTTGGGATACTGATGCTTGCGCATTTGAGTCTCAGTTTTGGTTGGCTCTAGCTTGACTTCGGTGAGGAAGAATGCTTTGTTTTTATGGTGATTGATGCTCTGTGGTTGCATTCGGCTGGTGCACTATGATTGGGTCTTGTGAGGCATTCTCTGTACCTCGACTTCACAATTTTGGTGTACCCTGAATTGTGGATTGGCATTGTATCTCCGACGACCTCGTCTGTTCCAACATGGCACAACGGGGCGATTGATTTTCTGAGACAGCACGATTCGCGTGCCTTGCTCGATTCTACTCGATGGCTTTGAGTGCCATTCGTATCGTGAGTATCGTTGTTTTCCTTTTTGCATTACTTTGCATATGTGTTGTGCCATTGTAACTAATTGTGTGTTGTTTTCAGTTTATATGCGTGCACGGTGCAGTAGGTTGATTTTTTTAAAAAAAATATTATTAATTTAAAAGATAATTACAAAAATAAATATTCGAAATAAAAAATTACAAAACTAGGCGTCTATCACCAATTGGAATGGCGACAGGCTCCTGTCGTCGACCCACTGGCGACAGGGGGCTCAACAGTACCTAGAGCACCCTGTCGCCAGTTGAATTGGCGACAGGTCCCTGCCACCAATTCAAATGGCGACAGTGATAGTTTTTTTATAGTACTGTTTCTAAGAATTTTTAAATAAAGCAAACGAGCTCAAAAAAATAAATTTTTTGTGGACCCTCCCGACACAGTGTACTTGCTTGTGTAATTTTTTCATAATTTTATTCGTTCTAAATTTTTCTCTAAAATTCATTTAAGTATATTGTTTGTAGGAATTTCTAAATATAAAAAATGGGCTCCAAAAATTAGGATTTTTTTCAAGGCTCCTTACACAGTGTACTTAATTGTGTAATTTTTTTATAATTTTATATGTTCTGAAATTGTCTAAAAAATTAAAGGAAAGGTCCCGAAAATTAAGATTTTAGGTTTCGGAAATTAGTGTTTCATGATTCCGCCATTAGGAACGGATCCTTTTTTTATTTTAAAGATATCTGACCTGAGACCAACTTATCTGAGTCGCGGACATTGATAGATTGAAGGGAAAGATTGGCTGGCGACAGGCATCGTACTTGTCACCAGTCAACCTTTCCCTTCAGCCTATCATTATCCGCGGCCCTGGTAAGTTGGTCCCTGGTCGGATATCTTTAAAATAAAAAAGGATCCGTTCCAGATGGTGGAATCATGAAATCCTAATTTCCGAAACCTAAAATCCTAATTTTCGATACATAAACCCTTAAATTTTGAGACAATTTCAGAACATATAAATTTCGAAAAATTACACAATCAAGTAAACTGTAAGTAGCCTTCAAAAATTTTTTGCTAATTTTGGAGCTTATTTTATATATTTAGAAATTCCTACAAATAGTATACTTAAATGTATTTTAGAGAAAAAATTATGAAAGTATAAAAGTATGAAAAAAAATTACACAAGCAAGTACACTATGTCGGGAAGCTCCACAAAAAATTTCATATTTTTTAAGCTCATTTGCTATATTTAAAAATTCCTATAAATAGTACTTAAAAAAAGTATTGTTATCGCTATTTGAATTGGTGACAGGGACCTGTCGCCAATTCAAATGGCGATAGGGAGCTCTGGGTACTGTTGAGCCCCCTGTCACCAATTGAAATGACGATATGTTTTTTTGTAATTTTTTATTTCGACTATTTTTTAATTATCTTTTAAATTAATATTATTTTAAAAAATCACAGCTGGTTAGCATCCTTCCGCATTGGTGAGGAGAGGGCTAATATGTTTGGAATGAAAAAAAAAGAAACAATGTCCGTCGACAGGTACCGTTGATGCGTCGTACCTTATGTTCCAAAATATAAGGTCCTACTACCACCGCTGATTGTGCCGTCTTGTCAACCACAGCTGCTCGAAAAAGGTAACGAATGCTAACACACAGAATTTTTTTGAGACTTAACCGCAGGGGATTTCTCACTAAAGAATTGCTCATTTTCCCTCCACTATTAAGAAACCACAAGCAAGAGTACGATCCCCAAATCAACATACCCAATTGTTTCAGGGCACCTCAAACCCTAACAATCCACCTATCCCCACACACAAGCCAAAATCACAATTACTAGTGTAGACTACAGCATACGATTGATATATGGGACCGACTATTGCTCAGGCGACTGAAAATTTCTAATGTTTCAGTCACCGTTTTGTGCCTTAGATGGAATTTTTGGCTAATCTAGCGCGTTTTTGTCGCGTATTTGCAGATCTAACCATAGCAAAATTGTATTTGCAAAAATATCACCGTTGGTGCACGGTCACCGTGCGCCAACGACTTCCGCGCCGACACGTGGCGTTGGCGCATGGTCACCGTGCGCCAACACCCCTCACACCGCCACGTGTCAACTCCAATTCATTTTAATTCATTTTATGCAGCTCCAATTCATTTTATACAGCGGAATTCATTTTAGGGAAATTTAGATAAATGCCACTGCAAAGTGCTCGTTTCAGAGAAGTGCCATCACTCATTTCGATATTCCAAATATGCCACTGCAAAGCATGGAAGATCATACAAATGCCATTACCGAGGCTTTTCCCCATTTTTCATCGATTTATACACTGTGCGGGTCGGTGTATTCTCGTTTGGACTCTAATGCCCTTGCGTCGCGTGACATAGGGACGGTCCCAGCTCCGATCCGATCCATTCCCACCATCGTCTTCTACCTCGGCTCCCTCCAAACGCCACTGCTACTCGATCCCCTTCCTCCGTGCACCGCCGTGGAACCCTAGCTCCGGCCGCGTGCGCCATCCCGACGGCTCCACCCTCCACGCGGCCCGCGTCCTCCTCCTGTTCACACTCTTCTTCTCCTCCAGGGCTTGGAACCCTAGTTCCAGCCACCTGCGCCATCCCGACCGCGTCCTCCTCTCGTTCGCACTCTTCTCCTTCGGGGCTTGGAACCCTAGTTCCGGCCGCCTATGCCATCCCGACGGCTCCACCCTCTGCGCCCGCGTCCTCCTCCCGTTCGCACTCTTCTCCTCCGGTTCCCATCCTTTTCCTCCAGTTTCCATCCTTGTCGTTGTCACCCGACCTACACGCCGAGCGGCCCCAATTCTCAAGCAATGGCAATGCGCAAGGCAGTAGGGAGTTCTATGAAGTCATCATTCTCAAGCTCTAGCCGTATAGAAGGCAAAGAGCTTCCACTCGTCGAGTGCCCATCCTGCAAGATCTCCGTAATCAAGTTGCGTAGCAATACAGTCTCAAATCAAGGGAGGATATTTTACAAGTGCAAGAACAATATTCCAGTAAGTGCAATATCTTGGGTGTATTTGTTTTAGTCTCCAGTAAGTCTCCTATTTGTGTTCTTCCTATTTGTGATGGCTGTAATTTATGCAGAATGATCATGAGTGTTCGTTTTTCAAGTGGGAGTGTGCTTATAAGCAATACTTGAAAGAGATGTGCGCAATTTCCATGGAGAACGAAGCTTCGGATGGACAGCAGACTTTTGTGGCAGAAATGGATAGGCTGAGTAGTGTTGTGTGCCAGCTGAAGGAGCAGAATCACGAGCTGGTTCAACTTGTGTGTGAAATGAAGAAGCATAATACTCAGATGACTGCTGTCATTGAAGATTTCAAGGAGTATAGAAGGGGTTGTGATGATAAGCTAGTAGGGTTACATGCTTGCATTGTAATATGCATGTTTTGTTTACTTGTATGTATCATCTGCTATTCTGGAATGAAATGACGAATGTGACGAATGCTTGATGTTACTTGTATATACAATCTGCTATTCTAGAATGAAATGACAAATGCTTGATGTTACAATCTGCTTTCATTCCAAATGCTTGATGTTACAATCTGTAGCAGTATGAATGTCATGGGTTCATTCTATTGTCATTAAATATCATCTAAGAAAAGAATGGGCAAATAACTCGAATGACAAGTTCACTTCCAACATTATCTGGGCAAATAACTCCAATGACAAGTTCACTCCAATGGGCAAATATCATCTAGTGACTGGTGACTGAGAGTGACTAGTTCACTTCCAACATTATCTAGAAACCAACTTTGTATTCATCTGGAATGAAATTGCTGGTGACTGGAGTGAAATTGACATGCTACTTCTTTGTGGTTATCTGGAAACATCCCAGTTTTGAGTACTCTCTAGATTATCTAGAAACATGCATTATCTGGAAGGCAATCATCTGGAAACATGCATTAGCTGGAGGGCGAAGGATTATCTGGAAACCAACTATGTATGCATCTGGAAACATCCAACTTCCTAATCTCTACAGGCTCATCAAGAAGGTCAACATCCAAAATATTCTAGAAACACATATAAGCCAAGAGAATGCACAACAACATGCACTTCATCATATATAACCAGTTAACCATATATAAACCGGTTCGACACTTAAATGATACATAACCTGGTTCGACACTTAAACGATACATTACCTGGTTCGACACTTAAACGATACATAACCTGGTTCGACACTTAAACGATACATAACTCGGTTCGACACTTAAACGATACATAACCCGGTTCGAAAGGTAACCATACATAACCCGGTTCAAAAGGTAACCATACATAACCAGGAAAAAGCTAAACAATCATCTCTAACAACTTCTTCACCTTTGATGGACCCTTCTTAGGGGATGTCTTTTTGCTAGCTGTAGATGGATCCTTTGACTTCTTAGCAATCTTTTTGCTAGCAGCAGACATAGCCTTCTTAGGGGATCTCTTTTTGCTAGCTGTAGATGGATCCTTTGACTTCTTAGCAATCTTTTTGCTAGCAGCAGACATGGCCTTCTTAGGGGATGTTCTTTTCCTGAAATAATTAGTAAGTATGCAGTTAAAGTGTAAGCACACAATACAAGTGACACTACAAAAACAAGATTGAAAAAGGTGGAAGCTTGCAAGTGACAGAACCTCTTTCTCTGTTGTTGTTCTTGATTGTCGTCTGCAGCACCCTCTTCTTGATCAGGAGGTGGAAGCTTGCAAGTCCTTTCCCGGTGTCCAAATTGCTTGCACCTTTTGCACATAACCCTTCTTTTGCCAGGCTCAAGACATCCCCTAATCCTAACCTTTCTTGGCCTACCAACTTGCTTCCTTTGTTCAGGTGGGTGTACTACGAATCCCAAATCCACTTTTTTCCGTGGATTTATCACCATTGGGGTATAACACCAAATATATGTCGCCTCAATTTTGCAATGAATAATAGTCATGCACATATGACTCTATGTTACATCCCCTCATGTGGCAAATGAAAGCAATAGCATGCATGCAAGGCCTGCCAGACACCTGCCAGTGCCTGCAAGAACATTCTTGCTTGTTAAGGTCTATAGTGCACCTTCTTGGATTGGATTCATTCTCCAGCAAGGTGACTTCAGCAACAAGATCGTCGCTTCTGGAGATATTGGCATTCCCTAACAACCTACTCTTAGCATGCAAATCCTTTAGCACAGATGGTAGGATGGAAGTCTCCAAATTCCTGCCAATGACTCTTCAGATGCTAAACTTAGTCATAACCATTTCCCTTATACTGTCAACAAGCTCATCAACATTCAAGCCTTTAAATGGTTTTATCTGTTTGTTGAAACTTTTCGAAATATTGTTATTGACATAATCCACTTTGCTAGCCTCAGAGAATCCACACCTATACCAGATACACGGATGGTGTATCTCTAGGTACTTTATAGATTCGGGGCTTGCTCCATATATCTTTGCCATGTGGAACTTGAACCTGTCTTCAGTGTATGCCCTTGCAGCTGGATACAAGTTATCCACAAACACTGGGCCATGGAACTTTTTCATGAAGTTCGAGTACAAGTGTCGCATGCATTCTCTATGTTCAGCTTCTGGAAAAACAGTAGCAACAGAAGTCTCCAATCCCTTGCATACATCACTAGATATGACAAGCCCTGACGGGGAACCTATGGCTCTATGCAACTGCCTCATGAACCATTCCCGCCAAGATTTCTCGAGTCAAAAATTGCATAAGCCACATAGAACAACCAGTTGTGACCATCTATGGATGTAGCAGATGTCAATTGGCCCTTGTACCTACCATGGAGGTGAGTTGAGTCCACTCCAATGTAAGGTCTACACCCAGCTAGAAAACCATCTATGCATGGCTTCATTGCAACAAAGACTCTACGGAAACACATGTTATTGGCGTGCTTCTTCAGATCAATCTCCAGTATACTACTAGGAGACTTTTCCCCTAGCTCAGCTTTGAAATTGAATAAGTTCTGAAAGCTCTCTTCGTACTTACCATGGATGTGATCGAGAGCTAGTTTCATGCTTGCCCAAGCCTTGGAATACCTTAGCTTGATGTTGTAATCTCCTTGTAGCTTGCTTTGAGCTTCTTTAGCAGTAGTAGTTGGGTTGGCCTTCAACTAGTCCCCAAGTCTATCTGCAACCCAGCCCTGAGTAGCCATCCTACCGTCTAAAAGCTTGGTGCTTGAACACTCATGCACAAAGGAAAGCTTCTTGATCTACACAAGGTAAAACACAAACAAAGTTAGAAGGGAAACACACAGATAATAGGTCATTCAGAAAAGTAGATATACGAAGGGCCGCATACCATTATAGTATGCCCATCTGGGAGCCTAGAAGCATGTATGCACTAGTTACAGTTCTCACCTTTACACTTTGCTATGAATCTTGTAGTGTCAGTTCTTACATTACAAAGCTCAAAACCTGTCTTGACAGTGTAATGTCTAATCGCTTTCCTGAAGGTAACCATATCAGGAAACATAGCCTTCTCTTCTATGTTAGGGTTCTCACGATCATATGCTATGACTACCTCGCAGTCAACTTCATCATTTATTTTAGCTTCAACAGGAACAGCAGCCTTATTAGCCTCGTTAACCTCATTAGCCTCGTTAGCCTCACTAGCCTCATCAGTTATATCATCCTGCTGTGCTGCCGCATTAAAAGGAACATCATACATGTGCTCATCATCGACACTTACGTACTCATCTGGATCATCACATGGATCATCAGGTGGCTGGGCTTCAATGTTGTTAGTGCTCTTACTACCAATTGCATTTGCAGGACAAGGTGCATTCAAATTGGTTTGACTAAGATTATCTGAATCGTTGTTCAACTGTGCCTCAACACCATATGTCATTGCTACGCCATGGTCGAATACTGCTACTATAAGTTGAAAATGCCTCTCATCCCTGTACATGTCAAACATACCAGGAACCTGAGAGTCAGACACAAGCCTAACATCCTCCCCCTTTTCCTATCAAAGTACCACACAGTGGGAGTCTGTGATTCGCCCCAGGAAACCTCACTACACAAGGACACCATCAATGATTACTTGGTGCAACAATTGGATTTGAGGACCCAACTAACTATTCTACCCTTGGTGTACAATTTCCTACCATCCGATTCTTTCGAATAGAAGGCTTCAACTTTAACGTCTACTCTAAACGCGTTATTTAGATCAATCCTATTTAGAAAAGATACGAAATAAGAACTCCAAATGCACTACTGGATCGAGTTCAAGTGAGGAAATAAGAACTCCAAATGCGAGGTACTGGATCGAGTTCAAGCTAGGTACTGGATCGAATTCAAGTTACTTACCACACTAGGGACCCGGGAGGGAGAGGCACATCCATCTTCCTTCAGCTTCCGCTTCCTCAGGTGGCGGCGCCGGGATGGCCACTAAATAGCGACGGAGGGCCAAGATATGGCGGCGCAGGAGCTAGGGTTCCATGGCGTGCTTTGGACGGAGTCGAGGTAGAAGATGAGGGTGCGGGTTGCGATTGGCGGTGGCGGGATGGGTTGCCGAGGGTGGGGGTTGCGGGCCACGGCGGGATGGCGTAGGAGCTAGGGTTCCACGGCGGCGCACGGAGGAATGGAAGGGGATCGACTAGCAGTGGGAATGGATCGGAGCCGGGAGCGTCCCGATGTCACGCGAGGAGGCAAGGGCATTAGAGTCCATACGAAAATACACTGGCCCGCACAATGTATAAATCGATGGAAAACGGGGAAAAGCCTCGGTAATGGCATTTGTATGATCTTCCAAGCTTTGCAATGGCATATTTGGAATATCGAAATGAGCGATGGTACTTCTCTGAAACGGGCACTTTGCAGTGGTATTTATCAAATTTTCCCTTCATTTTATGCAGCGACACGTGGCGGCGTGAGGCGTTAGCGCCGCGGTCACCGTCGCCAACGCCTGCCCGCCTGGGGAGCCGAACGATGACATTTTTGCAAATACGATTTTGTCGTGGTTAGATCTGCACATACGCGATGAAAACACGCTAGATTAGCCAAAAACTCACCTTAGATGCACATCCAACAACTGGATGTTATTTTTACGTTGTGTTGTGTTCTTTTTTAGTTGTGCTGTTCTTAATGGGCCCGTAGTTTTTTAATTTTAACCCATTAAGCAAGTTGGGTTCATTGTATTGTTTTGTATGTCTTTGGGTTGAGTTGTGTTGTTCTTAACAGGCCTGTGGTTTTTTTAAAAAAAATTGACCCATTAAGCAAGTTGGGCTATGTGTTGTTTTGTACTCCCTCCGTTCTTAAATACATGATGTTTGATCAAGTGTGCAGTCAAACTTATATAACTTTGACCATTACTTTTCATATGATTTTGTTAGTAAAAAATTACAAAATTATTATATTATGAAAATATTTATCATGACAAATCTAATGATACTATTCACTCATGATAAATCTAAATAGTTTTTCATATATTTTTAGTCAAAGTTAGATAAGTTTGATCTGCACGCTTGGTCAAACGTCATATATTTAAAAACGGAGGGAGTATATCTTTGGGCTGAGTTGATAGCAAGCTCACATTTTCAAAATATCTGTTGCTAACAGGCTGAATTACATCTTGAAATTGCTAATTGGTTACTTCATCCATTTCTTTTTATAAGACGTATTTTAGCTGGACGAGAAAATTAATGAGCACATGAAACCAAGATAATGATAGAGGGAAATGTGGGTAAGATCCATGGAGTTAATATCTTGAAAATGGGAGAAAGAAGAGTTGTGTGGGTGTTTACTCATAAATGTTGAAGAGAGTGGAGATTAATGAAAGCAAAAGAGAGAAAAAATCCATTAACTATATATGCACACCTTATATATTGAAACAAGATTTAAAAAATTATAGGCCTTATTTTGAAACGGAGGGGTACTACATAACAATTTGTTAACCGGGCAAATGCCAAATTTCATGATGTCAGAAAATGCCAAATTCATACACATCGAACAAAGCAAATACCATAGTGTAAGGTATAGTAGTTCACACGGTAGCATTCACATTAACTAGCTACCTGAAGTTCAGAAACAACGAAATATCACGAAAGACCAGCAGAGATATTACAAAGCATTAATTCATCCATGGACTACCCACTAAAAAAGGAACTACTGGTACACACTCAATAAAAACTTGAAGGCTACATGAGTCATGACCGGACAATTGGTTTTTTTTCCTTAAATAACCTAGTTTTTATTCTGAAATACAGTAATAATATTACATTTTTTTATTTTACAGGAATAATCATCTGTCGCTTAACCGTTGGGCGACTAGCCCAAATCGCTCAACCGTTGACCGACTTGGACACTTGTCGCCCAACAGTATGTTGCATGCCCTGCTAACTAAGCGGCTTGTACACTTGGACCAACTGTTGAGCGACAAGTGTTCAAGTCGCTCAGTGGTTGAGCTACAAGTGTCAAGTCGCTCAACGGTTGAGCTGCAAGTCCTAGTCGCCTAACGGTTGAGCGACAGATGATTATTCCTATAAAATAAAAAAGATAGTATTATTGCTGTATTTTGGAATAAAAACTAAGTTATTAAAAAAAATCTCGAACAATTCATGCCAAACCATCATATCACATTAGAGAACCCCACCAAAGACTAGAAAGGTAACTTCACATGACAGTGCACCCGATACCAAGAGAAACTATAAATAAATATTTGAGTGCCTTGTAAGTAATAAAAGTGCATATTAAGTGGTAAAAATAAAGAATTGCTACAGGTTGCACCGTTTAGATGTTGTACTGTTAAGGAGTTTTGGACCTGTTAAATGCTGCTCAGCTATCAGCCAACATAATTGCATTCCACCTCGCTCACAATTTACAGAAGTAACTATTCTTTGAGGTCCTTGCAAGCCAACTTTAGATGGCAAGAATACGCACGTAGCATCACAACACAAAAAAATTGTCTAAGCTAAGGCATCCAATTTTGGCTTGTGTTGTAAGGACTAGGCCTAAAAGGATGATGACCATAGTTCAGAATTAGGCGGATTGAAATCACAATCTTACAAACTAGATGATGTAAGGACTAAAAACGTGAAAGTCAGAAAATAGAGATTTTTTTTAATCTAGATAGAAATATGTTAGGCTTAGTGAACCCCTATAGAGACAAAAACAAAGTAGAAGGTAAAACAACAAACTACATCGTTCTTACTAGCCATAGCTAGCAATAATTGAGATATAAGTCTGAAATTTCTAAATAAGAAATTTGTACTTACAAAAAATGTCTTCTTGTAGAAATCCCTTAAACTAACAATTGCAAAAAACTGAATTATGATACCAACAAGTCGTATACAACTCCCTTTAGATCCTTCGTTCAAGAAAATTTAGGCTTGGCGATGACATAAGCCAATCAGAAACAAAAGACAGATACAAAAAAAAAACTTATTCTAAGCTAGACGAAGATAAATTCTTAGTCTAGGTGAATGGTTATTCTAAGCAAGACAAAGATAGGAACTGAGCCTAGCTCAGTTGGTGGGAAGGTGTGGGTGTACACCCCCACCACCCAGGTTCTAGTCCTCTTCTAGGCGAATTTGGGTGTCTATTTGGCTATATGCATCCTTAGTTGGTGCGGTGAACCTAGCTCTGCAATTCTTCTTAAAAAATGACTATGATTATTCTAAGCTAGACAAAAGGCAGTATGATTACTTACACAAATTTCTACTGAAATCACATATTACCTAGCTTTACAATTTTAACTAACTCACTGTGTAACTTTTTGTATGGCAGGTATTTCACAAGTATATGGCATCATAAGATAGAGTAGAAGAAACAATAAAGTTGAAAAGGAAAAAAAATCATCTTTGCTTAATATAAATGACAATTTACATGTCAGGAACCGTCTTACTTGTGCAGCTCAATATCTAATCAAATCAGTTAAACTCTTCGTGCCAATTTGCTACTCAACTAAAAACACAACAGTTGCACACAAAAATGGTAAGAAATTGCCCTGAGCCACGGCAATACTCTCCCATGCAATTGTAAAATAATCATATAGTCAAGAGTGCGAGGAACGAAATGTTCGTCCCACTCCCACCCTTCGCACTAGCCGAAGGCATGTAAAATCATTAACTCTGTCTTTCGTGACCTTGACTGCATGTACATTTACGACCAATTTGGTGTGATTGGCTAAGCTAAGATACAATTCAACGAGTAAAAGTAAGTTGCATTAACAATGGAAAAATAGCTAACTAATTAGGAAGGCAGCCAATTAATCATCTATGACCGATAAATACCGTCTAATACTCTCTTGTGTCTATCTCCTACAAACCGAGGGCATCATACGCCACATTATCTAGTATCTACCAAACAACTTGATAGTGAGCTTCTTCAATCTTTTATCTCTAAGCGCTGGCCCAAAAATTCTAGCCCACAATTAATTTGAATTTTTTTATATAATACTGTTTTAATAAAGAATTACAAAAATAAATAGTCATTTTTTTTACAAAAATGGACTACTATCGCCATTTTAAGTGGTGACAGGGCCAAATCGCAATTTGAAATGACGACAGTACCCCTGTCCCCCACCTAACAGGCATTTACTGCCCCTGTCGCCAGTTTCCCCTCCTGTCGCCATTTTAAGTGGTGACAGGGCCAAATCGCAATTTAAAATGACGACAGTACCCGTGTCTCCCACCTAACAGGCATTTACTTCCCCTGTCGCCGGTTCCCCCTCCTGTCGCCATTCACCATTCGGAATATTGGAAGGCAATCGCCATTTGGAATATTCGAAGGCAGTCGTCATTTGTAATGACGACAGGAACCCGTAGGAGAGAGGGAGAAGAAGATTCGGCCACCTTGTAGGTAAATATTCTTGCAACTTTGTATGTAAATTCGAAACCCTAGTAGGTTAGCAAATAAAACTAGCGACATAGAATTGAATGGATTAGATAATTTTAGATGTATTGATACGTTTCACCTTTCATGCAGGGAGATGGCTCCTACGCTTCAGGATGTAGGCTTTCTAACAGTTTGTTGTGTGCGGGCTTCCCCTAGCGGCGTACATCGCGCTAATGTGGCGCACAGACCTCCTCGTGAGGTTCCAGGAGGTGTTGCCACCCGACACGAGATACAGGGAGTTCAGTAGTATGCATGGGCCGACGCTGAAGTGGCTCTACCAGTTCTACGTAAGTATTTATAACCCTTGTGTTTCCGCTTCAATTGTTTTGTTCAACTTAGTAATGAGTATGTCTTCTTGCAGCCGCAGCATATGGCACAGGATGCACCTGACTACACAGTGAGGAGTCACTTCGAGGCCTATTGTTGTGGCTGTTCGAGTAGGTCATGTTCTGTGGGTCCCACGACAACATCGTCGACAAGCGCATGATCTGCTACGCACGGGAGTTGGCGGAGATGGAGGTAGAGGAGATCCAGCCGTACGTCTAGGACCCGGTGGTGTTGTGCACGACGTATTGCACCCTATGTGACACATGCCATCAGGTTCGGGATAATTCTGTCCTCTCCGGATGCCCACTCCTTCTTCAGCTATGGTCATTCGAACGTTTCCAGATCAGACGACCACAGCTCGACCTCGGAGCCTACACCATCGCCATGTACAACAAAAAATATATAAGCAAGACATAATTTTTTTAATTGTAGACGTGTAGCATGATTGTGCCAACAGGTGCTCTCACAACTTGTAGGAGCAGCTGACAAGAAGATTAACGTGGTTATAGCATTTCATTTCTAAGCTCAACAACATGCCAATGTATTATAATGATAGAATCTATTAAAATAGTCACCAACTAGAGGGATATATTAGATGATTGGATTAGTAACAACTAAAATATGTTGGAGCCTTCTTACAAATCTGTACACAATTAAAAAAAATATTGACAGGTGCTATGAACAAATGCTGGTTACACATACTTCTTCACTAGAACCAAGAGGCATCGAGTCTTATAAATAAATGCCTTTTTCAGGATTCCAAGCATCACCACCTCCCTGTTCACTAGATGCCTCATCATCTGACTCAAATTCAATCCCTAGCCACTCTGTTTGTAAAAGGGCACAAATAGAAGCTAATAAAATCATTTCTTAGTGTACTGCATTTAGAACTTTATATGCACAAAACTACTGAACACAAAATTTGGTGAACCCAAACATAGGACTGAAACATATGAACAAAAAATGTCTCTAAAATACTCACGGAGAAGACGAAATAGAGGAAGATGAGCATGTGCAAAACAGACCCGCTGTGGAATGCTACTGGCCAAGCCGAGAGATCGAAACCACAACAACAAAGACAAGGAGGAGGGGATCCCTTACTGCAGAGCTCGATGCTGAGACGCCCTTCGTCCAAAATCGCGCCCGTTCCCCTCCTTGTTGTCTCTGCTCTCTCCTCTTGTTTCTGTGCTGTGTTGAGCTATTTTTGGATGGACTAGGCGTTTTTCAATTTTCGGCCCGTTTTGGCCTGCTTGCACAACTGATCCCAAAGGAAAAGCCGATCTAAGCCATGGAAACAACAACAGAACAAATACAAAATGAAGGCCTGTTTTTCTCATGTGTAACCTTTCTCAATTCTCCATTTGATTCAAAAATATAATCTTACGTTTACAAAAACTACTCAGTCAAATTCAGAGCCTTTTGCAATCTGACCATTCTCAACTATCCCAAAACATCATATTGTAGACTTTCTCCACCGTGTCAAAACTAGATAACACAAACATAATTTGAGAATCACATAATTAATCTCTAGCAAATGTGGTAGCTAAACATAGACTAGATGAAACCCTACAGAAAAAACAGAGAAAAAAACTATTCTAGCGTACACAAAATTATCCTAACCTTGGTGGACCCTACAAATGATAAAGACAAAAAATTATTCTAAACTAGATAAAATTATTCTCTTGGTGAACAATACAAATGATAAATACAAAAAAAAATTGCCAACTTTCAAACTACAGGCAGAAATATGCAAAAAAAAAGGGGGAAGTGTAGGTACAAGCAGTGCTATTTTTCTCTATATGATGTTCTGTTCAAATTATGCTTTGTCCTTACACCTGTCCTTATTTCTGGCCAAGGCACATCTTGATGATTGTGGTGGAATCCTTGGATTGCAGTTTTGACTCCTTTATGGCAACAGAGCACTAACTCAAAATTCTAGTTTCTTCCATGTCATGAGAAGGAAGACACTATTGAACGAACTAAATGTACAAGGTCTGCCAGCCTGCCTTTTCTCAGATTAGCTGGGGATTGTGGGAAGTACTTTCCAACACTAGTCACCATTTCACGGGAAAACCATGGAGGCGATGACACTGTAGCGTAACGTACGAACATTTTTTCAAAAAAAAAAATTATGAATACTGACTAATAGGTGGGCTCCCTGGATCCCATCTCAGACATTAATTGCATCACCCACCGATGACTATTACTTGAAAAATTATAAACATTTCATCGTAGTTTTTCATGACGCATCTTGGACATCGGAGTTCAAATCACCTATCAGTGACAGTGTTGTACGAAGGTTCAAAAGAGACTAGTTTTCTGAGGAGCATTCATACCAGACGTATAGGTGTAGAGAAGCTAGCTCCTCCCAATTGGTGACTCGTTTTCAGCAGCCACTGGAAGGGAAGCATTCGGAGTACGTTGTTTTCCAAACATTAATTCCGTAGCTGTAGCCTTTCAATTCGGCGACTCCAGTGAGCTTCAGTTCGGATTCGCATCGGCTGCTATTCCTACGGAAATGTCACGGATGAACAGTGCTGTGATATTCGAAAGATCCGAGCATTCCGATCCGGGAAGAACAGATCGATCTCATCGCTACTGAGTAGTGAAAAGATCTACGCTTCAAAGATTCCTCTACGGTATTTACAAACAGTATTCATGAACAGAGGCACTTATCAGCGTCTGCTGTCAGCAACTGCACACGTTTCCCCGTCGATTGTTAGGACAAGCTTGCCCATGTACTGTACTTTGAACCCAAAAAATCAAACTGTGCCACGTGCATGTGTCCGTATAGGAACAGGAATGGTAGTAAACTAGTAATGACAGGTTCCCTGCTTAAATTATACCTAGTTTCATATTAGATGTACGCACGTGATGATATACGATCGATACGTCCTAATTTTCTGCATATGTGTCTATGTTAGCCCTGTGTATCCCAGCCTGAACATCCTTAAGCTTAATACAGTGCTAAGAGCCATCCACCTGAGGTGCATCTGATTTTCACTGTCACCATCGGGAGACACACTCCCCATGTGGTCCAAATCAATGAGAGTATCACCTCACCTCCAGGGATCAAGGACGAATTGTCAAATGATGCTTGGAATATTGCTTTCCAATATTGCAAATCGCCATTTGGAATATTGGAAGTAAATCGCCATTTGGAATACTCCCTGCTGCTGCTGAGCTCGATGCTGAGACGCCCTTCGTCCAAAATCGCACCCGCTCCCCCTCCTTGTCGTCTATGCTCTCTGCTCTTGTTTCTTTTTTTTAGAGTACACCCAAGACGTACTCACGCGCACGCACTACACGTACGTCTACACACACGTAAGTGCATCGTGCATCCTTAACACACGTCTAATCTAGAGTAGAGGCTAAACCTCACGAAATGTGGACACACGCTTTAACCATTGAACACACTCACATATCCGTGTGCTATTTCCAAACCACCGAAAATGATTTGAGGAGGCTCCCTGGATCGAACCCAGGCAGGCTGCTCGCATACCTCGGTCCTCTCTTGTTTCTCTGCCGTGTTGAGCTGTTTTTGGATGGTCTAGGCGATTTTCAATTTTCTTCCCGTTTTGGCCTGCTTGCCCATTGGCTACTCGTTAAAACTTCAGATTTAGCCTTTTTGACATGCCAAGGCCAGAGATACACAACTGAACCCAAAGGAAAAGCCCATCTAAGCCATGGAAATAACAACAGAACAAATACAAAATGAAGGCCTGTTTTTTTTTGTCTGTAATTGTGGCACCCCGTGTTATTACGAGGGTAATCACACTTAAGCATATAGATTACTATTTATCTGTCCGGTAGGACACCGCTCCGACGAATAATAAGTCTTTACCAGAGTTACACAGCAGAACAATAATGCCCTGTTTGGTACAGCTTCTACTCCCAGCTTCTCAATTGATTCTTGTGAAACTGTACCAAACACACTGATTCTCAAAACCACCAGATCCTGATTCTCGCGAGGAGTTGTCTCAAAAATAAACTAGCAATGAGAAGCAGTCTTTCGGCAGATTCTCATGAGAATCCAACCTTATAAAACAGAAATACCTATTTTTTACCCACCACTGCCATCCAACTACTCCCTGGAATTTGCACCGCGCGACCCCGATCCCTTACCCCTTCGCAAATCCCGTCGCTTCCTCGTCTCCTCCTGGCGCTCTCGCGAGAAGTCGAAAAATCGCCTGCGGTCCTTGACATCGCCGCCGCCGGTCCTCTACTACGCCTCCTCCGGTCCTCTCAAGGCCGCCTCCGGACTCCATCGCGCCGCCCAAGACCGAGAGGCCATGCTGAGCACACGAGAGCCGCCCACCTCGGAAACCCTAGGCCGTCGTTCCCCGCTTCTTCGCCGCCGTTGTTTCTCGAGCACCACCGGCCGGCTCCTGTGAAGGTAAGGTCTTCATCCAGGCCGTCCCCCTTGTCCTCCCTACTCCCTTTGTCTCCTTCCTCTTCGCCGGCCGCCCTAGGGTGGATCGATTTGTTTTTTCCGTTTGATTGTAATGTGTAGACTCTCTTGTATATTTCTTTGAATCTGTGAATGTAGTATGAAAAATGTGTATCTGTGATTACGTGAATGTGTACGAATCATATATGTGAATCATGTTGAATCCAACTCTTATTTTGGTTTGTTTGTATTGTGTATATCGTGAATCGTGAATGTGTTCTTCACTGTCAAAGTATTATTTTTATTGTTTGCTATTGGCTTGAATTTTGGTAATTGAGAAAGTTTCAAGTTAAATAGAGTAGAATGTTTTGTATGATCACTGGTGCCTGGCTCCTTATTTCTGAGAGTGCAATTGTTTATGCATGTCTGTATGATATTTTTAGAATATAAAATACCCTGTAGTTTTTGCAGTATCTGCTTGTGATGCCTTTTAGGTTCATTGTGTTTGGCTACCATATCTTGTCTTTATGGTGTATGACAGATTCATTGTTACAAAATAGCCTGTATTTTTTTTGCAGCATCTGCTACTTCATTTGAGGATTGCAAGAAAATGGTTAATACCAGTTATGAGTTTAATAGGGTCAATTCTTGCTGTTTCTGGCATAATCAAAGTGTATGCCGGTAATTGAACTGAATCGGTGGGATGCTTGATAAAAATTTCATGCTTACGAACTGAATCGATTTCCAATGAGTGACATGATTGTCATGATTTTTCCATGGGACGCTTGTTATCGAAGTCCCGGTAGTCTTGTCCTGTGTATTTCTTGCCAAATTGTGTGCTGCTGTAAGCTTGTTAGAGCTGGATTAAACATTGCTTAAGGCTTGCAGTGAGGACATGCTTCAGTGCAAACTTCCTGCGTGCAGCCCGCCGGTCCTCCACTCCGGAAATCTTGGAGTTGTTCATGGATCAAACAAATTGGACCAAATTACAAAATAATCTGCTTTGGATGATGGTTCCTATAATTATGCATGTCTTGACATGTCATTTTTTTTGTATGCTGATGCGCGTTGTACTACATTCTGATTCAGATTGTGCTGGATTGGGTTTGATAACGTTGTGCTCATGATCTGTTTGATTGTGTTTTCGCATAAAGTTGGGTTTTTTTACATGGTCACATTGTAGACATGTTTTTGGATGCCAATTGCTTGCTCTTTTGCTCAAGGTGTCACTTTGAAGCATCTTCATGCTGTAACCTGTGTAATCCTTTGTTTTTAGTTTATACGTTGTTGAAACCATTGTAGTTACTATTATCATTGATTAAATGATGTGTGAGTAAAAATTGGGTTGTACAATTGCTAGCGAATTTGCTGTGAGGTGGGATATGCCAATATCCAAGCTGGTCTGGAAAAAAGAAAGAGTATGGAAGGAAGCAAAGTAATAAGTATCTCAGTATGCATAACAACTTACCAAGTAAATAATTGGTAGCTGATCTGTGAATGATCTGTGTTCATTATTGCTTGCCATATTTTTGCTACTTTCTGAAGTTTCAGATCCATAATTTTGCATATTTCTGTTATCAAATGTTCAAAAGTTCCCCATGCGCAGTACATAGTTCTTGAACATTTGATTGTTCAGTTGTTTTGGTGCCCATATCTTGTTGTTGCTAACTATAATTCAGTTGAAGATGAATGGCAAGAGGGGTTCGAGAAGGCTGTCGAGTCCGGTGAGGTTTGGGCATGGTCAGAACGGCGTCTCGACCGCAAGTGCAACCCCTGAATCGCTAAGGAGAAGGTGGTCGTGTGCATGCATAGCTATGTCTATGTATGTGTAATAAGTGTGAGTAAATAAGAGGTCATCGGTGTGATGCCTCGAGTCTCAGGTGTCTGCCAGACTCACTCAGATATTCTTCAGAATGCTATCGCCAGAAGCCGCAGCTTTGTGTATCATGTATCGACGGTATCATGTATCGACGGCTTTTGGAGTTGTGAACTTGTGACCAGAGCTACCGTGTATCAACTATCAGTGTGTACTGTGAATGTGATGCAATGGTTTTGAGTGAAATATATAAGCCGGTTTCCCTCTGCACTTTCATCTCTAGTTTTTTGCTTCTTATACACAGTTGTAATCCATCATGAAGTGTAAATGTAATATAACCTGGCATTGTGTATAGATACAATGTATATACATTCACATAGTCTAAACAAATTTAGGGGGGAAAATTATATAATTTGTGTACAAATACATAGGAGAAAGACACAAATACAATTGAATTATTACAACCAGGGGTAACATGGTCTATTTGCCTCTAATCCTCCCTCATATGGTTTTAGAGCCAACCTACCAGCCAAACGCTTTCAACAGCCAGCTCCAGATTCTCAGAGAAGTGGATTCTCAGAGAATCAGGAGCATAATCTGGAAAATGAGAATCTGGAGCTGTACCAAACAGGACCTAAGACAGAAACTGTTCTTTATTAAACAGTTAGCCACGCAAGGATATAGTCTTTGATACAATTATTTAATTACACGGGAAATAAATTCCCCTCGCTTGCCTGCTCTGCTCCACCTGTTGCCTACTTGTCCCATTCGTCGAGTACGTTGCCCATCTCGCCCTGGTCCTCGTAGTCAACGCCCTCGCCTCCTGTGTCCCCCTTTTGCACCTACGTGTCCGTCGTTCCACTCAGGATAGTTCTCGGTCGGACTAGGATCTAACAAAGGAGAATACTAGCAAGAGTGAGTACTAATGTACTCAGCAAGCATTAATAGCAAAAATGCACTGGATGACTCATATCTGGTTGTTAATCACATTTTCTAGTTCATCTCTCTTTTCTGGAAAATAATTTAACAATATTTATGTTGCAGATTTAATTCTGAAAAAACTACTTGTCACTCGGAGAGAAGATAGATCCCTAGCGGTTTACGTAGACTCCAATCCAAAAGACTGGCATGAATTCATGATTTTGTATGCAGGTTTGTACTACTTTACCTATAACTATTCTGAGCTCTCTTTGAGCTAGGTCCCCTGCATTTCCTTAGATACGGGTTCGAGATCAGCCGTGCTTACGTCAAGGTGCCTGTACAACTTGTCCTCGTAGATAGGTGTAGAACTAGAACGAATTTGACTGGGGTTCACTACTTTACCATGCATACAGCAACATATGAATTTTTCATATGGTACTAAATAGTAGCGCGTATGCCTATTTTTAATATCAATAATTTGACATAACCGACGACAATGTACAATGATAAAGAAGTAGCGATCAATATGTTTACTATTAGTGCTCGTTTTTTATGCTTTACTTGCTCCATATTATTATCATTTACATCGGTATTTCTACTAAATTGTGCTATTTAGCAACTAACCCTAACGAAATCAAGAGATATGTTGTATTTCACTTTTTTCGGAGTAAATTGGCTAAAAAGACTCGATAAAGAGCTTCCCTTGAAAAATGTGCAAAAATGAACTTCCTCAAATGATAAATTGGAGGTTACCATGACATTCGCCTTGTCAAGCCGATCAAAATGCATATATTATTTGCTCAAATCGGAGGTCGGATCCAAAAGTTATGAAGTCGGAAGTTGTCGAAGCCTGGCCTGTCAGGCACCTCTCAGCATTGGGCCGGCTCCGACCAATTCTTTGGGCCTTGAGATACCTTTTTCGTCCCAAATTGCTTTGATCGGTCTATTTGATGCTTATGATACTTTATTGTTTTGACCAGCCCATTTGATATTTGCGTTATTTTGTTGATTTCCGGAAACAACTTATTAGTTGCTAGATTGAAACGTGGTATCTGGATTTAGTCAACTGGTCTATATCAAATAGTGCAGAGTTTGCTACACTTAGATTAGGCTTATCATGTGACGGGTGAACCGGTGAAAAAGGTAGTATTATCTGTAGGGTGAGAGCGATTTTAGCCTAGTACCAATCCATAGTATACTTAACGATTTACACGTAAGTGAACCTAAGCTAGGGGAAGATATAGTTAGTCTTGGTAGAACCTTAGTGATTTCTATTCTCTTGTAATTTAGTTATTTAGATTAAATCTTTCATATAATGTTCTTGTTAGTAGTAATTGTCAGCTTTAGTTGTAATCCCAACTGTTCCCTAAGATCGATAATCCTGATACTTAAGTGAAGAAGTCTCAGAGCGGGTCTTCTTTTTATGTAGTTTTAATAATATGATATATGGATGAACCAAGAATTAAAGCACAACAATGAAAAGAAACTCATGAAATAATCTCTCACGGCCCTGAGCAGAGGAAGGCAATAATGGGCACGGAGACCGTGTAATGCTTGTTAAATGATCTTACCCATTTGGCCGGCCACATGGACTGAGCGTCCGCCGGCCGGCTCGTTCCTCCCAAGAAAGAAAGACAATAAATAAATAAATAGAGAATACTACAGCTTACAACTATATCACGCTTCGTAAATGGTATTATTGTTGCAGTTGCTTGATATAAGTCCGTAGATTCATGTATGTATGGAATATACTCCGTATACGAAAATTAAGATGGGTCAATCCGTGACATCCGTCAATATCCTATGACACTAGGTGGATCTCTTGGGCTCTGCTCCTGCTCGCAGACCATCTTCAGCTTCTCCATGTCGTACCTGTCTCTGGCGGGCAGGCTGGACGCATTCCGTTCCCGACCGATGAGGCCAAACACCTATTTTGAGGTTATAAATATATGCCCAGTGAGACAGGGCATCTGCAAATTATTGATATGACGAAAGCCAAGTCTAGCGAGATTACAAAATACTTCATAATTATCATGTTGCATACACATAGCATACGTCTACAAAGGACATGAATCAAGAGACTCAATGATGACGACCGTTTGACCCAGCTTAATCGGAGGCATCCTACGGGCTTAAACCCGCGGATATAATTAACTGGAATCCTCACAAGACTCCAGGAATTAGGAACTACACAATCGTCTACATGTTATGTCACATACATGTCGAGGCATCGCACGAGAGATGTACAAGGAGAGGAAACTTGTAAATGCTTGAAAAAATCAATAAAATGCGAGTTTCCTATGTTGCTTATTGTCTATGTGTTTGTATTTATTTCATCATATATACAATCTTATACTGGCACACCCGCACTTCATGACTTCAACGCCGAGAAATTCTCTCACGGAAACAGAGAGCGCAGGCGGAGCGCGCGCTGCGCGGCGAGGATGGCGGCGTGGCTACAGGGCACCGACGTGGCTACAGGCGGCGGCGCTCGGTGCGTGTGGCGCGTGGAGGTGACACGGGCAGGCCGTGTGGGCCGAAGGCGTGGTAAGAAAGGTGAGGTTGGGCCTCAGTTGGACCAAGAGAAGATAAAGAATGGGCCTGGGAGGAAAGGAAAATGAGGGAAGAACAAGATTGGGCTTAGCTGGCTAAGGTTGCGGCCTAATTATGTTAGGTTTTCATTTGAATTTTGAGTCAGAATTTAAATTCACAATGTTATTTCGATTTGCCTTTTTATTGATCAATTTGAATTTAATTTTTATTTTGTTAATTTACTTTTTTGGGAATTGAAACTCGACAAGGATTCAAATGAAATACAGGAAATTCAAATAACGTCCAAATGTATTAAAAAGTTATAAAGATTCCAACTTTCACAACCTCGAAATTCAGGACGTTACAATATCATATTTGGCCTGACGGCCCCTCCTATGTAAAATTCGGCTGATTAGCCGTAATTTCGCTAATAAGTGGAAAAATATTCTAAACAAAGCTTGTGCAATGTACTATTTTGTGCCCAACTGAAATCCTGGACAATCGTGGGAACCAGTGACACCTAGAATATCAGGGATGTCCCCCATGCATTACACTAGTGCTTCATCCAGTCCCTAGCTTACAAAGAAAAAATAATCAAGTAAAAAAGAAAGTGACTTGCCTAGAAGACTTATTAAAGCTTGGCAGATTGATATTTGCCTTGTATCCAGATTTCGGACAAAGTCGGAGAGTTTAGGCAATTAATGATCCGGGAGCAATGATTGGAAAATACAAAGGCTATGCAAGTTCTAAGTATGTCAGTTACGAGACAATGATCAATGGAAGTGAAAGTGGTTAAACAAATTACGTACTTAGAAATAGTACTGAAATATGTTGCAGTTCAACCTTTTGATATGACAACATTGCATCAAATCAAATGTTCAGAAGTATAGAGATGCCTCCAAAATGGAACTGAAAAAACAACAAAGTAACAGAGTGAGCATTAAACTTGCAAAGAGAAAAAATCGAGGTTTTAACCCCCACACTGTAGCAAGTCAGCTGTGGTTCTTCTTGTTCTTCATTGTCTATTCGCTCAATGTACTGCACCTCTAGAAATTATCCACATGTCTGGGTTGCAATCCCCTCCTGATCCTTCCTTTATCCACATGTCTGGGTTGCAATCCCCTCCTGATCCTTCCTTTATCCACATGTCTGGGTTGCAATGCTCCACATGTCAGACACTTTCTATTGCCTTTCCATACCTCCAGTGATCGCAAAGCTCCATACAGCCTTACGTTAGTGAACAAGAGGCTCCAATCATCATGCCTACGCTGCTCAATTTTGAATTGAAGATGGAAGGTAAGAGTTATAGTTACATACCACTGAAAAAAGGTCCACTGGAATGATTGTGTATTGCATGCATTCTCTGTGCCTCCCAAATCCCAATCCTACGTACATGCATGCATGGTTTCACGAAATGTTTTGCTCCAACAATATGTCTCCAAGAAAAGATCTTTTGCACTCGATCGATCCGTGGTTCCTACGTACCCCTTTACAAGAACTGAAGAGTTCAACTCACTACCCATGTGTGATATATAATATATATATATATATATATGAGAAAATGGTATGGTACTCTTGAGAGTACGTACTCTCACGTCTCATATACCATTTAAATCGTATGATTATATCTCTTTATCAATTTGAGTATACTCCAATAATGATTATAAGATACCCCTAAAGTGAGTTCCATGAAAAATTTCATTAAAATCCACTTCTTATAGCAAAATTTGTGTGTATACTTCTTTTATATATGAAAAATGGTATATAACAAAAATAAAAGGCTCCAATGGAAACTTTTCAATCAAGTCATATTGTAGTATCTTACAATTGATATTTAAGTATACTAAAAGTGATAAAAAGAATAATATGATCATTTAAGTGGTATATTAGAAGTGGGAGTACATACTCCCGTAATAACGGGCATATATATATATATATATATATATATATATATATATATATATATATATATATATATATATATATATATATATATATATATATATATATATATATATATATATATATATATATATATATATATATATATCCATAGCATATTCCCTTGCAACGCTAACAGCAGCAACTAAAGCACACAGCTCCTTCACCAAGAGTATAGTTCGATTTTATCGTGTCTCCAATTTATTGGCTCGAACTTGACCGTATCACCGTGTCAATACGATTTGATTCATGAAATAATTCGTCACATGGCTCCTTTACCATCTTGACACACACAAGTTGAAAGAAATCGAACTAACTCTTTGAACCCTTTCTTTACTCGCATTCATTAATCAGTGGGACATGCATGACTCATGGGAGAGATAATATATTGAGATTTTTACCAGATTTGGTAAAGATGTACGTACGAGGCTCAATTGGTAGTGAAAAAAACAGAAAATACGTATTGATCCCACCATTTTACATATTATCGCGGGCAAGGGCGAATCCACCGGGTAGGCTTCATCGTTGAAGCCTATCCTCCACCGGCGCCCGAAACACCCCCTCCCCCCAGGCGGACCCACAGGTATGCGAGGTGGGCCATCGCATACCCAGGCTCCACCATCATAGACACATAATAGAATTTTTATGTGAAAAAAGAAAGATGAAGCAAATTGCGGCTAATCGCTGCCGCTTTGCGGCCTGCGACGCCAAGACGCTGCATGATGCCGCGATGCCCGCTTATTATGCCAGAATCGCCGCGGAGATCGCGAGTCGAAGTCATTGTCGCCGTCTACTCGTCTTCTCACGCTTGATCAATACGCGCCGCCGCAGACGGGGCGATTTGCCGACGGCAGACGCAGACGGCGATCTTGCGGCGAAGCGAACGAACTAATTAGCGGAGCCGCGCCTTTGCCTAGCGTGGGATGGAGGACGCCACGATTTGGCGGACCGGCGGCCGTGATCGGCGATCGCGAGTTTTGTTTTTATAGAATCGGATCGCGAGTGCGGTATTGATCATTTGATCTTGTAATCTCGTGACGGCGATCGGCAGTATCGTAATCTCGTATTGATTTATTTACTTATGAGTGATTTCTTAATTCTTATTATTTCAGATTTTCGATTCGTGTTCGCTCGACCGTTGAATGCAGACCTAATTACTTAATTAGCAATTTAGTATCAATCCATCAAAGAAGCCAAGAACGCAAAGATGTGAGTTTTAAAACAAGAACATGATTCCATCATCGCATGTGAGTTTTGCTAGTTGTCGTACTCATGTTGCCTAATTTTTTTTCCGAAATTTTCAATTATGAAGAGAAGTGGAATTGCGTCTCTTTTTGAGAAACATGCGAAGAAAGAGGCGGCAAGAATGCAATGCAGCCTTCAAACATTGCCCCACCTTTGGTTGAAGAGCATAATCCGAGCAAGATAGAGTGGTGGTTGAAGATCCTGTGCCCTCGCCCGTCACCGCCGCCACCGCCACCACCGCTGCCACCGCCAAATAGCTTTATGACATCAATCACCTTCCATATGATCCGGTGAAAGGTGCCCATAGAACATTATCTCTTAATGATCAAGATGCAATCCGTAGAGCATATATTACTAAAGGTCCTTGCAAACCTTATATACATGATTTTCCATACCAAACATTGGAGACGCACCTCGTCGATTCGGTTTGCAATGGTTGTATAATTATGAGTGGCTTGAATATAGTATCAAGAAGGATTACGCATTTTGCTTTATATGCTACTTGTTCAAGAAGGGCGAAGGGTCAAATGCATTTGTTGTTGATGGATGGAATAATTGGAATATAGGAAACAACTCACTCATCAAACATAGTGGTTCTAAGGCACACAATGCATTTCAGGAGAGGTATATTGGTTTTATAAATCCAAAGGTAGCAATTGATTATCACATTGACAAAGTGGATGATGAGGATCTTCGTCTTTACAAGAAAAGATTGACATATTCACTTAGATGTATCAAGTTTCTTTTGCGTCAAGGATTGGCATTCCGTGGACATGATGAAAGTGAAGAGTCTAGCAATAGAGGCAACTTCATTGAACTTTTGAAGTTTCTTGCGAAATAGTGATGAAGTGAACAAGTATGTCTTGAACAATGCACTGTAATTGCACTTTGACTAGCCCAAAGATCCAAAAGCAAATTATTCATTGTTGTGCCATACAAACTAGAAAGAAAATAATTGAGGAACTTGGTGATGAGCCCTTTGCAATTTTAGCCGATGAGTCTAGTGACATATCACATAAAGAACAACTAGCTCTTTGCTTGCGCTTTTGTTGATAAACTTGGAAGACCACGTGAGCACTTAATTGGAGTTGTTCATGTAGATGATACTACCTCTTTATCACTTAAGGAAGCAATCGAAGGTTTACTTGTTAGTCATGGATTGAGTATGACTCGGATTAGAGGCCAAGGTTATGATGGGGCTAGCAATATGAAAGGAGATATTAAAGGGCTGAAAACATTAATCAAGCAAGAATCACCTTCTGCTTATTATATTCATTGTTTTGCACATCAACTCCAACTAGTTCTTGTAGTCATGCCAAGGAAATATTGATGTAGTACCTTTTTGATCAAGTATCTATCTTGTTGAACATTGTTGGGATTTCTTGCAAGCGTCATGGTATGCTTCAAATGCTAGGCTTGAGAATGTCAAGAAATCACTAGAGTGTGGTGAGCTTGAATCGGGAGTGGATTAAATCAAGAGATGGGCTTGCCTAGACACAGTGACACTCGGTGGGGCTCGCATTACAAAACTATATGCAAGATCATCACTATGTATTCCTCAATCCATGATGTGCTCATTGAGCTTGGTGCGGATATTGCATATAAGGAGGATTGGACAAAGATTCATTTTGTGCTTGGAGCATTTGAAAACTTTGAGTTTGTTTTCTTTGTGCACTTAATGTTTGTTATTCTTGGATACACAAATGAGTTATCCGAGTGTTTGCAGAGAAGGGATCAAGATATTCTTAATGCAATCTCACTTGTTAATGTGGCAAAGAGCGTAATCAAGCAGCTTGAGGTCCGATGGTTGGGATAACTTTCTTAAGAAGGTCACTTTTTTTGTACTACACATGGTGTCGAAGTTCTGCTATGGATGGTGCCTCGTGCCTTATGGAAAATCGAGAAGGTATGCCCGCGTGCAAAACCAAATAAATGATGACCATTTTAGAAGAGAAGTGTACATTGGTGTCATTGATCAAATTAGTCAAGAGCTTGATAATCGGTTTGATGAGATCAATATGGAGCTACTCTCTTGTATGTCGACCTTTAGTCCTTCCCATCCTTCGCTTCATTTGATGCACAAAAGGTACGTGAGATTGGTCAATTTTATCGTCTCGACTTCTCCAAAGAACAATTTGCTACAACTAGAATTGCAACTTGACAATTATATTGATGACATGAAACGAGATGAACGCTTCCAAGGGCTAGACAACATTGTTGATCTCTCGCTTAAGCTTGTTGAAACAAATAGGCACAAAGTGTATGATATGGTGTACTTGCTTCTCAAATTAGTATTGCTTTTACGGTGGCAAGCTACGAAGCGTTGAAAGGGTATTTTACGGACTGGTTTTAGTGAAAACAAAATCAAGGAATAAACTAGGTGATCTTGTTTTGGATGATTGTCTACTCACATTTATTGAGCGGGATATTTTCCTCCAAGTTGATGAAGATGATATAATGGAGACATTCATGTCATTAAGAAAGCGACGGATCAACAAGTAATATTGTAAGCCTCTTCTTTAGCTATATTTTGAAGTATTTTGTATTCATTGGAACGCTTTATATGGTTTTAGAATATTGCTTTACCGAATTAGAATATGGTTTTATCGAATTATAAATGGTTTACCGAATTGCAGAAAATTTTTAGCGTCGCATACCCTGAGGTAAAATCCTAGGTCCGTCACTGCCCCCCCCCCCCCTCCCCCTCCGACGCTGGGGCGCCACCCTGCCATGGCTGCGTGGCTTGCATCTGCGTCCAAAAAGAAGAAGAAGCAGGAGGCAGGAGCAATCCGAGAGGCGAGATGGACGGGACTACGGGAGCAAAAGCAGGAGGCCGAAGCAGCGAAGCCGAAGCCCAGGTCCAACTCACGTCCGCCCACGTCCCCACTCCCCACCGGTCCCACACGGCAATCCCTTCTCATGTTTCCCTGTTCCTGTCTCCCAAAATTCCCCAAATCGGCAAATCCCCGATCGATTCCCCAAATCCCCAGTCGATAGTGAGGAGAAGCTCTGCTGACCTGAGGCTTGGGGCTGGTCGCTGCTGCTTGTAGCAGGCGGTTTAGCTAGGGTTTTACCCCGCGGCGGCCATGGAGGGGAGGAGATAGGCCTCGTCCTCGCCCGCGTGGCCGCACCTCTGACCTCCGCTCCAGCCTCCAAGATTTTCGTCTGCATCGCCGTGGCAGTTGCCCGGCGGCCGCCGCAGAGAGACGTCGAGGCGGCGGTGAAGCGGTTGGGTGCCAGGGAGGAGGAAGTGGAGAGCCTGATCGGCATGAACGACGCGCTCGAGTCGCTCGAGCGGCAGCTTGCCTCCCTGTAGGTGCGATTCTTGAGGCTCTGATCTCGTAATGGGTCTAGTTCTGTTCATTCGGCAACATGGGTTTTTTTTCTTCTCCTTTTTGGCGCTCTACTAGTCCGCTGTTGTGTGTGGTAAGTCGGTAATGGTAAAGTTATTAGTCATTTAGTCCTTGTTCTGTGATAGAATGGTGTGGTCTATATGGTAAGTTGGGGTTAATATAGTACCTTCTTTTGTGAAGCAATAAATCTAGGCTTGCTTAACATTAGGAGAATTGAGGAGTTTAATGGATGTCGTGATATTTTATAACTTGCTCAATTGATGGTTGAAACAAAAAAAGATAGAACTTTTCCATTGTTATATCGCCTCATCGAGCTGACACTGATCCTTCCAGTGTCAATCATCAATTGAGAGAATATTTTGAGCTCACCCTCCTTTTTCATCCTGGATTCGCCACTGGCCAAGCTTAACAACTTTCCGTGACATTGCCCAATGATTCGACCAGGTGTGGAATCGAGACTCGACCAGGTGGGCAGAAATTTCGGTTGGATATCGTTCAAACGGTTTGATCAAATTTGAATTTTAAAATTTAAATAATTCCAAAAAAATAAAGATAGGAAGGTGGGGGCCTGGGATTCAAACTCAGGTCCTCAAGACTACACAGACAAGGCAATACCACTGAGCTACCTTAGTCTTTGTGTTTCATTCACTACTTTCAGTTTGTTTAACCCTTCAAATTCAAATGAAACGAAAAAATTGAAACGAACCCATTTTCTTTCAGAGGGCAACAAAATGTCCAAAATTTCATTGAAATTGTGAACCATGGACTCGACTATCCGCGCGATAAGCGTGGAAGAGAACATGGATTTGAGTGTGAAAAGGACGCAACAAGCAGTGGCGAAACCAGAACGAAAATACAGCGGGTGCTCTAATGTTAAAGCTAACGCAACACGTACTTACCGAACATAAATCGAACAGTTTTGTGCAATCCAAATTCAAACATGAACATATTATGGTGAATTCTTATTTACTTGCATCATCTGCATCATCATTACTGACCTTAGCCTAGAGACTACTTCTATTATCAAGACATTAGCGATATTGGCAATTTTACTTGATTTTCAACTTGGAGCATTATCTTATGAGTTTATTCTAAGTGCATACTGATGATTTTTAATATCTAATCGTTTTACCTATTTTTATTAACCATCTCATTGACCTATTGCTACTATTGATATAATCATAACCATGGCCTAGGGTTACTATTATTTCGATAATCATGTAGTCTAATTTTTTACTTCTAATTAGTTTTGCTATTTTAGATTAAATGCCAATGGCCCATTTAATTTATACTTAATTAATCAGCTATCACTAATTGATTTACCAAAAATCCTTCCTAATTGTGATTGCCCTTATACTATAATGACAACAGCTTACTACTTTCAATTACCCCTTAATTACCTATATTATCTTCTAATTGAACCTTAAGCACTTATTCCAAGGAAATTTGCTTACTAACTGTTGTTTTCTCATGACACACTAACTACTGACTAGATACTTACGAGTGGACCCCACTATCAGTTAATCATCCACACAACCCTATTAACCAACTTAATCCTTATAGATGGCCCCCTACTTCAGTCACACAGAGAGAACAGAGAGGGAGGGATAGAGAAAGACACAGAGCAACACAGGGGGGCCACCTGTCATATGCCAACATAGAGGGAGCCCAGAGACAGAGAAGTGGAAAAACAGAGGAGGCACCAGAGATGGCTCGGGCGGCACTCTTCACCGGTGAGGGAGGCATCGGCGACGGTCGGCAATGGCAAAAATGGGACTAGGGAGGGGAGGCGATCCGAAGGGTGGTGGTGGCGCAGCCGAAGGTGGCAAGCAGCGGCCGAAGCCAGGAGAAGAAATGGGGTGACAGCGCCAGAGAGGAAGAGGGGAGGAGCTAGTGTGCGCATGAGCACAAGGGGATTGAGGGGAGCTTACCAAGCCAGACAGTGGAGGCGGAGGGAAGCCAGAGCGGGCTGGCAGCGTGAGCCGATGGTGACGCGGCCGGCTTGCTGTGGCGGCGGTGCTACGGAGGAAGGGAGCTGGATTGAGGGAGGCGAGGAGACGCTGCAAGCGAGGGGAATCGAACAGATGCTCACCGATGGCAAAATGGCATCAGTGGCGATAGAATCGGCTGAATCCGAGGAATACAGTGGATGTGTGGTGATCCGGTAGTGGAATCTTCCAATTGATTGGGGGAAAACGAAGGGGAGGCTCGGGAACGCGTTTTGACGCGCTCGGTTGGGGAGAGGTGCATCGGGCGACCAGAACAGTGAGGACGGCTTTGGCGGTTCTGGTGGCTGCAGTAAGATGTTGCGCTACCCTTGTTCTTGTCATTTGGTGGAGAAAGAGAAGAGGAGAGGAATGGCAGGGGACGAGTCGAAGGTGGCTCGGTGATGGCCTATTATAGGCAGAAGAGGGATGGGCAGAAAGCTCGGTCATGGCAGTCGAAACCAGGAGCGACGGCATGGGCACAAGGTGGATGACTCAATGGCATGCAGAGCTAGCGACGCGACAGTAAGCAGGGTATGGACGAGGAGTAGGGCATGGGAACAGAGACGAAACCTGTGAGGACCCCCGGGTTATTCCCGTAAGACCGAGGCCTTCCTGGTATTATGGGAATAACTCTGGGCCTCAAGTAAATGGATTCCAACTTAACTCTACCTAAGTGAGAGGCCCGACCGAAACTAGAGCCCCGTCGATCATGCGTGCTGTTCGGACTGTCCGAAAACACAGCGTTTGTGGACCGTTGGATGTTTATCGGACCGTTGAAACGCGTGGTCTGAACGTCCCTCGTGCGTGCATGTTTGGAGTCACTGCCAAGTCGGGCCCACTAGTCAGCTCCATCTCCTTCCTCGTGTTGGTGCTCACGCAGAATCGCACCGCCACGTCGCGGCCGAGCTTTGCCCTGCGCGACTTGACGCCGTGAATCCGCCACCTAGATCCACCTATCCAGTGTGTCGCCGTTTCATCCCGTTGTTGATTCCGTCATCGCCCAAGGATAATACCCCTCCTTGCCCTCCATTTTTGCTCACTTCTCCTCTCGGTGCTAAGGAGGAGGAAGCTCGCCAGTGCTCATCTCTCCAGTAAACTCCTCCCGGATGCGTCCTTCTCTAGGTTCATTGTCGTTTCCATTTTGCCTAATGCCCGCTCTCCTCATCGCTTGTAGCTTCTGGACCATGACCGTGCCATTGGAAGCTCTAGAGCACGCACCCGAAGGACACCACCGTGTCTTACTCATCACCGGGAGGTATTAACCTAAACTTTGCACGTCACATTGCATGCTTTAATCTTCTAAGCAAAACCCATCAACTAATTTTACCAATGCACAACAGGATCTTGAAGATTTGAAGGTTGGACCAATTTCGGCCGAAGAACAACCTTTTCATCTCCCACTTGGATCCGGTAACCATTCTTCGATTCTTTGCTCCTACAGCATCCACATATGATCCTTAAGCTGCTCCGACCACTCATTCCTCTTCGTTTTGCTCCAGTTGATCTCTCCACGTGAAGCTGTGCTGCCGCAGTCGTCTTCTCTAACATCGACACCGCTCTAACCACCTCCAAGCTTCCCCGAGCACCCTTCTTCACTCAAGTAGCCTCCTTATAGCTCCTGGAAGTCTTGGCACCCGCCAGTATGCCATTGCGGAGCTCTTTTCTTGCTTGCGCTTTTGGCCAAAGTCGTGTTCGCTTCTCTCCGGCTAGTCACGCAGATGCAGTCGACTTCGCGTCGAAACCACTCCCATCGACAAGATCACTATTAGGAACTTATCCATGCCCTTGGCCGGCGCCGCCGTGGCTGGAATCACTGATGATACGCCGGCGAGCGCAGCACATTATTGTCGGATTGCCGACAAGACTGTAGCAACGCCATTAGGGCACAAATATGCTTCATTAATTGCTAGTCATCGCTTAAGTAGTTAATGGCTATCTTAGCCGTTCTAATATGTCGCTTACACGTGGGACCATGCATAGAAATCAAGCGCATTAAGTTAAAGCCGTAGAGCAGCTGACGTGTGGGCCTAGCCGCTTAAACGCCATGCGCTAAGCGCATGCGCGCGTGGACTGAGTCCAGTGGACTAAGTCGTCCCACATGTCAGGCGCGATTAAATCCGAGATTTAAAAGAAAAAAGCACTATTCATAGGGTCCCACCAGTCAGCGACTACGGCTAGGAAAGCACTCGGTAAGAAAAATATAAATGCATTTAGAAAATCCAAAAATGAATTAATTGCACACTGAAAATTCTATTAACTTCATAAATCCACAACTAATTCATTTTAACTCCAAAAACAATGAAACCAATTTTGATAATTTTCATTTTAAGTGAACTTTAATTTAAAATTGGTTTCAAACATGTCTCTGTAACAGAGAATATAATTTTGGAAAATGATCCTTAATTCTATTATTTTTTACAATAGAAAAAGGCTTATAACTTTGAAAATTCATAACTAATGCATAAAAACTCCAAATGAGATGAACCAAGTTATTTTGATCTTATAATATTATTTCCTATTTATCTATGTAATCCTTTACCTCCCCACTACTCTGCAAATTTTGTCCAAATAATTAAATTAAATGACAAGTGGGCCCGAGTGTTAAGTGCACAGTGCAAGCTCCCATGAACCCGTGGACCCATGCGTGTGGCATTGGTCCATGTACTGTGTGGTGCACCGATTCTCTCTCCCTTTTGATTTTTCCTGTTTTAATTCAAAAGCAAAACTTCGGAAGTATCGATCTCCTTCATTTTAAGTCTGTTTTGAGTGAAATTTGTTTCTAAATTTGTCTAAATTTAGGATGTTGCTAATGGTAGAGGTTTTGTTTATTTTGGATTTAGTTTGATATTTCTCTTGTATTTATTTGTTTTGTTTGTTTGTTGTTTCTTTTTCCGATGCGATCGTCCGAGTAGAGTTCGAAAACACGGAAGGACCTCAGTTTGATCAAGCCCAAGACAATCAAGACCCTCTTGTCTTAGACCCAAGAGAGTCAATACTGTGATCATATTGAGCCTACATTTTATGCAACTTTATATTCTTTTAAAATATCAACATGCATGCTTAATTAGTTATGCAAACATATGTCAAATCTTTAAGGTAGTTAAATACCAACTTGATAATTAAATAATTATCGTAGCATCCTTTGACAATTGAAATACTTAATCTTCTCACCCTAGTAATTATGTGGTAACTATACTAGCTGTAGGTTGTACTTAAGCGACATGCTAGTCTTGCTTAAGTACCGGGGCGTTAAATGCCATAAACATCATCTTTTAAACATGAAATGTGTTTTGGGCAGTCATTGGATGTAAATGACTGAAATTTTGGGATAAATTAATTTGATGCTTCTCAAAACCCTAATAACTTGCTGTTACCACATCTGGGTGGATGGTATGATGGTTGGTGTGGACGTAGCACGAGAATGTGTGGAATATAGTATGGACCGCCCAGATGACTTTAAAGACTTAATCTTGTGATGACTTTCCAATGTAAAACAGTACAACCGCAAGTCTATAATGGTGTCAACCTAGCCAAATAATTTGTGTCCATCTGTACGAGTTACACCATTGGAGGACCCGCTACGCCGTAAGCCTTCGTGGTTACGGGTTGGGGGTGTACTACTTACTGTCTCAGGTGAGCGTAGTGTATGCATAAAGAGGGTCTGGTAAGGGTTGATGGGTCTATGTGAGCGTAACCCTTCTCAGGTGAAACCTTAGCGGGTGTAACAAATACTGAGGGATGCATTGTAAAGGCCTTGTGGTAATCTCCCTTGATTCACATGTCTAAGAAAACATGTGTACATATCAAGACGATTATCTCTTGTGGGTAAAGTGTACAGTCCCTGCAGAGTGTAAACTGTTCGAACAGCTGTGCCCACAGTCAAGGGCCGACATGGAAACTTACACGAGATAGTTCTATTTATAAAACTTTGTGGGTGGGGATGAAAAACTCGTCGGGCTAATGTATCCCTGAATTTGGATTTACCTGGGTGGAAGTACCCAATTGTTGTTAATAGGTGGATGTAACCCCAATAAAAAATAAGCATCAGGTGGAGGCAACGTCTGCTATTATAAATATTGCACAATTAATCTCTTTAATAAAATGCGATTTGGTCAAAATGTTAAGTGGTAAGAATTTCTATCTATGATAATTAAAAATGTTGCTTTAGCAAATAAAAGAACCTGAGCCATCCTTGATAAAGCCTTGCATGTATAAATATTGCATTGTGTATTGGCTCGCAAGCACGGTTGTTGTGCTCACTCTTGCTCTCCCCAAAACCCTTTAGAGCCTGTGGATCAAGGACATTATGCATACTACGAGGACCCAAACATTGAAGGCCAGAGAGCTGATGAAGAGTAGTTTAGTCTTCCCCCAGTCTAGCTGACTCAGTCAGTACTCGTGTACTACCAATATTACCCAGGTCTCTGGATAATATCGGTTGTACATTGGTTTCCCTAGCCGCTTGCCTGTGTCGAGATGTGTTCTACCCCTTTTGCTTCCGCTTCCGCAGTTTATGTAATGTAATCATTTGGCCTTGTTCGCCCCTACTGAAAAACTTGACCCGATGTGGTCTATGTAAACTCTAATGTTTGTAATATAATGAATGGTTTGGTCTACGTTATGTATGAAATGATTCAGTAATGTATTCTGTGAGCGCTATCTACTGATCTAGGGAATAGCATAGTGTTGTTCACAGAGAATTCTGAATTGTGAAATCCGGGTCCGACAGTGAAATATGGACAGATATATACTAGTCAACCAAGATAACTAATACTACATGTAAGGATGCTCATTTTGTGCAAGACTACAAGACATTTCTTTTTTTGTTTGCCCCTAATAAAATGATACACTGATCATAACTTTGGCCAGGTCCTGAAATAACAAAAAGAAAAAAAATTGATATAAATGCACTCAAGTACCTCATCCAGTCACAAATACATGCCATTTTGGGATACGTGTAGCAAACTTTCAATACTTTGATTATTGGTGTTTTTTCTAAATATTTAGATTAGATACTTGAAAATCACATGTATAGATTTGTCTCGAAAATTATTTTCACAATATAATAGTTTCATTGGGTGTTATAACTATATTACAATAGATATTAGTGGTCAAAGTTACGTTTTGAAGATCGTGTCAATATTCAAAATGACATGTATTTGTGACCGAAGGGAGTAGTATGGTTGAGCTCAGCTTTTTGTGGGCTTTAAGCAGTATGCCAGTAAGGTTTGAGCTTAGATTGTTAATACAAACTAGCCAGATTGCCCGTGCAATTGCGCGGCAAGTTGTTCATTTTCTAATTAAGAATATATTTCCTGCATGATTTCTATCATATCCATTCAACTAATGCGAAGTCTGGTATAAAGAAAATAATGTAGAGATTCTAGATAAATTGAGACAGCACAATATTAAATCATCCATAACAAATTATAGACCTCTTTAGTCCTAAAAAAATCATAGTTCTCTTCTTAAGTAAGATGAAACCATGGAGCCATCGCATCTTCTTACATTATAGAGCATGAGAGTCGCGCTACATACCTGGCAAGTAGGGATGCCAAAACCTTTTCTCTGCATAAAGTGCTGTGTGTATATATGTGATCAAACTACAAAATTCGTGCTACAATATTGTGTAGTTAAAAGAACTGAGCGTAGCTCAATTGGCACGGGAGGATGTCGGGCCTTCGCCCACTCGCGTTCGAGCGCTGCTCGGCGCGCGCGCTCATTCCTTCTTTAATGCAACCAGAGATCCAAGCCACAAAAAAAATATCGTGTAATTAACCGGTGACTCCTCAGGAGGAAACATTGCCTGTCACTTTGTCATTGGTCTTGGATGGGAATAGCGACTAGTGTTCTTGCCTAGTGCACATCCAGTGGTGGAACCAGGAATTTTGAAGACCCAGGGCGAGAGCTGACCTACTGTGCTAGCTTGGTGGCTCACTATGCCGCGCTGAGTCTCAACCCACGCACGCGCTTCGCCTTAGCCTCCGCCTGCGTTGTGCCTCAGCACTCTCCCGTGTCGTAGCCCCTGCGCCAAGCCTTAGTAGTCGACTAGTCGGTGTCTCACTGTCCCTGTGCCGCTCCTCAATGTTCGCCAGCGCCCATGCCGCAAGTTGAACTCGCTTCATGCCAGCAAAGACTCCACCCTCTCCCACGCCAGAGACTCGCGACTACGCCCCCATTGCTAGAACTGGAGCCTAGAGCCGGATGAATGGGGAATGGTTAGGGAATTAGGGATTTAGGGTTACTAGCGCATCTGCATTTCCATTGGGGCTTTGGCTTGGGCTGCAACTAGGCCGGCTGCAGCTTGCATTCGGTGTGTCTCGGCCCACGACCACGGCCAACGCCCAACGCGACTCTGCTGGGACTACTTGCAGCCATGCAGGTCTCAGGTTCTCATTTGGTAGTCACACCAACCTTGCAGTTTCTGAGTGCCCAGACAGGGAATCCGCCAAACATAAGCAGCCTCTCTCCAACCTTAGTCATTAGATTGTCCTTGGATGCATACATCACCAGTATTGCTATGCGAGAGGAACTTTTTTAGTGTTCTGACAAGGAAAAGCCTTCTTAATTATCTCCCATATGCAGCATGTTGACTAGTGTGTTATATATGGCAAGTCAATTACTATGAGCAGCAGATAATATGAGGCGAAATTAATAGGTGAAATGGGTCATGACTCACTCATGAGGGCAACTGTGAACTTGGGCAGGCATGCTTGCTCGGACGTTTAAGATCACGTTAGAGGCGGGGTTCCGTCGGCCTGGGAGACCCAGGGCAGTCGCCCCGGCTTGCCTCGGGGGTAGGTCCGCCACTGTGCACATCATGTGGTAGTTCTAGCTATACTTCGCTACTTCCTCCCTTCTTTTTTAGTGACGTTTTTGATTTTTTACCGTCTACGATATGCGACTTTGATCCTTATTTTTTAACTTTATCTTATTATATATTAATAAAATTATAATATTATGAAAGTATTTGTAATGACAAAAATCTAACAATATGATTTTCATGTAACTAATCTAAATAATATTAGTGATCAAACTTTAGGGTGTCATTTTAAAAAGAATGGAGAAAGTAGCCATCGACGATCAATTCATCGATCTTACGAAATAAAAATAGAAAAATGGCGAAGAGTTCTCGGGAGAGAATGTGACTGCTCTTTATTGCTATGAACTGGCTATTATAGGGGGTGCCATTGACAAGATAGTGGACTAATTCTAATTACTCTGAGCATAATGCTTGCTATGCTATTGAATTGGACTTGAAACATGAATCTAATGCCGATTGTGATGCTTCAATCTGATGCTCTTGTTGCTCCGTGTTCTATCTTTAAATAACCATTGAAAGGGTGGCAGTTACTTCTTGAAGAGACGCCTGTTAGAAGTGTCGCGACTGGTCGGAGTGAGATAGCGGTTGATAAAGTATCAACCATTTGGCGGTTTGTGTGTCTGTGAGACACTCAACCGCATGGTGGTTGTTGTCAGTGTCTTAGGACCATGAAACATCGCGTGGTATGGAGCAAATATGACATGTGTTCCATTCATCATACAATAAGGAATATAATTGGAGTTAGATCCGAATGTCAGTTCATTGCTCCTATGAGCAGTCATCTGGTCGGGGACTATGTACAGGACCTCATCCGACCAGGATACCTATTATGTAATCTCTGGAATCCTTATGACCACGGGGGTTGTTAGCCTTAGGGCTTACGACCATGAAGACATGTTTTTTTTATTATGTATTAAAGTAATATATAGAGATTTTAATTCTCGTCAGCTAGCCCCCGAACTTTTAATGAATTGGTCGTGTGAACATTTTCTCCCAATGAAGTCGTATCGGACAGATTCTCATTTAATCCCGTGATGTACGAGATGGTTTGTATTCACTTTAAAGTTGAGAAACTACCTTGGGACCCAAAGAGTTTTTCTGTCCGTTGGACTCTGGTTTGTGTCTGTTAGGCTTTGGGTAACTCCCCGATGTGGTTAAGGAACTGCGACTATAAAATCCCGTCAGCGCAGGGCTTTAGGGTTTTTACACATCTTGCTTTTCACTTTTTCATCTCCTGAGAGAAAGATCGCCTCCGACCTCCTCTTGCCTGTAACCTTCTACGACCTCCTTTCTTCACCCAAATCTCAACCATGTCGGACTCTATCATCAACTGGTCGGTTTCTGATTTGAGCGAAAAGAAACTTGAGAGCCTGGAGAAGATCGGGTTGCTTCTCGACAAGGATTTGATTTCTTGGAGATCAACGGCCAGAGAGCATTCTCCAAGCAACAAAGATGGAGAAATCCCTGTTTTTCTCACATATATTGAATGCGGATTTAGGTTGCCAGTTCACTCCTTCCTCCCCAAGATCTTGGAGCACTATGGAGTCAAATTGGTGAACCTTGCCCCCAATGCCATCGCCAATCTCAGTGTCTTCGTCTATCTCTGTGAAACGTACTTGGGGATTGCTGTAGATCTAGAGCTCTTCAAGTACTACTATAGGATGGCGAAGTCGGGGAAGACGACTGGGACGCCTGGAGAGTGCACCTTGCGCCTCCACGACGGAAAGGTTGATGAGTACAATCGTATGTACTCAAAGTCTTTGTGGTCATCATGGAAGAAAAGCTGGTTTTACATGACAGTCACTCAAAAAGACAGCCTTTACTATACTAGCAAGAAGGCGGTCGAGAATTCAGATGGGTTGAAGCCATCCAACACCTTAGTGTCAGGGGTTTAACCTCCTGGTACGTAGTAAGGGATTTCACCATACGCCGGATTAGCCCCGTAAAGTGCCAAGCACATTCGATGCTCTAGTATATTAGTCGTGACGACGCGACCAAAGATTCCAAGAAGGGTAAGTCCTGAAAGATTCCGACCAGTTTGCTTATCTTGGCTGATTACTTTTGTGATCCTAAAGTCTCTCGTTTATTCTTGCAGCTCTTTCCCCTGATGAGATTGGAAGCCGGATCAAAATGATCTGCGTTAGGGAGCCTGGCGATAAGGCTGATTTCCCCTAGATTTTAGCAGTTATTTCCGCAAAAGAGAGAGCTGAGAGACTTAAGGTAAAAATATCAACCACCTTTGATCATTTGTATGTTTTCCGATTGGTTTACCATAAATCCTCTTTGATGCGCAGTCGGTCGGATTGAGGATCAATGAGGCCACCGAAAGTTGTGAGCCGATTGACGCTCCGACCACTCCTACGACCACCCGAGATGGTGGTCTTATAGAGGTAGGTAATCGAACAGAAATGTATATTCTAGATGAAGGATTTTCGTCACCTAACTAACTTTGATTGTTAATTAGCCAGTTCTCGCAAACTCCAATGTGGTCGCCAGACACATCGCTTGCCTTTACCGAGTAATCTTTTTTGGATGTTGACGAATCCACACCCTCCGACCCGATGGTTAGGGATCTTGTTCTCGATCAACTGGTCGAGAATATTTCTTCTGACCTCCAGTCGGAGGATGTAAGGGGTCTAACCAGCCGTACCGATTCAGGACCGATGAAGTCGGTCGAACAGAAGAAAAGGAAGACGAGTGCGACGGACTTTGCTTTAGCGCGCTTCAAACTAAAGACCAAGAAAACGACGAAGTACGTATATATGAAAGAAGAACTTATGTAAGTACTTACCTCTGGTGTTTTAGAGTCTTGAGTTTCTTTTCTTCTTTCTTCGTAGATTCTCTGGTATTTCGGTCGATTTCGACCAGAGCACCTCTCAGGAGAAGGCTCCTGAGGAGAAAGAGGTTGAGCTAGTCCCCGAGCAGGTGGCAACGCTAGCGCCTGCTCAGGAACCCGTGGTGGCTCCAACCCCACCTGCGAAGGTGGAGGTTCTTGAGGAATCTCAGCAGGTTTTGACCCCTGCTGGGAATTTTCCTGTCCGAGTCGTCTTTCCTCATCGCCTCTGGATCTTCAATGATGAAGATCTTGATGAAGCTTGGGGAAGAATTTGAACTGTCAAGCAGAGATGAGTCCCGACTCTATTTTTGCTGAATATAACAATATGGAAATCTAGGTAAGCTTCTACGATCACTTTTAATAGCCTTTCCCTTGCTATTGAATCAGACTTGAAACATGAATCTAATGCCGATTATGATGCTTGAATCTGATGCCCTTGTTCCTCCGTGTTCCATCTTTAAATAACCATTAAAAGGGTGATAGTTACTTCTTGAAGAGACGCCTGTTGGAAGTGTCACGACTGGTCAGAGTGAGGCAGCGGTTGATAAAGTACCAATCGTTTGGCGGTTTGTGCGTCTGTGAGACATTCAACCTCATGGTGGTTGTTGTCAGTGTCTTAGAACCATGAAACGTCACGTGGTATGGAGCAAATATGACATGTGTTCCATTCATTATACGGTAAGGAATATATTTGGAGTTAGATCCGGATGCCAGTTCATTGCTTCTATGAGTAGTCATTTGGTCGGGGACTGGGTACAAGACCTCATCCAACCAGGATACCTATTATGTAATCTCTGGAATCCTTACGACCAGAGGGGTTGTTAGTCTTAGGGGTTACGACCACGAAGACATATGGTCTTTTATTATGTATTAAAGTAATACATAGAGATTTTAATCCTCGTCAGTAGCATACATAGGAGTACCTACCCGGTTCGTTCTTGACACTTCGATCTCATGAAGCGGCTGGTCTGTGCTGTATGGGGAAGCCCTAGGATGCATTGTGCACCCACCAAACCACAAATGGTGTGTTTGTTTTGAAGGACAGGACGGTGAGTTGACTGTCTGATTCTAACCTCGAGCCTAACTCATTTGTTTGGTTTGAGGAATGGAATGAGTTAGTACATCATCATATCATCCCTCATAAGCATCAGCCTCATACAAAATGAGAGGTGATGTCATCCCATCAAATTTATAGAGATGATCCTACGATGAATCAATCCATTCTAGAATAAGGTCATCCCTCAAATCAAACACAATCAAATTAGGCCGACTAAGCTAGCCCAATCAATTGCCCACCTATCCCATCCTCATTTGCTATTGTGCATTTTTTTTTTAATATGGGTATTGGACCGGCTGGGGTTTGCTCGTTCATACACTAGACAGGACCTGATTGTTTGCTGCTTGCTTTCTTCAGTGGTCGTTTGTTATTCTGTTTGCATGGGTTTACACATTACTTTGTTTGGATCGCGTAAACCAAAACGAGTTTAGGAGTTCTTGGTTCTTAGGTTTAAGTAAAACTAGATTTTGTTAAACTTGTTTTAGGGCTTAACCACCTAAAAGCATGTTTGATTAGACTAGATAAAACTTGGTTAACAACGACCACTTTTCCCAAAAATCGCAATTCTGAGTTTTAACAAAAACGTGTGAGCCAATCCAACTCCAGAATTCTGTTGTTCCACGTATCTAATCATATTTGTAAGCTGAGAAAACTCGTTACATGCCTAAGCTAGCTCATCCCATGACGACGAATGTGTGATGTCCCGATCGCATAAGGGATCGAAATCTCACAAATCAGTACTAGAATTTGGATAATCTGGGGAAATGAGGATGAGTCAACTGAGAAGAGGGTGAGATACAAGAAGAACAAGTGGGGAAAGTTTAGACTTCATTCATTTGCTCGATGGTCCTGGAGCTTACAAGCACCACTCTCCTACTGACATTTGGGGTCCTCTAGTCCATGAACCAAGTTTACAATCTGTTACAACGCAACTCCACAATGTACTACCCCACCTGTCACGCCCAGCTTGGTTAGGCCCATTGTTAGCTGCTCCTTGATTGTTTTCTGATCTCAACACCATGTTTTCTTGTCCCAGCTTCACATCTTCTATTGCTGCTTCCCTCTCGTGATTCCTCATAACTGATGTTGTATATGTGACACTACCGCCCCCGAAAGAATCTGCTTGTCCCCAAGCAGAAGCAGTAAGACGCCATGTAAACTTTGAGTACTCCCACCTAGCAGCAATTTCTGGTAGCATATTTGACCACTTTACGATAATGTCCAGTAGTTGTCCTGCAGGCATAGGCATTCCCCAAACAAACCCCTGATCATCCCTCTCTAACTTGAACAAGGCTTCAAGCTGTATTCTCCTCTGATGTAGCATACAAAACCAAGGAACATGTAGCTGTCCAAGAGCTTGTCGATAAAGCAGCATGCAGTGGCAGTATACTGACATTTCTCCTAAACAAAGTTGTACCGAATAGCAGGTTGCTTCTTGCACGAGATGTTTCTTGTCTTCACTGAATAGTTGAACCACTTCCTTCATAACAAAATTAGCACGTGAACCCAATCCAATGTCCATCCCATTATAAGCAACATTTGTTTTCTCATGCACCATTGAGCTCGAAAATTTACCAATATCTAATGCCACAGTTCTAGGAATAAGGTTAATACTTGGATCCCACTGTCTTGTAGCAGGCGTTAACTTGTATAGCTTATGTTGCAACAGAGCAGCCTGAGAATATTTCCACTTGAAGTACATAGGTAAGAACTTAGTACATGAGCTACTTTAATAGCAAACCACCTTAGGAAAATGTTGCGGAGACCAATATTTTGTACGTGATAACTCGACTGCCCAAATAAACTGAACCAGTTGAGAACAAGTACACTCTCTTGATCAGGTGATGGCCATGGAACTAGCAGACTCTTTGTAATGGAAGTTTTCAATATAGAATGGTGCCTGATCACAAGGGAACACAACCTCAATTGCTCCATAGCAATTTCAATATTTGGAAGATCCACATTTAGTTTGATAATTGGTATGTGCATTGCCCCACACAATGATAGAGAAATGCAGTTCAGTGGTGGCTTCTTCCCAGCATGCAAGTCACTGTCGATGATGCTTTTGCTCCGAAGAATCCAGTGCAACTCACAATTAGCCCATTGTCGCTCCTTAGACTTTATGAACTTCCTCCCTAGGATTGAAACCACCTCTACTCCATACAAGTATCTTGTCGAACACCAAGTGAGAAACTTCCATTCCAGAGTTCCCGGGACTAAAAGAACTTCTATCCCATGGTGGTATTTCCTTAAACACCAGCTGTGCATCACTAATTTTCCCCTCTAGAGCTGGCCACTGTTATCATCGATGCCACAGGTGTCCTGGTCGTGCCTTGTGGTGACGATGTTCGGCAGTAGATGGCAGGAAAATGTGACACTGGCTATGCCGCTCCTGGCCATGTAGTGCATGGTTCTTAGCCATACATACCATACTGATCCATTGTTCACAAAGTCCTCCTTCATTACACGTCCCTCGACCAGTATAGATGGAGAATTTGTAACCATGGCCGGTTGGACCCATGTCATGAGACGCTCCTCTGATAGCACCTCTCGCACCTTATCGTCTTATGGCCTTTCATCAAACACCATGCGGTCAACACGCATGGACAGCATGTGCCTTGGCTGTGTGGCAGCGTCTTCTCCCTCAAAATAGAAAATCACCATGCATGGCCCTGGTAGACTTATGGTGAGCTCCTCATCTCTTGAATGTTTGCAAGCCTTGCTCCCCATAATTTTTACCTCAGAAGGCATTTCGTCGAGCACCTTGATAGTGTTGCTCTCGGGTTGTTGTAAGCTGATGATGAACTCCTCCTTGAGGGGTGGCAGCAGTAAGGGCGGCTCGCACACAACCTCCTCGGCGCCACCACGCTTCCATTGACCCCCCCTGGTGGCTACACTCTCTGTTTGTTGTAGGCCCGTGACGAACTCCTCACTTGCCAATGGCTCACTGGTGTTGCTAGGAATTTCATCGAACATCTCGGTGGCACTGTTGCTTGGACGTTGTAGGTTGACGACGAGCTCCTCTTTGCATGGTGGTAGCGGCCCGGATAGCTTGCATGCGCTCTCCTCGGCGCCCATCACCTGCTTGCGCCTCTCCTTCACTTCTCCAGCCTTGCATGTGTCCATCCCTTGAACACGCGCACACTGCTTGTTGTGCTCTAGCTCTGCCTCCTCCATTCAAGCCAAAATCGCCGCACGAGTGACGCTGCTTGGCGATTTCAACAGCACTAGCGCCTGAATGTCATCCCTCAAGCCTGATACGAACTGTCCCGCAAAGAACTTGATGTCCAAATTGGTGTTGAAGGCCAGTAGTTGGTACATACTCGCCTCGAAAGCCACCTTGTACTCGGCCACGATCCCCGTCTGCTTCAACTCTAGCGATGAGCACATCTGCCTATAGTACTCGCTCCTGGTGTTGTCTTGTGCTCCCCCTTCACAGATCAAACCTCGAGCTGGAATTACGGTGCTCAAAGTGAATCACCAACTCTTCCCTTGGAATCACAGATCGGCGAGCGGGAGCGAAATTGAAGGGCTCTGCTACCAAATTGTGATGTCCCGATAGCATAAGGTATCGAAATATGACAAATCAGTACTAGAATTTGGATAATCTGGGGAAATGGGGATGAGTCAACTAAGAAGAGGATGAGATACAAGAAGAACAAGTGGGGAAAGTTCAGACTTCATTTATTTGCTCGATGGTCCTGGAGCTTACAAGCACTGACCCTTTTATGCCTAGGCTCTCCAACTGACATTTGGGGTCCTCTAGTCCATGAACCAAGTTTACAATCTGTACGACACAACTCCACCATGTACTACCCCACCTGTCACGCTCAGCTTGGCTAGGCACATTATCAGCTGCTCCTTGATTGTTTTCTGATCTCAACATCATGTTTCCTTGTCCCAGCTTCACTTCTTCTATTGCTGCTTCCCTCTCGTGATTGCTCATAACTGATGTTGTATGTGACAGAACGGAGCATGCTGCATGCATCATATCGGGCCACGACGGCGCATCGAAGAACGCATGCCGGAACGAAGCATGCATCACGTCAGGCCATGGCCATGCGCACGTTGAAGAATGCTGGGCGGTTTGGTTTGTTGCCATTGCAAACCAAATCAAATATTGGTAACGTCAACGAAAATTGACTGTCATTTGGTTTGCTATCAAAATTTGGTAACACTCACGGAAATTTATTAACGCCAATGAAATCCAATGTCACACGCGGGCAATCTAAGTGCGAGAAAATCACTCACCAAAATTTTAGTAACGTCAAAATTTGGCTTGATCACAATCCAAACAACGTTTTTTTTGCCAATATTTAGTATTACCCAGGTTTTGGTTACGCCAAAATTTTGATTTAGCTTATTTTGGTCATCAATCAAACAGCCCCTACGTGCTGGACATGGCTCGCCATGAAGGCGAGTGGTGACACCACTATGCCACTCGCAATAGTTCCGTGCCTAGCTACTCGCCTGTACTCGTGCTTCCGTTGATAGTTCCATAACTACTGAAGGTGTTGACAAATTCCCTCGGCCACTACGCTGTCGAGCGTCGACATTGCTGGGTTTGCGTCCTGTCAATCTTGTGAGCCTCTAAAGAAAAAACGATTGAATATCGAACATAAATTGTAATTAGGTGAAGGTTCTTTGTATAACACGTCAATTGATGTCTATTCCCAATGATAAAATGTGTTTCCGTGTGATCTCAACCAAGCACCATATTAGTGAAACCTACAAAGTGGTTGCTGCCGGTTGTCCCAAGCAAATACTTGTCAATTACTAATCTGTGATAGCACTAAAAAGTCGTCGTGTCTTTATACAATTCGTGTTGACTTTGATGAATAATTTGGTATTTAGTGATACCAAATGAACTGTATTATTTAAAAATACTATATTTACCGAACTCACGATATCGTATATGTTGAAAATACCATATTTACTAAATCGTATTTATCGAAAACTAGTTCAATGCCTGTGCTTTGCTATGAATTAAAAAAATTTATAATACTACTATGTCGTCGAGTCATCAATCGCCATTATGCTCCGCGATGCGATGTAGAATATCAATGCTCCGCTCGTTGATCGAACCGACATCGAAAAAGATGAGAAGGACGAACCGGCCACCCAACAGCCCAGTTCTTTCCTTCGTGTACTATACGCGTGCACCCCTGTACCGGTATGGGCAAAGAATCGCCCCAACTGTGGCGTGTTCACCCGACTTCTCCTTCCTCGTTCTCTCTTTCACACCAGCGGCCGACACGTTCTCCTCCTCTTCTCTTCGTTTCCACCGTTCGGCCCCCCTTCTCCGGCGGCCGGTGCGGTGAGCTCTTCTCCTCCTGCCCCCTCCCCCCTCCGGCGGCTGGCGCGGTGAGCTCCAGCCGGAGATCTTCGTCAACATCCTCGCGGGGGATCTTTTCTTGTTCAGTTCCTGTTCAGTTTTGTGAATTTGGTTCCGTTCCTCTGTTGCAGAATTGGACAATTGGTGTGCTAGCTACCGGAGAGATCATGGAAGTGGTTTCTTCCAGCCACTCCTGCTTGGCATTTCATCGAACGCCGCTCAGTGCTTGGAGGTTTCGGGGCAATGGTCTTGGTCCGGGGCATAGCAAATCTACTCGGCCAAGAAAAAGTGCAGTTCTTTGTGTTGGAACAGGGAGAGCTTCAAATCCAGGTGATTCCGGGAAGGTTCATGTGAGCCATGGGTTCTACGTAAGTGATGTGGATGCGGCCCTCCAAGGCATTCCCAAGAAGGCCGGCGAGATCGAGAAGGTGATGATTCCGGGTCTGCCGGAAGAGCCTGACGGCTCTCAAATCAGTACTGGGTTCTGGGAGTGGAAGCCGAAGTTGACGGTATATTGTAAACGAGAAGTCTGGTACTGAGAATAGCAAGGCGCCAGCAGTGCTCTTTCTACCGGGTTTTGGAGTGGGGACGTTCCATTTTGAGAAGCAATTGAGGGATCTTGGCCGTGATTACAAGGTGTGGACAATGGATTTTCTTGGGCAGGGAATGTCATTGCCATGCGAAGACCCTGCTGCTAAGGACATACTAGGGGAGAAGGATGGGGAAGCATTTTGGGGTTTTGGACAAGATTTGCAACCATGGGCAGAGGAGTTAGTGTATTCTGTAGATTTGTGGCGTGACCAAGTTCAGCATTTCATTGAAGAGGTACTCCTTTTTTATTCTTTGTTGTGTCATGCAATGTTAATTTTTGCTAAAATGTCTTTCGAGTTCAGTTCGCAAATCTTAGTGTGCTTTGCACTCTTGGAACGTCCTGCAATAATTATTGAATTTAGCTATTTTCTTTATCAAGAAATGCTTGGACGTAAGATATTTCAGCATTTGTATATGGCTTTATAGAATTTATCGTATCATGCTTCTACTTAGTTGGCACTCGTGCAGTACATCTGCTCACTTCGGGCAAATGCATTTGTAAGACATCTTTTGTTTCTAGTACCAAGAAGAATCGAGAGCAAAGGGAAAAAACTTAAATAAATTTTTACCAAAAATGTGATTCCGATATAATTTTGTTATCAAGGGCAATGTTTATCGAACATTCGAACTCATATAATTATTAAGGCACTTTTTGGTGTTATATTACGTACATAAACTTGTGAAAATCTTGTTATGGTTATGCTGCCAGGCTGGACAAGATTCACATATACTCTGTATACCAGTATATAAACTCATCATAATCTCATTATTGATTTTTTATATTCATAAGTCTCCCAAATCGGAACATTATGCAAATTTCTTCATTTTGGTGCTGACAAATTGCTTAATGGAAGCAAAACACTCTCCAGTTATCGCTTCCTGTTTGGTCAGTATTTTCCTGGTTTTTGTTCATATGCTTAGAGACGTTGCTGTTAAATGCTAATGTAATTGATCTTTGTCAAGAGATGTCCAACTTTGGTGGTTATGAAGTATTTTGAAGTTAGTACATACAGTGGGTCGCTTGTTGCTCCCTTAGAAGTTGTGTTTTTCTATTTCCGTTTTGGATGGCATATCTTATCTTAACTAATAAAAGAATGGGTTTACCTCCGCGCAGCGGGGCGAATCCACGTAGTGAGACCACTGTCTGACACACCCTGCCCCACCCAACCCAAACTACGTAAAAACGCTATTTAACCCATGCAAGGAACCATCAGGTCGACATGCCCGCCCGCCCGCCCTACTACGTGCACCTCTGCGCCCCCATCGCCGCATCCGCTCCTCGCATCCGCTTATGCTCCTTCCATCTTTTGTATCAAACCCATCGTCCTCTCTCCTCTCTCTCTCTACCCACACACATCGAAAACGGGCGGCGGCGGCAGAGCGACAAAAGGAGGGTGGCAATGATGACTAGCCATGGCGGCGACAGCCAAGCGTGACCAAGGATATATAGCGCCGCTAGGCGCCACCTAAGTAAAGCGCCAGTGAGAGTCAAGGCTTACCGCCTTGTTGCCGCCATCGCCTCTTGGCGTTGGAGAGCCAGATCCGAGCGGGAGGTACAAAGAGGAGGCCTCTGTGCGATCCAAGTGAGAGAGCTCTGGCGACGCGAGGGAGCCAGAGCCGGGCAGAGTGGGGAGCAGGAGGCCGACTGCTGGCTGTCGGGAGCAGGAGCAAGGAGGTGGTGGATGGAGAGGAATTGGGAGGCGGCGGTGTCGGGGAGCTGTGGTGATGTGGCCGGCGACGACGTGGATCCAACGTCGGGGAGGTGGAGGCCAGCAGTGAGGTGGATCTGGCCGAGCGAGCTCTGTGGGAGATGGGGAGAGGAGAGGCGACGATTGAGATGTGGGAGTAGTTGGGGGTGACCGGGTGAGCTGGGCTGGCATGAGCTGAGCTGAGCTGGGCTGGGTTGGGCCAGGTTGCCAGGGCACCTATTCTTTTACTTTTCTTCTCTTCTCTTCTCTCCTCTTCTTTTTTTCTTTTTCTTTCCTCTGTGTGTCACCTCAACGTCGACTATGGCGTCGCCTCAGCGTCCAAGGCATCGCTGCAGCGTCCAGGCGGTGCCTTGGCGCCTCGCCTCGCCTCGCCTTAGCACCTTAATAACCTTGGCGGTGACTGGCCATGGAGGGCGACTGAGTGAGACGACACTTCTTCACCGACGGGGACTCCTGATGTCAGCACAGGGGCCACCTCCTTCATCGATGAGGCCTTGCCTTTCTCCACCATCAGTGACTTCGGATCTAGGCACGGTGGATCCGGATCCGGATCCGTCGTCTCCACCCCTCTGGCGGCTAGCGACCTCGGATCTGGGCACGACGGCTCCGGATTTATCATCTCCACCCTTCCGGCGGCCGGATCCGGCGCTGTCCAGCCCTCCATCAGTCAAACGGATCTAGACATCCATCCTCCTGCGAGGAGGATGCAGGTTGGTGCATCTCCGTTATCTTGTGCACTCGCATCCGCCTCTAACGCCACCGCATCTGTGACGGATCTCGCCCCTCTGTGCCCGCCGCTCGTCGCATCCACCTCTAACACCGCCGCATCCGCGAAGCCCCATGCCCTCCGTGCCAGCAGCTCCTCGTGTACACACTGCCCCGCCCCTAATGTTGTCGCTCCTCTCATTTGCGCCACCCCACCCCTAATCATCCCCACCTCCCGCCATTGCCCAACATCTCACGTTGGCCCCCACCTAGCGACACCGACCCCGACACCTCCGCCTTCGCCCCCTCCCCAAGGCTCGCGCCACCGCGAGTGCCGCCCCGCCATACATCTAGCTGTCGTCCCCCATCTATCAACGCTGACGACGTGTATCCAACCGCCGAGCTCACGTTGCTGCACCCATCTTCCTCGACATCCACCTAGCTTGACTGCACAAGACGTTCCTTGCTAACCGCCCAGGTTGTGTGCACGAGTGCACGACGGTTGAAAGCAATAACGAGCGTGCGCGTTGGGCGGTTGCATCCTTCCACCTGTGGCGTGACAAAACAACATTGTCACGATATAAGATAAGTCCGCTAAATAGCACTTTTTGTCACGATACTAGTCGTGGTGTGACCAAATAACACTGTCACACTACGGATGGTAGCGTGACAAGAGCTTGCCCGGATACAGACTGGCATGACAGTGTTGTTTTGTCACGCCATATGTGGTGGCATGATTAAAGGGGTCAGAATTGAAAATAAAGTTTGCAGGGGTTAACTTTAAAACAAAATTTAAAAAAAAGGATTAATTAATAAAAAAATTCCACTTTGGGCGACACTTCCAGAAGGGTCATGGAATTTGCTGGGGACCTTTAAAGGTTCTCTAAATGATAAATAAAGTGTCTAAACGATCAGGGAGATGGGGGAGGAATCCGAATCCGTAGCTGTATCTCGTGGGCCTGCTCCGCCCTTATCTTCTTGCTCGGCTCTGCTTCTCATTTCTAAGTGGTAAAGACAGGAGAAGCACGGTGCTGCGGCAACGAGAGTGGCGCCACCGGATGCCACGCTGCTTGAGCCAGCGTGCCGCCGGGAGCCGCGTCGTCGGAGCCATGCCTCCCCTCATTTTGAAAATTTCCGAGTTTAAATTTTCTTCAGTTGAAATTTTTCCGAGTTGAAAGTTCCCGAGTTGAAATTTTTTCGAGTAGAAATTTCCCGATTTGAAACTCATTGAGATCGACAGCAGGGGCTGAGAGGAAGAGGCAAAGGCACCGATGGTGGAGCGGCCGGTGCAGTCGGGGGCGGTGCCGTTCAACGTGGATGAGATACAGAGACTTGACTATTTTCTCGTGTGATAATGGGGGTTCAATTCCTCCTTGATCCTGACCATCCATATGTGAATCCGACGGCTCCACTTGATTGAACGATGCTCTTTAGATATTCTAGCTAGAAACAGAGGATACAGTTAGCACATGTTCCCTATGCCTTCCAAGCCTGCATATATGCGAGATTTCGTGCAATTCCTTGCTTGATCTCACAAGTAAAACTTTTGCACATCATTCATGGCTCCTCTTGATGTGCACCTTCAATCACATATTTCCCAATTTGTTAGGCCAAGTCTGACCATATTTGTCATGTTAGTATGATCCGATTCTGTGGAACAGTTTAGCACGTGGCTCCTCTGCCATCTTAAACACACAAAAGTTGAAAACAATGGAGCTACTCTCAGTAGCCTCTCTTTACTCGTGTTCATTTATGAATCGACCATACATGATTGATGACTCATGGGAGAGATTGAGATCATATACATAGATTATTTTACCATGTCTTATCTAATGGCGAGCTTAATTTCTAGTAGAACGGCTCAAATTACTACTTTTAGTCTTTTACCGAGTCTAGTTCATGTGCACAGCTAGCTTGTTCCTAACGTTTGGTATACAATGCAACAAGCTAACTTGCTAAATTAGCCGCGCAACCCTTTGGTAAAGATATGCAAAAGATTCAGTCGGTAGCGAAAAACGCGCGTATGTATAAATATGTTAAATTCATCACTTCACACTTGTGTATCTGCAGTATAGTGTTCTTACCAATTTACTGAACTCTGGTTTTACTCCAATCTGTACGTCAAACAAAATGCCCTATTTATCGTTGAGTTTGAGTGTGGTACGAATGAAGTTTGAGTGTGATACGAATTTTGTTTTCAACTCCAACTCATAGTTCTACTCATACATGAAGTTTTTCTTGTAGCACTATAAATATATCCATGTAGTACATAGGGAAGATCAATAGTTTCATTATAAAGATCTCCTTATACAGTGGCATTGTTTTCCAATGCAATACTTTACCACATAGTTATCTTCTACCACTTCCCAATTATTGCTTCATGTTAACCATTGCGACATTAACACGTATACACATGCAACCGTCGCCGATTCGAGCTGGGGACACATGCCACGCTCTCTTTGGTGACCCCGAGCATATTCCCTACGGCTACACCATATCTACTCCAAGCTTTTTTCTCATTTGCCTCTGTACACCCGCGCTTCTATTTGTACGGGTGCATGATGTTATACACGCTCGACATCCTCTTCTCTCTTCTCGATTGCTCTTCTTCTTCGATGTTGGCCAACTCAACGCTGTGACTTCTTCACAATCGATCCCTCTCAGCTACTACCCCTTCTAATGCAATATATTACCGCATAGTTATATTCTACTTCTCTTCAATTATTACTTAATGCTAACCATTACGACATCAATACACATACACATGCAACCGTCGCCGATCCCAGCTAGGGACACATGTGACGCTCTCTCCAGTGACCCCGAGCATATTCCCTACATGTGAGTTTTTTTTGCTCCTTTCACTCTGTACACATATGCTTCTATTCGTATAAATGCATGATGTTATACATGCCCGACGCTCTCTTCTCTCATGTCGATCGCTCATTTTCTTCAATGTTGGCCAACTGAACGTTGTGGCTTCCTCACTAATCGTGGTGATCTCCCATCTTCACTAATATCGGCATGTCTACATTAGTCGTTGTCTAACAATATTGAGAATCTTTTTGCCATCGCCGGCGACGACGTGCCCCTCACTAGTGATGGCACACTCCTAGCTACCCTATAACCCTATATCGTCTATAGCTTGTCTTCAATGCAAATATTCATCTCCTCTCTGCCAAGGCTTCCCTATCATTGAGCTTCTTTGCCTATTAACTTCTTCAACAAGCCGACGCTCACCACTTATCATCACAGCCCTTGACTCCTTGAACACTAGACTTTCTCTTTAATGGCTCTGGCAAATAGCATGACATTGTCATCATCTCCGCTGTCACTGTCTCGGCTCTTCGCTTCCCCGTGGGTTAACGTCTTCTTCGTGACAGATCGATGTCATTGCACTCTTTAGTGGTCTCTTTCGACAATCATTTGTGCCATTATCGTCATAACTTGTATTTTTTTTAAATCAAAATTTTAGTTTTTTTTATTCCAAAGGAAGCAATAATAGAAACACATGATCTTGAGAGTGAACGTGGTGGCTTCTTTTGTGTCTCCTTCGACACCATTCGTGTCATCCTTATTATAACCTTTATTTTTATTCAAAATTCCAGTTATTTTTATTCCATACAAATCAAAAGGCTAAATTTATTTAATTTATTCAGAATTTTAGTTATTTTGGGGTTTTATTTTGGAATTCGCATGGAAATGAAATTGCAATTTTTTTATTTTTATTCCTAATTTTAGTGCTTTTTCTTGGAATTCTTATGTGAATCCAATTGTTATTTTTTTCTTTAATTTTATTTCTCAATTACAGTTATTTAGAGATTTTACTTTCGAATTCATATTGAAATCAAATTGCTAATTTTAATTTATCTTTATTCGAAATTTCAGTTATTTTTGGATTGATTTCGTGTACAAATATAATTTCCAATTATTGTTTAATATTTATTCTAATTATAATTATTGGAATTGTGATCGAAATCAAATTGATAATTTTATTTTTATTCTGAATTTTAGTTTTTTGTTGGATTTCGTACACAAATCTAATTTCTAATTTTGTTTATTTTTAATTATGAATTATAATTATTTAGGATTTTACTTATAAATTTGCATGGAAATTAAATTGCTAATTTTATTTTATTTTTATTCTGAATTTCAGTTTTATTGTGCTTGACATTGACTCTTTTACTTAGGAATTGCATTTAAAATCAAATTACTGATTTTATTTTATTATTTATTCCGAATTTCAGTTTTATTATACTTGACATTGACTCTTTCTTTTAATCTAGACCCATCACGATCAATGGTGTAGATCTTTCTCTTTTTACACCGATTAACGTGGGAATTTCTAGCCTCTGAGAGCTAATGTGGTGACTTATTTTGACTCTGCTTTAATAAAATAATAGAAGGTATGACGTTATAAATCTATAACCTATTTATATATGACAAATCTAATCTATAACAGTGTAGATTTTTTTTGGGATAAATCGGGAGGGGGAGACCCATACCTTATTAGGAAGTTTCATTAAAACTTTTAAAGAGTACTAAATAGAAACAGTACATAGAATAATTTCCAATTATTGTTTAATATTTATTCTGAATTATAATTATTGGAATTCGTGATCGATATCAAATTGATAATTTTATTTTATTTTTATTCCAAATTTTGGTTTTTTGTTGGATTTTGTACACAAATCTAATTTCTAATTTTGTTTATTTTTATTATGAATTATAATTATTTAGGATTTTACTTATAAATTTGTATGGAAATCAAATTGCTAATTTTATTTTATTTTTATTCTAATTTCAGTTTTATTGTGCTTAACATTGACTCTTTTACTTGGGAATTGTATGGAAATCAAATAACTTATTTTATTTTATTTTTTATTCTGAATTTCAGTTTTATTTTACTTGACATTGACTCTTGTTTTAATCGATCCATCACGATCGATTTGTAGATCTTTCTCTTTTACACCGATTAACGTGGGAATTTCTAACCCTTGAGAGAGGATGTGGTGGTTTATTTTGACTCTGTTTTAATAAGATAATAGAAGGTATAATGTTATAAATCTATAATGTATTTATATATGACAAATCTAATCATTATAGTCCGGACTACCTAAGATCGATTTATGTTGGTTTTTTTAGGATAAATTGGGAGGGAGACCCATACCTTATTAGGAAGTTTCATTAAAACTTTTAAAGAGTACTAAATGTAAATAGGTACATAGAATAATTTCCAATTATTGTTTAATATTTATTTCGAATTATAATTATTGGAATTGTGATCGAAATTAAATTGATAATTTTATTTTATTTTTATTGCAATTTCGGTTTTGTGTTGGATTTCGTACACAAATCTAATTTCCAATTTTGTTTATTTTTATTATGAATTATAATTATTTAGGATTTTACTTATAAATTTGTATGGAAATCAAATTGTGAATTTTATTTTATTTTTATTCCGAATTTCAGTTTTATTGTGCGTGACATTGACTCTTTTACTTGGGAATTCGTACGAAAATCAAATTACTGATTTTATTTTATTTTTTATTCTAAATTTCAGTTTTATTGTACTTGATATTGACTCTTTTTTTTAATCTGGACCCATTACGATTGACGGTATAGGTCTTTATCTTTTTACACCAATTAACGAGGAATTTCTAACCCCGAGAGCTTAACGTGGTGGCTTATTTTGACTCTGCTTTAATAAGATATTAGATAGAAGGTATAACATTATAAATCTATAACGTATTTATATATAACAAATCTAATCTATTATAGTTTGGACACCCTAAGATCAACGGTGTAGATTTTTTATAGATAAATCGTGAAGGGGAGACCCATACCGTATTTGAAAGTTTCATTAAAACTTTTTAAAGAGTACTAAACAGAAATAGGTACATAGAAAGACCAAGAAGGGAACTAATGCTAAAGGCACACATCGGTGCTTAAAAGCAAAACTAAAAGGTAAGGAAAATTAATTTTCAGAAATCAGGCCAGCTAGGCGGCCATTTCTTCCTTCTTTTTCGCCTTAAATAAAGGGCGTACATTTTTTTTCACTTATTAACTTCACGCATTAACGTGGTAATTTCTAGCTCTTGAGAGCGAACGTGGTGAGTTTTTTTTTTCTATGTTTTAATAATATAATAGATACCAGCCCAAGCACATTCGTTATGCAAAGTTATCCCCTGGAACAAAAGCTTAGTACATACTGATCAAACATATGAATAAATGACTACAAAAATTTCTAAAGCAGTAACAGAACATTATGCGGTTCAAGTGTCTGATATGTTCTCATTACATGGAATCAAATGCATGTTCGGTACAATATAGAAGCCAGTTCTTGAAAAAAAAAAAAGGAGAGGATAATATACAAACCTTCTACACGGAACACAAAAAATTTAAAGCAACAAAAAGATTGAGCATTCTGCTGCACAAAGAGACAACTCATAGTTTCAAGTCCACTCAATGCATCCGGCCGAAAGTGCTGACAAATTTGGAGCCAAAAGCACAATGAGTAACTTCGAACATCGGAATGAGTAACTTGATTCACTTCAGCAACAATTGTGATCTGAAACAATTGAACAGGCAAATCTCATTTCAGGCCAGCTCAGCCTCCCGTCCTGACGATCTGACCAATGAGCAGCGACAACCATCCACTTCAAACATAATAAAACCACTTTAAAAAAAGAGAAATTTTACGGTGCATTCTACTAGTAGTTTATGGTGGCAGTATAAATCAAATCTTACTATCGATTTGTTAAGAGCACGATAGAATTTTCTTTGTATTTATAATTTTTTTGTCAGGGTATTATAGATTTTTTCAACTAGGGTTGAACATATTACTCTTGTGGCATGTGATCCCTACATAGGCAATTATAATTCTACCATCTCTGGATTCTACCACCCACACTAACAAATGTAGTATCACTAAATCTTAACTAACATGAACCATTGGATCAAAGAAAATGAACAGTCCGTATTAAATTAAGTGTACATAAAAGAACTTAAAAAAAAGGCGAAAGTCACTAGTGTCATAAAGAAGAATACGATCATAAGAAGGAACCGAAACTCACTAGTGTCATAAAGAAGAATATGGTCAGATGAGCAGTATCTTTGCTTGGTTAAGCCGATGGGGAATAAAAAAGTAAATCTCATGTACAACATTCTCGGATGATTGGATGAGCTTATAATCAATAATACCTTAATTGGACGCAGCAGATGTATGCAGAACTTGGCTGGGCATCTAAGCTACTAGAAAAACTGGCGTGGGACGGTTGGGAAGTAGACTGGCCTCATTCGTGATGGAAGCCTTCCATGCCTCCACCTCTTCAACCCTCGCACCCCTGTAATCAATCCTGACCTCGAGTCTCCTGAGGGCAGAGAGATGGTGGATTCCAAGGCCACATGCAGATTGCACCTCACGTACTGCAGTCACAAAGTCGAGTGCTTCGAGCTTTGGCATGGCTCCAGCTTCGAACATCAGACCCATGATGGAAGCACACAAGAAGTACTTCAGAAGTTGGAATCCGCCGTTGCATACGACGAGACTTTCTTTGGTGGGTCCATCTGCTCCTGATGAATATAAATCCAGTTTTAGCAAGGCGGGCAAGTCCCCGAGGATCTGGAAGGTTTCCTGAGTCACTTTCTTAACACTGATCTCTAGGAGGGTGAGGTTGGCCAATGAGGCCATCCACTCTGGAATCCCTTTGAGACAGAAAGTCCCGACTTGTAATTCCCGCAGAATTTGTGAGGACCATGAATACAAACGGGAGCCGAGCATAGAACCATTATCACGTCCGATAGGACCGATAACGTGCAAACATCTAAGGTTTGAACTACAGAGTTTGCCAAGTGACGAAGCCAAGATATCTGCGTGCGTATCACGGTGTGAGCCACCAACGCACCAATGTAAGTGAAGAGTTCTCAATTTGGTCAAATTGCCCAACTCCTGCAAAGAATTTATTGAGCTTTCGTCGTCCACAACTATATATGACAGTACCTCTAGAGCTTGCATGTTACCCACCCCATCTGGCAATTTTATTCTTCGTTCTGTGACAGTACCAATTAGTAACTGTTTCAACCGTCGCAGCTTAACAATGCTTGCCGACAATTCTCTTATACCAGTTCTCCGTAGATCCAATGTTTCCAAATACTGTAGCTCACCTATTTGTTCTGGAAGATTTGTGATGCCATTTGCTTCAATCCGTAGGTACCTCAACTGAAATAGCTTCCCAATATTTCTAATATTACAATTTTCCAACATACCAGTGGTCTCTATATCTAGCACTCTCAGCGCATGCAAGTCTGAAATAGAAGGCATTTGTACAGAATATCCAAATATGCCAAGAGATCGAGCATGAGCAGTAACCATGGACGACATCACTATTGCGTTTTCTTGGCCACGGTAGTCAAGTGAAAGTCGATGGATCTTACCATTTTCTTGATTACCAACAGAAGTGCTAAAATTTTCTTCGACTGCCTTGGATATAATGAGATCAAGAATCATATCATGCACCCGGCATGCATATACTCTACCATCGTACTGGATGTTTACTGGTTGGATCATACTTCTGTTTATAAGTTCATTAAAATAGCATTCCCCTTCCTCCATTAAATTTCTCCCGCCATCAACCTTGACAAATCCTTCTGCTATCCACCTACTTACTAGACGATCCCTCGGAATTTCATAATCTTCTGGAAACATACTTAGATATAATAAGCAAGTCCTTAAATGGAGAGGAAGGTCATTATAACTCAAAGATAGTATCTTCTTCATTTCCTCCACATCAGAATTTTTCTCTAGTTCTAAGCCAATCGCATTAAGGACTATTGACCATTCTTCTCTTGCATGTGATTTAGTTGTCAATAAACTAGACATTGTAATGATTGCCAATGGTAGACCACCACACTTTCTTATGATTTTAGTAGAAACTTCTTTCAGTTGAAGAGGGCATTTGTCTTCAGAGCCAAATACTCTTCTGAAGAATAAACTTTTAGAGTCACCTTCACTTAGTGGCCTTAGTTCATATACAAGATCGTGGCGAGGGGAGCAACATGACTTGGCAACAGTAGCAATTCTTGTTGTCACTAGTATCCTACTACCACAAGTATTCTCAAGCAAGGCGCATTTAATAATCTTCCATGCTTGGGTACTCCATATATCATCAATTACAATAAAGTACCTAACAAATGAGAGATACTATGGTTCAATTTGGTCGTGTTAATTGAATACATACAGGATATAATATGAAAAGTAAATTGGTAGCTAAAAGTAATGTTTCAATGTCGAGCTAATTAAAAATATGTAGGGCTGCAAATGAGTCGAGTATAAACGCTCAGCTCAGCTCGTCTTAAAAAACAAGCGAGCTCAATTTAAGTCAAGTTGTATGTTGAACTAGAGAGTGGGCTCATACTCGGCTCATAACGATCTCTAGTCAATCTCGAGGCAATTATAAACAATGAAGATGGTGTGCAAATCTATAAAAGAATTAAGGAACTGACGTGACTGATAGTGTTAGTTGAAAGTCACATACATGGATAGATAAAAATCTCAAATATCTCATGTAAAATACATGTGGTAACTAATGAACCTAATTTGACTTCTATCTATTAAAAGTAATGTAAGCGATATATTAGAATAAGAGCTATATCGAGCTAATATTGAGCGAGCTAACCTAAGCTCGAACTCAGCTCATTTTTCACTCGGGCTCCAAAAGCTGCTTAAACTCAACTCATTTCTTTTTTAGACAATCTAGAGTTGATGCAAAAAACAGGTCGAACTCGAGCAACTCATAAGCCTCGAGCCTTTCTTGCAGCCCTACGTATATGTATGTTCATGGAAAGAATATTAGAGTATTCCATCATGTCAGTCTAAATAAAATTATATTTTTAACATATATATTCAATTCGTCTCGTAAAATGACCACTTGTCCTATTTAATAGGCCTTTGCACAAGAGGTCCATTAATTACGGACATAATGTTACAATTAAGTTATGGTAGAATGAATTATAGAATACGAAATACAATTTGAATCCTAGAACAACTTGTAATAAGAAACAGAGGGCGTACCTCTTGTCCTTTAGGAAATCCCTTAGTGCATTAATGAGGCATTCCTCGTCCCCTGACTCAGTTCGTTCACACTCTTGCTTTCTGATTTGAGAGAGTATTCTCCATAAAATCTTTCTTGTATCGGGTTTTTGGGACACCGACACAAAAGCTCGGCAATCATATTGTTCACCAACCTTCTGATATACTTGGTTGGTGAGAGTAGTTTTTCCTAACCCTCCAAACCCCACGATTGACACCACCTTCAATGACTTCTCCCCATCATCCACCAATTTGATGAGCTCATCCCTCGGAACATCAATGCCTATGAGGCTGGATGCCTCAACATAGAGGGCAGGTAGCCGGGGATCGATGGGAACAACATCGCTGCTGCCAGAGTCGAGGACCGCATCAATCTTGTACCTGTCACGTCGCTGGCTTGCCTCGACGATGCGAGTCTTTAGTTCTCTCATCTGCTCAGCGAACTGATGAGAAGGTACTAGCTTCTTCACTTTCTCGATAATGTTAGAAAAAAAACCCATGATACCGTTGGATTTATCTGCATCCTGGTGGAGCCGAGGCATATAGTCGTCGAAGCAGTCCTCGATATCATAGGTCATCTCCCTCACTTGGTTCCTCCACTCCTTTTGTTGTGGGTTAAGCACCTCTGTGTCGGCCAGCATCTCTAAGAGAGCGTTCATGCTGCTCAGCTCATCCTTGAGAAAGGCAACATCGCGCTTCACGTTTTTTTGCAGCTTGTACTCCTCACCCAGCAGCGTGGTGAGCTTGGTGAGGAGGGGCTTCATCACCCCCGTGGCGGCGCTCACCATGATTCCTTCCATCAACTACTCTGTTCTTTGTGTGGCGAAGCTTGTAGACCAGCTCAGACAGAACCTCAAGGTGATTTGTGGCTGCGCGAGTGAAGCAGAAGCAGAAGTTGGTTGCTGCTGCCAAGGATAGTATCTCAGAGTGGTTCAAATATCAGAAAATTTCACACAAGAACTACGTTCTTGGAAAATCGAGAACAAATTTGTGCCATAGATGTAAGTACGTACGTACCTACTGTTGTTCCGCGGCCATGGCCTCACGCTGGGTAACGGACAACAATGGTGCAGCGAAAGATTTTAGGCGAAAGTTGGGTAGAGAAGCGTAATGCTAAGGAGAAGAGTAATGCTAAGGACAACAATGGTAGGAGGAAGCTTGGGTGTCGGCAAAAATAAACAATTGATAGACCGACCCAGGCTCCAGCCACTGAACCTAAGGAGAAGAGTAATGCTATGCTTTTATTTCTTCTTGTTACGATATGACCTGCGGATTTGCTAATTGCCCCTACTTTCGGCGCAATAGTAAGATTCTCGCGTCCAAGATGGCTGACCGGACGATGCGTGAACCGAGTGCCAAGCACATGCACGTACAGGAGGCAGGAGAGAGGCAGAGCCAAGCACGCGACCCACAGGGAGAACACAGCACTCGCACCGGGAGCCAAGCGCATGCACGTACAGGAGGCAGGACCCGCAGGAGAGAGGTAGAGCCAAGCACAGACGCGCAGAGCACATGCACGTACAGGAGCAAGGAGCAGTAGACAGGAGAGCCAAGCACATGGAGCTTGGGTGTCGGCAAAGAATAAATAATTGATAGCCCAACCTAGGCTCCACTGAACCAAGGGAGAAAGAATAATAATTGCTTTTCCTTCTTCACTTGTTACGATATGCCCTGCGAATTTGCTAATTGCCCAATAATAAGATTCTCGCGTCCAAGATGGCCGACCGGACGTATATGAAGCGACGGCCCAAAGCAATAAAGCTTCCCTCAATTATTCCTCCCTTGTGCATTCACACACAGGTGTGAGGTTTCGGTGAGAAAGCATTGTAGCGTTGTCGTTGCCCAATGATACTGCTAGCAAATAAAGGTTAACACGTACGGAATATTGCCCAATTATTGGTGCTATCTGGTTTGCTTAGCATACACTAAAGGGGAAGTTATATATTGTAGTTAGTGTAATTTCCATATATTACTATCACATAACAGACACTTAGAACTGCATACTCCTTATTAATTTACTAATAGATCCAGTTTTATTCATGATGTTTCCGCTCGTGCTATCCGTATATTTATATCCGTTTTCAACCCAAATCCGGCACGTATCCGTTGTATGCCCGCATCCCGAATAACCCGAATTCGCATCCGTATCTGGCTTACCTGCATCCGAAAAAAAAAGGTTATGATACGAAAAGACCAATATCCACATGTATCCGGGCTGTTTTCACCCCTACTAAGTATGCACCGTCCCGTTCTTAACCAAGAACGGTGATGTTCTTAGCAGATGTATCATCTGATGAGCACCAATGCGTAGTTGTGAGTTGTAACATTCCTAGTTGTAAAAGAAGACTCGCAGTATTTGGAATTTTCGATAGATAAATGCAGACGAACTCGATAATCTCTGTGTTGACTATCCCTTGAAAAATGCTGTTAAGCAATACCTGTAATTCCACGTACGTGCATATGCATCGAAGAGAATGAAATTTTAACTTTCTATATAGACTAGAAGTAACAGATATTGCAGTTCAAGTTTCTGACATGTCATCATTACATCAAACAAATGCCAGAAGAATACAGAAGCCTTCTAAATGGAACTCAGAAACTACAGAGTTTAGACTTTAGAGTAAATGATTGATCATCGCGCTATTTGCATAAGGAGGCAGCTGACGGATTCCATTCAACAGAATAAAGCCAGACTGTAACAGTACGTTTTCAGACGTAAATAGTGATTACCTTTTGACTCTTGGTTTTTGAAACCTTAATTCAAATTACCTTGTAGATGCAAAAACTTAGCTTCTACCTAAGTTCAAATTTGAGTTTCGAACCTCCTTGCATTTTCCCGGACTCGAAATTTGAATTTAAACTCTTTTTTCAAAAATTGGGCCCTTCTCAAATTTTGCCCTCCTCTTTTTCTTGGGCTCAACCCGTACCTCCCCTTGGGCCGACCCATCCTCCCTCCTGGGCTCAGCCCCCTTGCTTCTCCCCGGCCTAGCCCCTTGCCACCCTCCCTGCACCTTCTTCTCCCACAGGCGCCCTTGCCACCTGAGCCGCCCCCGTGCCCTCGCCGCGCACGCAAGCCGCCTGCAGAGCCACTTGCTCACTCGTCCCATCGCTTCACCATCACCAGCCGCACCTGCCCTAGCCATCTTAGTCGCCGCCCACGTCACGCCGCATCGTGGGCGTTCTGGGCCACAAATTTTTTTAAAAAATAATACATTTTTTTAAGATAAATTACAAAACTAGGTTATCATCTCAAAAAAATTGCAAAAATAGGTTCCTGTCGCCATTTCAAATGGCGACAGGAACCTATCGCCAGTTGAAATGGCGACAGGAACCCTGTGCACTAGGGGCAGGTTCCTGTCGCCATTTCAACTGGCGACAGGAATTTATGAATTTTTAAATATAGCAAATAAACTCAAAAAAATATAAACAATTTTGTGGAGTATCCAGATAGAGTGTTCTTGCTTGTGTAATTTTTTCATAATTTTATCCATTATGAATTTGTCTCTAAAATTCATTTAAGTATACTATTTGTAAATATACCAAATGAGGTCCAAAAATTATCAAAATTTTTTGTGAACGCTCCTTACACTGCGTAATTGTTTGTGTAATTTTTTCAGAATTTTATATGCTATCAAATTGTCTCTAAAATTCTGAATTTAGGTTTCCGATACAGTGTACTTAATTGTGTACCCTTAATTGTTGAGATAATTTCATAGCATCTAAAATTATGAAACAATTACACCAACAAGTTCACTATGTAAGGAGCGTTCACAAAGAATTTCATAATGTTTGGACCTCATTTGGTATATTTACAAATTCTACAAATAGTATACTTAAATGAATTTTAGAGACAAATTCGTAACGGATAAAATTATGAAAAAATTACACAAGCAAGCACACGCTATATGGATACTCCAACAAAAATTTGGTAATTTTTTGAGTTTATTTGTTATATTTAAAAATTCATATATTCCTGTCGCCATTGAAATGGCGACAGAACTCGCCTCAGTGCGTGGTTCTCGCCACCATTTCAACTGGCGATAGGTTCCTGTCGCCATTTGAAATGGCGACAGGAACCTATTTTTGCAATTTTTTGAGATGATAACCTAGTTTTGTAATTTGTTTTTAAAAATGTATTATTTTTTAAAAAAATTCTTCTAGCCACGCCACGCCGCTCAGTGCTAATGGACACGCCACCACTCGCTCCTGCCAAGACACACCGCCTGACCTCTAAGTCGCCACTGGTCGCCCATGTCATCGTGTCGCCAGAGAGCTCCCAGACTGCCTCGCCCTGCCTGCCGCCCATGTCAGACCGACGCCGCCCACAGGAGCTCGCGAGACCGTTAAGCCCCAATGGCTCCTCCTTGCTCCATGGCTATAAAGCCCAGGCATCCGTTGCTATCCCTGCCATTCCCTCCGTCCCCGCCTTCTTCTCTGTCGAGCGCAAGCCGCTGCACCACCACTGCCTCTTCTTGCTCTAGATTCCGTCGGCGCCCGTTCCTCCCCTCCCCTCTGGCCGTCTTCGTCGCCTCCGTTGCCGACTGAGCTCCTCTATGCCTCGGCCCAATTGCCGACGCCTGGAGCACCGCGCCGACGTCCCCCAAGCTTCTTCAACCGCCGGCAGAGCCTCCCCACCGCTCTAGGCCGCCGCCATGAGTCCTCCTGCAAGCCGCCCCCCGCGTCGTCGGCCCGCTCAGTCTCCCCGCCTCCAAGGGCTGCACGGTGAGCTTCCTCTCATCTCCTCATGCCCATGCTCACCTTTCCTTCCCCTCTCCTCCCTCCAGCTAGCGTCGCCGCCGTCTGGCCCATGCACCGGGTGTAGGTCTGCCCCTGCATGCCATCACTGATCATCGCACTTGCTAGGTGTATGAGAGTTTTTCCCCTCTTGACATGGCTAACGGGATAGTCAACACTTACAAGTGCTAATTTAGTGCAACGTTCTCTGTCAGGCCCGTTCGGTCCATGTGTATAGACGAGTAATGCTCGCCCATACCTATGCCCGTGACCCTGATTTCATCTCACGGCATGCCCGCGAAGGATGACGGACGAAGAAGCTCGCCTATGCCCGTCGCCTGTGAGCATGCCCGTGTACCCGTGCACATGGTCTGTGAGTCACCAATGGAAGTTTCACCATCTTCTCACCTTGTCGACCACTCTTACAAATCATGAAAGCAGCCTAGATTTGTATATTAATCGTTTGTATATGTGTTTTATATAGTTGCAGTATGTCGTCAACTGATTTACTTTAGATTACAGCTGAGAGGAAACAAATTTGTCCCCTCAACAAATGCAGGAAGCAACAAACTCGATCTTATATCTTATTTTAGCCATTGCTAATGAATATCTATTAGAAAGCAGCAACATCGTTGATTAATGCCAGGAGAACAAACTTGCCATAATTGATCTGAACCCAAAACTATGAGGCGATATTCCTTAAAAGCACAGATCCGCATCACAAAGCAGGAAAATACCTGTCCGTTCTGAATCAGAGAAACTAGGACATACTTCCTGTAAGCTTCCACAGCAATTGCGTTCAATGACGACATTGGGGCAGTAACAACCTAAAAAATATATCTCAGTAAGCGTCAAATCCGCAAACATCTAACGAAAAACTAGCATAGGTGAAGGCCTAACATTGTGAAGAAGCTCCAATGCTTTAGGGAACTTCTTTAGCCTGATATATATCATCCCCTGCGAGAGAAGGCAAATTAGTAAGAAAATCGCACATACTCAAAAACCATAAACCATAGAGCATAATTAATCCAGACCCATAATAGCAGTACAGGAACAAGTCCTTTGGCTGATCAACATCAAATATATCGTCTTCCAGGGCACTCAGGCCAGCCTTGTACTACTTCGCCAGCAGGCACATGAGAAGGCTGTCTGCGTGGATGGGGTCTGCTGCTCAAACGAAGCCTGGATCTTGCGGACTGCCGCCCGCAGCGGGGCAATCCCTCTTATCGGCGCGTTGAGCTGGATGACCTCATTCTTGAACACCTTACACACATTCAGAACTACACACAGAGAGATAAAAAAAAGTATGAGAAATTTTAGCCTAAGCGAAGCGCATCAGAATTGGATTCGATTTGACGATTAAACAGCACGCACATTTGTCGGGGGCCATGCGTATCTGGTCGGCCGAGCAGGAGGTGAGGAAATTGGCCACGATCACTAGGAAGTCCCCATGCCGTGCGCCCTCAGATTGGCAGTGGACGAAGCGAACACCTCCCTGCAGAGCATATCGGAATCATTAGATGCGCAGAAGACGGTAGGGTGGAGCGGAGCGGAGCTAAGGATTCGAAGGTGATTAGGGCTTCGCGGGGTCGGGAAGGGTGGGGTTGCGTACAGGAGGGAGGAGGGAGCGTTGGCCGGGCAGGAGGAGGTTGAGCGGGAGGAGTGAGGAGGGGATGGCCGGGCGTGAGGAAGGTGGCGACAGGCGTGACCGCGTGACGGTATCCGCCCCTTCGTAGAATTTATTTTCGGCGGCCAGTGCGTGACTTGTCGGTATATTCTCACGGTAATCGAATGAAACGGGTACGGGTGGGTGTTATTTATGCCCACATCCGTTTACCCACTGGATAGAAATTTGTGTTGTATCTCAGTAGAAAAATAGAAACATACTCACGGGTTTTTAATGCCATCCCTAACCACGAGTCATTCAAAGCACCAAAACGATGTGCCAAGTAATATAAAAGGCCAGCCCGTCACGGTCACACCCACCTGACCAGCCCACGAGTCACCAGCCGGTTGGCCACAACCTCACGCCGCCCGCACGCAAAACAACCAGAATCGTGTCATCTCGTGCTTGCGGCCTGCACGCGCTGTGTAGGGGTGCAAGTGGAGCGGGTCTATTCGTTAACCCGCTGGTCCGTCTCGCAAAAGTAGCTCACATAAACACCTGCAAAAACCCACTTACGATAGAAGATTGCAGCAGGCCGGCCCGTGTACGGCCCGCGTACCCCGCTAGGCCGCTGGGCACCTCGTAGCATTAGGTGTCTTGCTGTCCGTTTCAAACAAAAACAATATCAACAAGACGTCGACTCTGTTGACTCTTTGAAGCCTCGTCGCATGCGGTCAGATTCCTTTTGTTTTGTTACTACTTATTATTAATCGCTAGCTCGCTCGATCTGTAGGACCAGAAAGGTGCCTAGAGGTGGGGTGAATAGACGCTTTCTCTATTTTTCACCTCGATCGAACTCACCACTACCGGAAAGGCGCCTAGAGGGCGGGGGGTGAATAGACGCTTTCTCTATTTTTCACCTCGATCGAACTCAACACTACTTTCACTCCAATAGTTATAAAAGCTATAAAGATCTGTATACAAGCACAGTGGATAACCTGTGTTGAATCCAATCAAACCCCGAAGCAAAAAACCGAAAACACAGAGAACAAACCCTCGGGTCCTGAATGACCAACGTCTATCGCGCGGTCAGACCGGCGACTTACGCACGGTCAGACCGGACCTGACCAGAAACAGTGCGACAGCCCAAAAACCAAAATGAAAATCGGTCTAACTTTTGATCTACTCGGCCAAACTTGACCAAATTTGGAACACACCTTCCTAAGGATATTAGAAACCTATCCCAAGCAACGATCGAGTAGATCCACGTCAAAATTCCAACCTTTTTCAATTTGAACAAACATTGGTTCAAAACCGGGCAAGAATGAAAACTGGATCCAAACACTTACTCGTGGGAGATTGATGATCTAGACGATCCTAGATGTATTCTCACACGTCACAGCAAGGTAGATGAGGGCAAGAAACCAACCAAAAACCAAAGGATCAAAGATGGACTCAAAATCACCAAATAAGGAGGAAGAACACAAAGAGAAGAGATTGAGAGGGTTTACAGCCACTCCATTCATGGAGGACAAGAGCTCAATCCATCAGGACTCACTTAACTCATCTCTCTAAAACCCTAAGCCTCTCCTTTCCTCTCTAAGCCCTAAGACAAACTAGGGTTTTGCAAATGAAGTGCTTAGGGGCTGCTTGACAGCACCCCCTCCTATTTATAGAGAGGCCTAGCTTCTAGAAGCGTTAACCCTAATGGTCTCCCGTTAAAGCCCAACACAAACGGGTCACACACGCACACATTTTAAAGCGCCGTCTTCACCTTCTCTTGACCTAAACCACTTCTTCATGTGTCGTCTCGTGTCGTGGTTTAGCCAAAAGGGTCACCAAGGCAGTATTTGGTAAAATTACCAAAATACCCTTTCTCGGTCCTTCCCCGAAGACCGAGTCCAATCTTGGTGAAGCAATCGCCTGCTTCGCCACGTGTAGGTAGATCAACGGCTCTCATCATGTCGATAAGTCTCTCCCGTCCGGTTCCCGCTGAACCCACGATGGCACTTGCACCGACCCCCGCACCGCTTAATCCAACCAGTCGCACCGAACTGCCCGTTCGGTCACCTTTTCCAATTTGCGCTATGCTTGAATCTATTGACCTCACCCGGCATCCTTGATCATTCTGGACCTCAGCTCTCCAAGCTTAGTTCCGATCATCCTCGCTGTTGACCGTCGTTGACCTCCAAGCGTCCTACACATCAATAGACAAAGAAATCGATTCCGGGAACAAGTTCTTCACAACTTGACCCACGTTAGCCAAAATATGCATCATGCAACACATATGCACTGATAATCATGAATATGACCTCACAAAAATATCATCGCAAACAGTTAGACGATGAACAGGATTAAGCCGGTCAGGCCGCCACACAGAGGCCGGTCTGACTGCCCTGGCCAGTCTGACCGGTCATTGACCGCCGGTCTGACCGCCTCTGCCTGACAGCTCTTTTAAACTTCGATGAAAACGCGAGAAATGGCAAACCTTCGACGCTATTGCCAATTGTATCATCATCCTAAGATCGTGGGCATATCCCCATGATATCCACAATCTCCCCCTTGATGAACACATTGGCAATTCCCAAAAATGCAAAGTTTGAGGTTTGAAAAGTAAAATACTCAACGTTTTCGCACAAAGGCACAACTTGGTCCAAAATGCAAGAGAAAGCAGTGGAAATGACCAAGCTGGCTCCAGAATAGCATATGCAAGTGAGATAAGGCAAAAGAAAGTAAGAAAGCTTCAATTTCCAAAAATTTGCAAAATCTCACTTAAGGTCCATATGAAAGAATAATTGTTCAATTTGACCTTGGATCATTGTGAGGATGCAAGAATTGCAAATCAAATTCAGAAATAGCAATAAGATCGCAAAAATGCATATGAGATACTCCCCCTCACTATGATCATCAATTTTCATTTTCTTCCTATTTGACCAAAAAGCTCTAAAACACAAATATTTTTACCAATCTTTCTCCCCCTTTGAGAATGGATTCATCAAGGTGCATGGAAGAACATAAAGCATAAATGAAATGGAATGGCTGCAATTTATTCATTTTTAGTACAGGGAGCCATAAAAATTATCCAAAAGGACTTGACAAGTATTACACCAAGCCATATTATGTGAAGAAGCTATGGTAAATCATGGCAAATCATATATACCAAAGCGAAAGCGAGATAAACAATAATCGGAGATTAAATGATCGTTTAGTATGACTAGGTGTGCAAGATCATAGTTTAGCCAAAGGTATCAAAAAATTAGTCAAGCCATGTTAGAGCGCTATGAGTTCAAAGTTGAAATTTGTTCAAACACTTTGAAATTTAGCACATTTAGCACTTGCTAAAATTTATTTTTAGTTTTATCTTAGTAAAGCAAGTCCTGGACTAGGAACCATCCACAACTGCCTCCTAAGCTTCAACCAATTTTCACAATTTGTTTTGTTTTTAGCCAAGTGCTAGATCTCAAGCCTTGCCGCGACCATCCCAAGCAAAAAGCTTAAAAGAGTGGTCTAGGTCATCCAAAACTCCCCCTGAGTTCATGCCTAGTGCAATGGCAAGCCGTCTCATGAGAAAGAATTGGTGACATCAATTTTTTCGCACAGAAAAGATCATTTTTCATTTGCTTGACTTAGGAAATAACATAGCTCAATGTAAAGCTCAAATTAGATTCAAGACTCAACTTAGCCTATTTGATATGGCATGAATCATGAGAAGATCACTATGGCAAAACTAGTCACAAGAGCCAACAAGTCATGTGTTAATTCAAGTTTTTCACATTTAATAGAGCTAGCATGGCAAAAGCTAAGCTACACATGGAAAGTCATGATAAACCTAGCAAACTAGCACAAGACATGGCAAGGTATAAAGAGTGAAATCATGTCACACAAGGATAATAAACAAGGCTCCGTGATTTTATATTATAATGCAAGTTGCTGACTTAGAATGCAATATGATACAATGAATTCAAAAGAGTCAACTCCCCCTCAAAACAGGCCAAGAGGACTAATAACCCTCAACTCTCCCCGCAAAGAAGCAAAACGAGAAGAATCAAGAGCCTTAGTGAAAATATCCGCAACCTGCTACTTAGACTCTACAAGGTGAAGCACAACATCACGCTTCTCTACATGGTCTCTAAGGAAATGATATTGAATGTCAATGTGCTTGGTCCTAGAGTGTTGCACTGGGTTTTTGGCAATGTTTATGGCACTAGTGTTGTCACAGAAAAGAGGGACACTATCCAAAAACAACCCATAATCCCGAGTAGACAAGATCCAGAGAACCCGAGAGCAACTCATCGGTCATAGCTACATACTCACCTACGGTGGACTATGCAACAGATGACTGCTTCCTAGAAGACCAAGAGATAAGAGATGTACCTAAGAAATGACAAGCGCCAGAAGTACTCTTCCTATCCACTCTACACCCAGCAAAATCAGCATCAGAAAAAGCCCGAATAGAGAGAGCAGAATCAAAAGAATACCAAAGCCTAAAGTCAAGAGTGTCCTGGAGGTACCTGAAAATGCGACGCACTGCTTGACGATGAGAGGCACGAGGAAGCTCGAATCGAGCGCATGCACACACGCCTAACTATATGTCCTACCGACGCCGTGAGGCAGAGAAGAGAGTCAATCATGCTGCGATACTCCTCCTGGTCCACGGGCTCTCCATCCTCATCAGGGTCTAGCACGGTGGATGTGGTAATGGGAGTAGACATTGGCCTACTGCTTCCTATGTCGAAGCGCTGAAGAAGGTCCTTGGTGTATTTGCTTTGATGAATGAAGGTGCCTTGTTTCAGTTGCTTGACTTGAAGACCAAGGAAGAAAGTCAGTTCGCCTATCATGCTCATTTTGAATTCCCTGCTAAAAGAGTCTGAAAATCTAGACACCAAAGCATGAGAAGAACCACTGAATATGATGTCATCCACATAAATCTGAACCAGTAAGAAATCACTGCCATACTTGAGAGTGAACAAGGTTTTATCTACCATTCCTATTTTGAATTTATTTATAAGCAGGAAACTCTTAAGCCTATCATACCAAGTTCTAGGGGCTTGCTTTAATCCATACAAGGCTTTGGAGAGCTTAAACACATGGTTTGGGAATTTAGGATTTTCAAAACCAGGGGGTTGCTTGACAAAGTCCTCTTCTTCTATAAAACCATTAAGGAAAGCATTCTTGACATCCATTTGATAAACCTTAAAGCCCTTAGATGCCGCGAATGCTAGCAAAATGCGAATGGCTTCTAATCTAGCTATAGGAGCAAAGGTCTTCTCAAAGTCTAAGCCTTCTACCTGAGAAAAACCTTGAGCTACAAGCCTAGCCTTGTTGCGAACTACCAACCCATCCTCACTTTGCTTATTTTTGAAAACCCATTTTGTTCCAATTACATTATGATTAGGTGGAGGTTCAACTAAGGTCCAGACTTAGTTTCTTTCAAAATTTCCAAGCTCTTCATGCATGGCATTGACCCAAGAGGAATTAGATAAAGCATGGGTGACATCTCGGGGTTCAAAAGACGCGACAAAAGCAGAATGTGCATGAGAATCTGGAGAGATAAACCTGGAGCGAGTGACTCGCTCATGAAGATCCCTAATCATCTGATCAGATGGATGCTGTTACTGAATGTGGAGAGGAGGTCCTGGTGCAGAAGTAGCCTCTACCTCATGGACTGTGGAGGTAGGAGCAGAGCCACTCAGATCGTCGGCGAAGGTGGGAAGAGGCTGCTCATCAGAAGCTGGAGAAGTAGAAGCAGGCTCTCCAACCACCTCAGAAGTGACTAGAGGATGAATTGGGTCCTCATCCTCAGAGTCGTCATCGACAAAGATGCTTTCAGAAACCTGTGTACCTGCACCATCGGGTCAAGTACCAGGACTAGCCTCATCAAAAGTGACTTCGCAAGTCTCAACAATTTTGTTAGTATCCAAATTAAATACACGATAGCCACAAGAATGAGCAGGATAACCAAGGAAAATGCCATGAGAGCATCTTGATTCAAATTTATCCAAGTTGCCATGTTTAAGAATGAAGCACTTGCAACCAAAAATATTGAAATGAGAGACTTTAGGCCTATGACCAAATCTAAGCTCAAAATAAGTCTTGCCTATGACAGATCTCAAGAACACCCTATTGGATACATAGCAAGCAGTAGAGATCGCCTCAGCCCAAAACTTCCTAGGTGTGCTATGCTCATCTAGCATAATCCTAGCCATCTCTACAAGGGTCCTGTTTTTCCTCTCTACAACCCCATTCTGCTGGGGAACTCTAGGTGAAGAGAACTGGTGCTCAAGTCCTCTCTCAGTGTAGAAAGTGGCAAAGGAAGAGTTCTTGAATTCTGTGCCATTGTCACTTCTAATGGTCCTCAAAGCTCCAGGAAGGTCAACAACTAGTCTAAGGGCCAACTCTCTAAAACAGCCAAAAGCCTCATCCTTTGAAACCAGAAAATAAACCCATGAATACCTGGAGAAATCATCCACAATCACAAGCACATACCATTTTCCACCTGCAGACTGGACTCTAGAAGGGCCAACAGTGTCTAAGTGCAAGAGCTAACCAGGTCCATTAGTCATCACTAAAGAAAGAGATGGATGAGAAGCTGAAATCATCTTACCATGTCTACAGGGAGTGCACACTAGGTCTCTAACATTCTTAAGCAAAGGCAAACCTCTAATCAAGTTCTTGCTACTGACCCTGGACAAATGGTCGAAGCCTATGTGTCCAAGCCTACGATGCCACAATACTAGATCATAAGAGACAGAAGCCATAAGACATCTAGGACTAGAAGCAGAAGAGTCACTGAAATCAGCACAAAAGATCCTCTCAAGCCTGGAGATCCCAAAGACATGCTCACCCGAGAAATCTAGAACTCTACACTCACCACTCTTAAACCTCACCTCCAGACCCTCATCAAGAAGCTGAGAAATAGATAGCAGATTATATCTCAGCTTACTTACCAAAGCGACGTCCTTAAGCATGAACTTGTCGTTGACGCCAAGATTGTGTCCCTTGGTCATCACTTCAGTGCCGGTAGAAGCATCCCCAAACGTGATTAACTCGTTGCCGGATGCACGTGTGAGGGAGGAGAACCATCTAGAATCTCTAGTCATGTGTCGAGAACACCCAGAGTCAACAAGCCATATGTCCTCCTTCCTCGCACGACGAACCTACAGAGCATGAACAGGAATCATCTGTGCTTCAGTACTAGGGTTAGTGATAAAAGACTTAGGAATCTAGTACTGAGTCACACGATGTTTAGGCAAAGCAGTAGAAGCAGCAATAAAATGGTTAGAGAAATAATCATAAGAATGCACACAAGAACCACCTAGACCTCTTCGAATCGACCTACCAAAAGGTCGGTACTCCCCTTGTCAAGATGCTACCCGTGGTCTCTCCTCACGATATCCCAACCCAAAATGCTACCTAGAGCCACCAAAAGAGTCAAAGAAGTCATCTACGAACCTAGGCCTATGTCTAGCAGGAAAGATAGGCTGCTTGGCTCTAGAGACTGTCACAGATGAGGGAACTCCTCTAATGGTTCTCAAGGCACTCATCCTCTCCTTCCTCTCAATCTTGGCTCTACGAAAGCAGAACTCAACGATGTGATCATCCTTCTTGCAGAAGGTACAATGGTACTTGACCTTTTGAGGGGGTCTGACCTGATGAAGTAGAAGCACCTATCTTGCTTGGAGGGGTTTGGGCAAAACCTGCAAATCTAAAGACTACCTTAGATGGCTCAGGGGGTTCTACCTCGAACATGCCACTCTCAATATCTCTCACAATTTTAGGTGGATGGTTCTTGGAATGCTCTAGGGAATTAAAACCTAGGCCACTTTTCTTCACACTCATCTTAGATTGGTTGAGGATCATGTTGAGATTCTTCTTTCCACAAGAAAATCTCTCGAGGGTCTTTTTGAGGTAGTCATTTTCTTTGACTAGGTCCTTACAGGTGACACACCTATTTGACTTGATTGTCCTAACAAACTTTTCTTTAACAAGAGCTACCTCAACCCTTAAAGCCTCACAAGACACACAAGAAGCATTCTCAATCCTACTCACTTGCTCTTTGAATTTGACTCTAAATGTCTCTTGTATCTCATCTAAATTTGTCCCAACTTCAGTACAAAAAGCACAAGAAGCAGAATCAATAACTTTCTTGGATGCAGTTATGGACATGGATTGTTCAATTTTAGATTTCTCCGCTAGAGTCTTATTCAAAGCATCATTCTCAACTGTGAGTTTAAGACAGTTTTCACATGAAGCAGTCTTAGAATAAAGAATCATTTCAAACATTTCCTTCATTTTAATCTTGTTATCCTCACAATGAGAGCAAGTGTGACTAGGATCAAATTTCAGCAATTCCTTAGTAGCACTATCCAATTTCAATTCAAGCAAAGCACAATTTGAGTAAGGTGAAAGAATAGCATCTACAGCAGTCACATCTAGAGCAATAGCATCCATACAAACATGACTAGATTTGAGAGATTCTAGTTCATCTAGAGCATCTTTAAGTTGATTTGCAACAGAGGAATAAGCAGATTTCAGAATTGCTAATTCATCATGCAAGCTAGAACAAGAATCACAATCATCAACAGGATTAATGGATTTGAGCCTAACCACTTCTAGGTTCAAGTTGTCAATCATTATATCCTGTCTCTTAATCATTTTAGCTTGCTTTTTCAGATTTCGTTCAGCCACGACCAAAGCACGTTTTATCTCATCTGGTGAGGGGCATACCTCGTCGGGATTGCTAAAAATCTCATCGTCATTGGAGGAGTCGATGTCGTGATTGTTCTTGGCCATGAAGCACATGCCGGTGAAGTCCTAGGCCTTCTTCTTGCCATGAGAATCATCATCGTCATCCTCCGTCCTCGAGTCCACATCGCTTATATCAACATTCTCAAGAGCGGCAAGGACCCGGTTGACGAACTTCCTGTAGTTGGACTTCTTGGCTTTCGCATCCCGAGCTTGAGGACGCCTCCGGAAGTCCTTCTCCTCCTTGCCCTTCAACTTGGGGCACTTGGCTTGAATGTGGTTTGGCTCACCACACTCAAAGTAGGTAACAGGGCCACTCCTCCTTTTGCTTCTCACTTTGTTGTAGATTCTCGTGAATTTTGTGGATAGGAGGGCTAATTCATCCTTAGGTAGCTTCTCTAGCTGCTCATCGCTCAAAGAATGCAAAGCGGACAATGAAAAATCAGATGAGCCAAAATCCAAAGAATCTGAAGAGCTACCCTTAGATGGGTCAACCGCTAGAGCCATCGACTCTATCTTGGGGAGACGCGAGATGAAGTCAATCTTAAGCATCTTCAACCTCGAGTAGAGCTTATCCATGGTAAGCTCACTCATGACAGTGTTGTCATTGATGGAAGTGATCTTCATCCCTCAAACTCTTACGTCAAGTGCACCCAAGAGCTGACGTGCATTCTCAGACTCAGTAAACACAAGATCCACATCACGCAAGTCATGAAGGATTTTGAAAAACCTTCCCCACAACTCATCCAAAGATTCACCAGGCCTTTGTTCGATTTTTGAGTATTGTTTCTTAAGCTGGTTCTGTCTCACTTCCTTGATCACAGTAGATCCCTCGTGGTAATCACAAAGGATCTTCCGGATCTCGTGTGCAGACCTCAAATGAGCGGCACACTCAAACTCAGATCGACTAAGCCCTTAAATCAAGAAGTTTCGAGCCTTGCTATTTGTCTCCACATCTGGAGTGATCACATCGTCATTGGCAGGCACAACATAAGGATTTTTGACTTTAAGCCAAATTGCGTGCCCTTGAGCCTCAATGTAGGCATGCATGCGAGCCTTCCAGTAAGCAAAATCGACTCCATCAAACACAGATGGTTTGGTGGAATACTTATCAGACGCTATGGCTCCTCAGACCGATTTAGATCTATGAGAAGAGCTAACCGGGCTCTGATACCACTTGTAGGACCAGAAAGGCGCCTAGAGGGGGGGGTGAATAGACGCTTTCTCTATTTTTTACCTCGATCGAACTCAACACTACTTTCACTCCAATAGCTATAAAAGCTATAAAGATCTGTATACAATCATAGTGGATAACTTGCGATGAATTCGATCAAACCCCGAAGCAAAAGACCCAAAACATAGAGAACAAACCCTCGGGTCCGGACTGACCGATGTCTATCGTGCGGTTAGACCGGTGGGCGGTCTCGATCGGCGGCTTCTGCGCGGTCCGACCGACCGACTGTAAACAAGGCGACACCAAAAACCAAAACGAAAATCGGTCTAACTTTTGATCTACCCGGCCAAACTTGACCAAATTTGGAACACACCTTCCTAAGGATATTAGGAACCTATTCCAAGTAACGATCGAGTAGATCCACGTCAAAGTTGCAACCTTTTTCAATTTGAACGAACATTGGTTCAAAACCGGTCAAGAATGAAAACTAGATCCAAACACTTGCTCGTGGGAGATTGATGATCCTAGATATATTCTCACACGTCACAGCAAGGTAGATGAGGGCAAGAAACCAACCAAAAACCAAAGGATCAAAGATAGACTCAAAATCACCAAATAAGGAGGAAGAACACAAAGAGAACTCATCTTTGAGAAATCATGAATAGATTGATTTGAGATTGAGAGGGTTTACAGCCACTCCATTCATGGAGGACAAGAGCTCAATCCATTAGGACTCACTTAACTCATCTCTCTAAAACCCTAAGCCTCTCTTTTCCTCTCTAAGCCCTAAGACAAACTAGGGTTTTGCAAATGAAGTGCTTGGGGGCTGCTTGACAGCACCCCCTCCTATTTATAGAGAGGCCTAGCTTCTAGAAGGGTTAACCCTAATGGGCTCCCGTTAAAGCCCAACACAAACGGGTCACACACGCACGTATTTTAAAGCGTCGTCTTCACCTTCTCTTGACCTAAACCACTTCTTCATGCGTCGTCCCGCGCCGCGGTTTAGCCAAAAGGGTCACCAAGGCAATATTTGGTGAAATTACCAAAATACCCTTTCTCGATCCTTCCCCGAAGACCGAGTCCAATCTTGGTGAAGCAATCGCCTGCTTCGCCACGTGTAGGTAGATCAACGGCTCTCATTATGTCGGTAAGTCTCTTCCGTTCAGTTCCCGATGAACCCACCATGGCACTTGCATCGACTTCGTGTCGCTTGATCGGATCGATCGCCGAATCGCCTGCTCATCACCTTTGTCCAATTTGCACCATGCTTGAATCCATTGACCTCACTCGGCATCCTTGATCATTCTGGACCTCAGCTCTTCAAGCTTAGTCCCGATCATCCTCGCCGTTGACCGTCGTTGACCTCCAAGCGTCCTACATATCAATAAACAAAGAAATCGATTCCAGGAACAAGTTCTTCACAACTTGACCCACACGTTAGCCGACCGCCCTAGCCGGTCTGACCGGTCATTGACCGCCGGTTTGACCGGCTCTGCCTAACAGCTCTTTTAAACTTCGACGAAAACGCGAGAAATGACAAACCTTCGACGCCATTGCCAATTGTATCATCATCCTAAGATCATGGGCATATCTCTATGATATCCACACGATCCATCACAAAACTAACTTTGACTTGAACAAGCAGGGGCAGGTACAGGATGATAATGCAAAGTGTGTTTAGTTCGGTGAATGGGCATACACGTATGTATGAATATGCCTCATTTATGTGTTTTGTTGGGTGAACCGATCCAATTCGTTCTGGATGGGGTCATATAGATTCTGAGAATATTTTTCCAAATATGTTGTACGTACAGGGATAGGTGCGTCCCCTCTGTTACCCCTCTCTCTCTATATATGCGTCACTCACCAGTGAGCTATGCCAATTAGTGGCTAGTTAAAATAATTAATTTAGTTAAATACTCTTTTTGTAATTAAGATAAATTTAATAATCATGCTAATATTTCAATAATTAATCGTACTAATACTCCTCTGTGTATACAACTCGTTCAACTTCACCTCTCAAACCAAACATTGTCTTGATCCATCCGGTGTCATCCCATTCATGCAACCAAATAAAATCTTGAATTATCTTACCTCACTAACCAAACACACAAGTTGTATCATACCATCCAGGATCATCCCATCCATCGTGTACCATCCCATCCATTTATCCTGGTCCACCCAATCAAACACACCCTAGTAGTAATTGGATGGTTTCTACGGGATTAATCGATCCTAGCATGCTAGGTTCATTAATTCTCAAGGTTAGCTTCTCAATCGCTAACAGTACAGGAAATCCGGTTTTCTTGGTCAGCTTAAGTTTTTGAATGTAAAACTTTAATACATTTAATGGGCGGTAAGCATGCATGCAAATTAAGATAGAAAATTACACTATTACAGAAAAGGTCTTCACAGAAAAACATCATCACGCATTTGTTTCGTGGCCGCCAGGTTTATGGGTCGATGATAACATGAGATCATTACGAGCGGTTTTTGAACCGCTCAGGAAAGCTATCACAGACGGTTCTGAACAAGAACCGTCTGTGATAATTACTTATCAGAACCGTCTGTGATAGTCTATTTTCACAGACAGTTCTTATTTAGAATAGTCTGTGATAGTTTTTTCTATTGCAAAAAAAAAAAATCAGATTTTGAGCCAAACCAATCAATTGCTAGACAGTAGTTTCCATATGCAACCTCTAACATGACAACTAAAATCCAATTAAAATTCTGATGGCAAACACATTATAGGAAAGAGAAACCAAAAGGTTTCACAATGTCCCCTCCGAATGGGAAAAAAAGAATAAAGTTACAAAGTTAAACTAGCTAGAAACCTTCTATGCCTCCAAGCTCCTGAAGAACTCATCGGCTTCTTGGATTCGTCTTGTGAGCTCCTCTCTGTACCTCACCAGCATATCACAAGATGTTCTTGCATGTCGTTGAGTTTGACTCAAGCTCGTCGGCAAGGGGAGACGACTGAAAACCTGCAGCGGCGCTCCGACCTTAGGTAACACAAAATTAAGATAATTTTCTTTACAACAAACAGCCAACAAATTGTGTATGTTATGGGGATGTACACGTACCTTCCGCGATCTACCTCTGCGGCAGACAAGGAGCTCCTCCGCATCCCTTCTCCTCGTAAATCGTCGGTCAGTCACCTCATTGAACATGCGACGGGAATCGAGAGTGGTCGCATGAGCTCGGTGTGGGGAGGGGAGAGGGAGAGACTGATGGAAAACAAGGCTGGAGTGGCTATAATATATAAGAACGGCGCTAAAACATTTTGCCTCCCGCGCGCGCATTCAAAAATTTTTGAACTCCATATTGCGAATCACAGATCGCTTCATATAAAACTGTTTAGACGACATATCACGATAGCGAATACGAACTGCCTGCGTGATAAGATCTTATCACGCATTTATTCGTATTAAGAACCGTCTGTGGTATATATCTTATCACAGACGGTTTATATTAAAAACCATCTGTGACTTGGAATTTTCCTTGCTCTCTAATTTTACCATTGCTTGGAATTTTTCTTACTTTCTGATTTTATCATGGCTTGAATTTTCCTTGCTCTGCAATTTTACCATGGCTCAAAATCACTAACACTCTAATTTTACCATAGCTTGAAATCACTAACACTCTAATTTTAGTGATTGCAGAGTAAGGAAAATTCAAGCCATGGTAAAATCTAATTTTACCATAGCTTGAAATCACTAACACTCTAATTTTAGTGATTGCAGAGTAAGAAAAATTCAAGCCATGGTAAAATCAGAGTGTTAGTGATTCCAAACCATGGTAAAATCAGAGTGTTAGTGATTTCAAGACATGGTAAAATCAAAAATACTTATCACAGATGGTTTTTAACACAAACCGTCTATGACGAGGACGGGAAGTCACAGACAGTTCGTGTTAAATATCACAGACGGTTCTTGTTCAGAACCGTTTGTGATACTTCACAGACGGTTTTCAACACGAACCGTCTGTGATATTAATTCTTCACAGACGGTTTTTAACATAGCTAGTAACACAGACGGTCGCTAAACTAAAACTGTCCGTGATTGTATTTAATACAGACAGTTTTGGTTAACTGTCTGTGATGAAGCGTCCAGTATTAACCTTTTTGTAGTAGTGTTAATCTAACAAACGGTAGAAAAGTCAAGCGTATTCATGCATTGCTAGCACTATAAACGAAAATTTCTGATGGTAAACATGCATGTTGACGGACAGAGTCAACAGAGTCGACGTCTTGTTGATATTGTTGGGCACCACTAAGCCTTATGCAAGTTGCAGCCACCAAAACCCACCAACATTTAGCATCATCGTATTGTGGGCTGCTGTCAACCGCAAATCCCAAACAGTCAGTGCGGGTGAGCGCCGGCTGTTCGCAGTCCGCTCCACTTAGCGCTGTGGCTTCCCCGACCCCCACACGGCCACAGGCCCACAGAGCCACGGGCCGCGACTTGCTTCACCGGCGCGGGCCGTGAGTTCGTGCGCGCAACCGCGTCGCACGTCGGCCTGGCCACTCCAGCATTTAGGTGCTGTTGGGCCACAACAACCTACGCAGGTCACGTTTGGTTCGATAATGGTTCAGCAAATCTGTTGATTTTTCCTCTCAAAAAAATTCATTGGAAGAACGCGAACATGTTATCGTTCTTTCTATTAGCAGGACAGTTAGAACACGAGCACGAGCATGCATTGGTTATTTGGTTGGTATGCCGTTCAACAAACTACTGACGTGTCTTTCCCAAATCTTGAAAAAAAAATATAGTAGATCAAAAACCAGTATGGCATCACCTGCATCTATATTTCCTAAGTCCAAAGCGCAGCGATCTTGGCAACAAGTTCCATGGTTATAGAGGGGCAGCTTGTCGTTAGATGCTCGTACCCATCGCTTGCCACGACTGCTCTCAACTTGGCAGGTGAATTCAGGAACTTGAAGATCGCCTCCTTCAGCCGTGGGCAATGATGCTGCTCTGCCAACACCAAGGTCGTCGCCGCCGCGCTTACGTCAAGGTGCTTGTACAACTTGTCCTCGCAGACAGAGGCAGAACTGGAACGAATTTGATCGGGGTTCACTACTTCACCATACATATAGAAACATATGATTTTTTTCAAACAATATGGTACTAAATAGTAACACGTACGTCTATTTTTAACATCAATAATTCAACATAATCGACAGCAATGTATAATGATAAAGAAGTAACGATCAATATGCTTACTATTAGTGCTCACTTTTATGCTTTACTCGCCCCATATTATTATCATTTACCTCAGTATTTCTACTAAATTGTGCCATTTGGCAAATAACCCTAACGAAATCCGGAGATATGTTGTATTTCACTTTTTTCGGAGTAAATTGGCTAAAAAGACTCGATAAAGAGCTTCCCTTGAAAAATGTGCAAAAATGAACTTCATCAAATGATAAATTGGAGGTTACCATGACATTCGCCTCGTTGAGCCGATCGAAATGCATATATTATTTGCTCAAATCGGTGGTCGAACACAAAAGTTATGAAGTCGGAAGCTGTCGAAGCCCGACCTGTCAGGCACCTCTCAGCGTTGGGCCGGCTCCGACCAATTCTTTGGGCCTCGAGATACCTTTTTCGTCCCAAATTGCTTTGATCGGTCTATTTGATGCTTATGATACTTTATTGCTTTGACCAGTCCATTTGATATTGCGTTATTTTGTTGATTTCCGGAAACAACTTATTAGTTGCTAGATTGAAGCGTGGTATCTGGATTTAGTCAACTGGTCTATATCAAATAGTGCAGAGTTTGCTACACTTAGATTAGCCTTATCATGTGACGGGTGAACCAGTGAAAAATGTAGTATTATCTATAGGGAGGGAGCGATTTTAGCCTAGTACCAATTCATAGTATACTTATCGATTTACGCGTAAGTGAACCTAGTCCAAGGGAAGATATAGTTAGTCTTGGTTTTTTTTTTTGAGGAAACGGCAAGAGTATTATTATTGCATTAAAGAAGGGAGCAGGTCACAAAAAGGAACCAAAGAAAAGAAAACACATTCACACTGAGAGCACACCCTAACTACAAATAAGAAAAAACAGGACAAAACTCACTAATTACGAACGAAAGAAACAACTAGACGGGAGCCCCCTCCCTATCGTAAAGAAAGGCCTGCAACTTTGTTGCACCGCTTTGAGTCCAGGCCCAGGCCTCTTCCATAATTAACTCCTTCAGCCTAGTCGGAGTCTGCTGCAATTGCTGGAAGATTCGTCTGTTTCTCTCTTTCCAAATGTGCCAAAGAGTGAGAATTATGAACGAAGCTTGACCCTTCCGGGTAGAGCCACTCAAGAAACGAAAAACATCAGTCCACCAGTGAACAATTCTTTGGCGAGGCGTCCAATTAATGGGATTTAGACTCAGGCATTGCACCCAGGTAGCTACTAGGGACCAAGTATGTCGGGCGTAAGGACATTCAACGAGCAATGGACTGCTTTCGGATTATTGGTGCATAGAGGGCACCAAAGGATCGCTCAAGATACTGCATCTGGGCGTGCAAGGATGTCCGTTGTCGGCAACCTGTGTTGAATGAGAAGCCAAGAGAAGATTTTGCACTTCTGCGGTGCCCAAATGTTCCAGATTATCTTTTGGAATGGTGTCTCCACCGCGCCTATGAATTGCGCATAGTATGCTGATTTCGCAGAGTAGCTGCCTGAGGTTGTCCAATTCCAGGAGATGTCATCATCAGCTTGAGATAACGTGACCTGATGTAACATGGAAAATACTTGGACAAAAATTGGGATTAGGTGAACTGTGATTTTTCTTCTCAGGTCCACTATCCATTTTCCTTCTTGCATTGCATCCTGCACCGTACGGTTTTTCCTTGCCGTGATGCGAAAGAGACTTGGGGCCAGATCTTTGAGAGGTGTTGCACCTAGCCATTTGTCCTTCCAGAAGCACGCTTTGTTTCCATTGCCAATATGAATGGTTGTAGATGCCCGAAAAAGGTCGTGGTCTGTCTGGCATAACGGCAGTAGCATTCCATTCCATTGCTTATTTGGTGCCTTCCATTGATACCATAACCAACGGAGGCGGAGTGCACGACTGAATTGTTCTAGCGCAAGGACGCCAAGTCCTCCAAATTTTTTGGGGCGGCAAATTGTGCTCCAGGATACCCAGCAGTTCCCACCATAGCAGATATCCTCTCCAGTCCAAAACCAAGCTCTGCGCCGTCTATCTATTTGCTTCCTGACCCAGGACAAAATCTCCATTGCAGTTTGGTGGTATGTCGGTATAACTGTGATGACCACATTTAAAACAACTAGCCTTCCTGCTCTAGAAAGCATGCTCTTATTGTAGCTACTTAATCTAGCTTGAATCTTGTCCAGTAAAGGTTGAAACAAGGTCTTACTCGGCTTACGACATGAAAGCGGTAGGCCAAGATAATTGCTGGGAAGCTGTAAATGGTTGGCAGGAAGATTTTGAAGTATTTCATCCAGAGGAAGCGATTGGCATTGGATTGGGATGATAGCACTTTTGGAGAAGTTTATGTTGAGTCTCGTGACCTCTCCAAAGACCTGCAAGATCTTTGTAATGCTCTCAACGTCTTCCTTGGTTGGCGATAGGACGATCATCACGTCGTCAGCATACATAGACAACCTTGCCTTTGCGAACTTTCCGGGGAGTGGCGTGAGCCATTGCTGGTGGTCTGCCAACTGCAAGAGGCATTGCAGGGCATCAATTGCCAAGATAAAAAGGAAAGGTGATAGGCAGTCCCCTGTCAGCACCCATTGATGTCTAATGCTTGGTCCTCGGATGCCATTGAGCATGATCCTTGAAGTGGAGGTGGCAAGCAGCATTGCAATCCAAGCCCTCCATTTGTGACCAAACCCCCTGTAAACAAGCATATCCATCAGATAAGGCCATGAAATGGAGTCAAAAGCCTTAGCTATGTCTAGCTTGAGCAGGAACATCGGTGACTTGGATCGATGGCAACTTCAGACAACGTTTTGCACATAGAGGAAATTATCTTGAATTGACCGTTGTTTTAAGAAAGCGCTTTGACTTGCTGGAATGAGATCCTGTATGTACTTGGATAGCCTAAGAGAGAGCAGCTTTGAAAGGATCTTGACGATGCTGTGGGTTAAACTGATTGGCCTAAAATCAGATATCTCCGACGCTTGCCCCTTTTTTGGAAGCAGTATAATAATGGCTGTGTTCAGCTTTTTGAAATGCACCCCGTTGAGGTTGTGAATTTTCTGAAACACTGCTAAGATAGTCTCCTTGATGATGTCCCAAAGACGTTCGGAAGAAATGCAGTAGATATACCCGTCTGGGCCTAGGGCTTTATCCAGCGGCATTTGAAAGATTGCCGAATAAATTTCTTGTTCTGTGAAAGGCTGCTCTAGGTCCGTAGATGCACCGATTGGCAATCCTTTCATACCTAGAGTGGCCCACATGAAGGTAGAAGCCACCACAAAGTCATCCCAAGGATCTCTGTAATGCTTGGTCAAAGCCTCTTCCTTTTCTCGAATGAGTTATGTACGATTCCCGATGCCGCAAGGTGTGAATTAACTTCTTCCTTCTTCCGAAACTCGCCTTTAGATGAAAATTTTTGTGTTGGCATCACCGAGCATGACCGATTCGATCTAGAGCGTTGTTTCCATTTAATCCTTTGCAGAGCCGCCAATCCCAGAATTCTGAGTTTTAATGCCGAGCGAAGTTCAAGTTCATCCTGAGAAAGCTGGGGTTGCTCTTGCGCTCTGTCGAACTGGAGGATTACCCCAAGGGCTAGCTGCAATTGTATTTTAAGATCCCCAATTTGAGACCTTTTCTAGGACATGAGCGCCCTTGCAGTTCTTTGCAATTTAGCTAAGAGGCATTTTATCGGATCCACCTCCTGCACTGGCTGAGACCAAGCCTCTTGGACCACCTCATTGTATCCAGTCAGTAGCGGCCAATAATTCTCGAAACTAAAACGTCTAGGTGCACGGACCTGCTCCATCTCAGACATAAACAGAGGACTATGATCAGAAATGGAGGAAGAAAGTGACCAAAGAAAGCAATCCGGAAACATTTGGTCCCATTGCGGGTTGCAGAAGGCTTTGTCAATCCTTTCTAAGGTTGGATTGCGTTGCCCATTAGACCAGGTGAACCTGCGATCCTGTAGATGAATCTCTTTTAACTCGCAGTAATCGATCGCCGCCCGGAATTGACTCATGTGCCTGCGGTTGAGATTGAGATTATTCTTGTCCGCGGCCTGATAGATAAGATTAAAGTCACCAATTAACAACCAGGGGCCATTGATGCCGTCATGGATCTGCTTTAACTCCTCGATGAAGGCTTGTTTATCCTGATCAGTGTGTGGGCCATACACAACAGTTAGAGACCAAGAGTGGGTACCATCAAGAGGGTTGACACACATTGTGATGGATCTATTTAAAATGAGCACGCTACTCATTTGCATTAGCGATTGGTTCCAACAAACCAGTATGCCTCCCCTGGTTTCATCTGCCGGCTTATAAGCCATTCCCTAAAGGCTTGCTCCCACAATCTCAGTTGCAATTCCCGGCGTAATTACTGCCAGCTTTGTTTCTTGGAGACAAAGAAGTGAGCATCTCGTGTCTAACACAAGGTCCCTCACCGTTGCCCTACGGGCTGGCGCATTGAGACCTCTAACATTCCAATTCAATATTTTGCATAAACCAGTCATGGGGTTATAAAAGGATCATACAACAACAACTGCACACCTGCAATAAAAACATATAGGATCATGCCACAACAATCTGTAAACCTGCAGCCCATATATATTTTCATGCCAAACGGGTACATAGCGTTTCGTGTTCCTGCAAAAGATAGAAGGTCCCATGACATGCCGATCCCACACAGCAACCCACCAAGTGCTAACGACGCCCAACAAACTGGGGATAAGCGTGGTGGGCTGCCAACAAACACCCTGGACAGCATACTAACTTCGGGAAAGGAAAACGAAAACTCATACAGCATGGAAGGCCACTGCATATAGTCCTAAGAAAGCTGCTGGTCAGCATCTGGAGGCATCATGCCGCTGCTACCTACTGTGCCATTGCCGCAACCTCTTCAGGAGAGAGGCCAAGCGCAAGCAGATCCACCTGTGCCTTGCCATCCACACCAGTGAGGGCCCTGATGGCTAGCAAGGTAGCTGGGTCAAGTGGGGTGGTGAGGATGCTGGCGAAGCTCTCCTTAGCATCTGCAGGTAGACGACGAGTCACTAGGTCTTCATACTTCTTTTGCAGCAACAGGGAGGCCTGCCGCGCACTTCCAACGTCGGAGCCGCCCTTCTTCTTTCTCGCTAGCCTACCATCGCGACGGATTTGGGGCTCTGTGGTGCCGGCAGAGCTCACTGATGGCGAGCCCAAGCAGGATGGTGAGCGTGGGCGTACAAGGCGTGCATGCAGCGAGGGAACCATAGGTGCAACCTCGCTGCCAGGAGCGTCCTCCACCACGGCAAAGTCTTCAAGCTGCGCTGCGTTCAGAGGAGGATCAACTTGGAGAAGGCCGGGCTGATGGAGTACCAGCTAGAGCGAAGCCAGCCCAGTCTCCTCGTCCGGGGTGGTCGGCTCAACTAGAGGAGGAACTGCCACCAACCAAGGAGGAACGCCAAGGAGGGTCACCCAAAGAGAGCTCAAGCAGGGAGCGGCCCATCTGGGGACGATCGGCTGGGAAGCAACAGACAGCAGTCCAACCCGAGGGACACCATGCCCCAGAGTGGGCGGTTCCAACAGCAGGAGGTCAGGAAGTGGAACCGGCGAAGGATGAACCAACACACCTGTGCCAAAGCCGACAATCTTGTGATCTCCCATAGCTGCCTCAAGCGGCATGGGATCAACGCGTGCGGGCAGGGGGTCCTCCGCACCCAACTTGAGGTCGCCGAGGGCCAGCAGGGCGCCAGCTTGCCCCTCCGGGTCATGACGCGGCGTCCGGCTCCCAGGAGCAGAGGAGCACCGCGCCGGGGTGGAGCAGCCCTTGCTGCGAAGAAGGAAACGACGCGGTGGAGATCTGGTGCGGCTACAGCCGCAGCGATGCCCATCGAGCCCCGCACTGGCGCAGCGCCTATACCGCCCATAGGGAGAGCGCGACCTGCATTGACCCTGGGGGCCCTGGCGGGATGTCCCCCCACGGGCTAAGGGCCGTCCCCGACCGCGGCCAAGCGCCCGATCGAGGCCGTCGAAGTAGGCCTTTTCACGGGCCAAACTGTCGTTGCGATCATCATCGCGGTCGTCGTCGCGCCTTGGCCTCGGGCGAGAGACGGCCTCAGAGGTCACCCTACGCGGCGGCCGCTCCACGTCGTCGGGGACCCCGCCGTCCAGAAGAAGTGCTCACGTTTGGGGTAATCCTCGTCAGGCCCGTCCTGAGCGTCGCTCTGACTGTGGCCGCTAGCTGGAGAACGAGCGCGTGGCGAGAAGTCTTCCAGAATGCTCAAATGCACAAGCACTTGGAACTTCTGCCCCTCCCTTGAGGTGCCTGAAGGAGGTTCTGTGTCGGGGGCAGCATCCACAGGAGGGTCCAGGAGTGTGAGGTAGGTGCACTTTGGGAGTGCATCAGGGTCCCGCAGCCAGACCCAGACTGCCCAGATGGAGGCACTCCGCTCCCTCTGAGAGCGGTCGTCCACGCAATCAAAGAGGCAGTTGCCCCCCGCCACGCGCTCAGCCAACACCGGCTGCCAAGCGAAAAGCGGGATGCCCTCCAAGCAGAGAAGAGCACGATAACGCCAAATGTTGCGGTGGGAGCCGGCCTTGAAGTCCCATTGCTGAAACTTGAACTGGAAACCGTCCAGGGAGCAGCCGCTAGCTTCCATTGCGGCATCATGTTGCCGCTGGGTGTCGAACTTGACCAGGAAGTCCTCCGGGAGATAGCGGGAGACGTGGATGTCCGCAGCGAATACGTGGTCAAGACTGAATGGCACGCGCCACGGACTTCGATGACGGTTCGGCGGAACCCACCATTGAGACTAGGATCGCCGTGTCCCGAAGACGCAGGAGTTCCGCCTCCATATCCCGGGTAATTGGATGAGCACAGAAGTCCTCGCTTGGCCGATTGATTGCCTGACCAGGAGCAAAGTCATCCATGGCGCAAGGTGGAACAGGGTGGGGTTTGGTGGCTGGAGCTTGCTCCGGAGGGAGCCCACAGGTAGGGCGGGCTTGGGGTAGTGGACTATGGAAGGAACGGCAACGACCAGCAGCAGCTATTTGAGGACAACGACGCGCTATGTGACCATTGCGCCCACACCTGAGGCAGCGAAGTGGAGACTTGCAGTGTGCACGCCAGGCGATTGCTAAGCATCCAAGCAGTGTGTCGAGGCCAAATCGGCCACAAAATGCGGTAGGTGGAGCTTTGAAAGCGTCGATGGAATGTCAGATTTTAGCCATACCGAGAGCGCCACCAGAACCGGGGCTTAACTTCTTGCCAACTACCCAGCCCAGACGATTGAAGCGGGTTGGAGCTATCTTGATGACGAGTAGACGACCCGCGTGTACCTCCTTGCATTGACTGAGCTTGTAGAGTATGAGCAGCCTTCCTAGCCTTTTGCACCCAGATTGAAGGCTGGGCAGGGTAGGGGCTAGCAGCGCCAACCTTGCTTCTCTCGCCAACCTCCGCCGCACCATCTGTAAAGAGACAAGACGGTAGCTTGTTCTTGCCAAGGTCGGTGTCAGAGCTACGAGCAAGCAGCCGGATCTTCGCACTGCGGGCTTCACAAACTGCATTGGAAAGGGGCGTGGCTGAAGCACAAGCCGGAGTAGCCGGTGTAGGGACAATCAACCTACTAGAGCACAAAATTGTGCCCAAGGAAGATCTATGCCCAGGACTAGCCAGATCTGGGCGAAAACACGGGGAGGAAGCAGCGATGGGACTTCCATCAACAGAGGTGCCGTAGTCTAGAAGATCTAGGTTAGGACTCGAGAATCCGAGCCAGGCCACGCCATGAAAAAATTAGGCGTGGTGGAGGAGGGGGGGGTGGGCGGGGTGCGGAGGCGGGGGAGGATGGGCGCGAGAGCGAGGAGCTACTGAGGCGGGGCGGGGAGGCCAGCATGAAGGGACTGGAGGGATGGTGGCCACCGGTCTTGCCGAGTGGCACCCCATGAGGGAAGGGAAGAAACACCTAGTGAGTCGCCGAGAGGGTCAACATGCGGGCAGAACCTTAGTGATTTCTATCCTCTTGTAATTTAGTTCTTTAGATTAAATCTTTCATACAATGTTCTTGTTAGTAGTAATGGTCAGCCTTAGTTGTAATCCCAACTATTCCTGAGATTGATAATCCTGATACTCACGTGAAGAAGTCTCCGAGCGGGTCTTCTTTTTATATAGTTTTAATAATATGATATATGGATGAACCAAGAATTAAAGCACAACCATGAAAAGAAACTCAAGAAATGATCTCTCACGGCCCTGAGGAGAGGAAGGCAGTAATGGGCATGGAGACCGTGTAATGCTTGTTAAATGATCTTACCCATTTGGGCCACATGGACTGAGCGTCCGCCGGCCGGCTCGTTCCTCCCAAGAAAGAAAGACAAAAAAAATAAATAAATAGAGAATACTCCAGCTTCGTAAATGGCATTATTGTTGCAGTTGCTTGACATAAGTCCGTAGATTCATACACCAGGTGGACCTCTTGGGCTCTGCTCCTGCTCACAGACCATCTTCAGCCTCTTCATGTCGTACCTGTCTCTGGCGGGGAGGCTGGACACATTCCGTTCCCGACCGATGAGGCCAAATGCCTATTTTGAGGTTATAAATATATGAACTCTTGAGCCCAGTGAGACAGGGCATCTGCAAATTATTGATATGACGAAAGCCAAGTCTAGCGAGATCACAAAATACTTCATAATTGTCATCTTGCATACACATAGCATACATCTACAAAGGACATGAATCAAGAGAGTCAATGACGACGACTGTTTGACCCAGCTTAATTAGAGGCATCCTACGGGCTTGAACCCGCAGATATAATTAACTGGAATCCTCACAAGACTCCAGGAATTAGGAACTACACAATCGTCTACATGTTACGTCAGAGGCATCGCACGAGAGACGTACAAGGAGAGGAAACTTGTAAATGCTTGAAAAAAATCAATAAAATGCGAGTTTCCTATGTTGCTTATTTCTATGTGTTTTATTTATTTAATCATATATACAATTTTATACTGGCACACCCGCACTTCATGACTTCAACGCCGAGAAATTCTCTCGCGGAAACAGAGAGCGGAGGCGGAGCGCGCGCTGTCGCGGCGAGGATGCCGGCATGGCTACAGGGCATCAATGTGGCTACAGGAGGCGGCGGCGCTCAGTGCATGTGGGCCGAAGGCGAGGGTAAGAATGGTGAGGCTGGGCCTCTGTTGGATCAGGAGAGAATAAAGAATGGGCCTGGAGTGAGGGAGAAGAAAAGAAAAATAAAGAACAAGATTGGGCTAAGCTGGTTAGGGTTGCGGCCTAATTATGTCAGGGTTTTCATTTGAATTTTGAGTCAGAATTTAAATTCACAATATTATTTCGATTTGCCTTTTTATTGATCAATTTGAATTTAATTTTTATTTTGTTAATTTACTTTTTGGGGAATTGAAACTTGACAAGGATTCAAATGAAATACAGGAAATTCAAATAACGTCCAAATGTATTAAAAAGTTATAAAGATTCCAACTTTCACAACCTCGAATTTCAGGACGTTACAATATCATATTTGGCCTGACGGCCACACCTATGATCAATGGAAGTGAAAGTGGTTAAACAAATTACGTACTTAGAAATAGTACGGAAATATGTTGCAGTTTAACCTTTTGATATGACAACATTGCATCAAATCAAATGTTCAGAAGTATAGAGATGCCTCCAAAATGGAACTGAAAAAACAACAAAGTAACAGAGTGAGCATTATATTTGCAAAGAGAAAAAATCGAGGTTTTAACCCCCACACTGTAGCAAGTCAGTTGTGGTTCTTCTTGTTCTTCATTGTCTATTCGCTCAATGTACTGCACCTCTAGAAATTATCCCCTCCTGATCCTTCCCAGGGTTGCAATGCTCCACATGTCAGGGTTGCAATGCTCCACATGTCAGACACTTTCTATTGCCTTTCCATACCTCCAGTGATTGCAAAGCTCCATACAGCCTTACATTAGTGAACAAGAGGCTCCAATCATCATGCCTACGCTGCTCAATTTTGAATTGAAGATGGAAGGTAAGAGTTATAGTTACATACCACTGAAAGGTCCACTGGAATGATTGTGTATTGCATGCATTCACTGTTTCTCCCAATCCTACGTACATGCATGCATGGTTTCACGAAATGTTTTGCTCCAACAATATGTCTCCAAGACAAGATCTTTTGCACTCGATCGATCCATGGTTCCTACGTACCCCCTTACAAGAACTGAAGAGTTCAACTCACTACCCATGTGTGATCACCTTTGATATATATATATATATATATATATATATATATATATATATATATATATATATATATATATATATATATAGTTATGTGTCTGCGTTGCTAAACGAAAACTCGTACTTGTACCAAATTTTAGTGTGCGATGCATACTAATTGCGTCGAAGCATACTAATCCTTGTATTGATATGGAAAGCACAATAACATTTTTTTTTCAAAACCATAATAATCCTAGTATAGTATCATCTAAATTTAAGACCCCTCCTATTAATACAATAGACAACTATTAATCTACACAATTTAATCTTCCGGTAAAACGCATAATACAATAGACAACTATTAATCTACACAATATATAATAAAGCTTCACATCACACCGACCAGGATTCCAACACCACCGTCAACCGCTGCATCACGCTCTGCCGGGTACCACGCTGGCATTCAAGTCCTCCACAGAGATTTTACAATCATACTAAATGATAAGCGCCAGCAGGTAAAGGTTTTGGAAGCAACAAACTAAACAAGACTCCAACGGTATGGAGTAAATAAACCACATAACCAAAAGAACAAGCAAAAAAGCAACTGGTTTCATCGTAACTTGAAAGCTGTCTTGAGAGAAAGTTGCATAATGCCAGTATCTATGGGAGTGGTTTAGACATGCACGATGAGATTATGTGAAAGGATTATTAACGGTGCAAGCTGAGATGGATACAATGGTTTTTTAACGAAAAACTGGATTAACACCTCTTCCTTGCTTTCTAGTGCTATTATAATCTTTGGCGAAGGCAGGGATATCCAAAACACAACATGTTCTCTAAAAACCCTCAATATTACCAAATCTATTCTAGATATATGTTACCTAGTATTCTGAAGGTAGGCAGTACAACAGTGTATACATTACGATGCATCACCGAATCAACTTGTGCAGTGCAAGGTAAACAAGTCTGTTAATAACTTCTAAAAAAGTCAGGATTAGTGCTAGAATACCATCTTTCCATAAAGCAAAGACTGAATTAGTTTCATGTACTTAACGCAGCTTAAACATATCCTCTAACTAACCACTACACTAACGCTTCCAACAAGAGAATATGACCAATCTACCTTGTGTACTAACAGCAGCTAAACAACAAAGCAGAGAACTCAGTTATAAAAAGGTGTTAATTGATATAGGCTGCTATGCAACATAACACATCCAGTATCTTGTGGTCTCACTTGACTTATACTTTGTTGAAGTGTTCAGTTAATAAGCGAGTCGATAACTCATCAGCATGCAACATGTTACAGATATGACTCCACCAAAAGACATGTTTATGCCAAAGCAAGATGAGAATTAACTGTGGTTCAATCACCATGGAGTTTGACATGCTCTGCCTGCTAGAGTATATAGGACATTAGGACAACGACATAACTCTAGAAGACATCACATACCTGGAAAACTGCATGCTAGTTCAAACCTCACTTTTCACCACAGTTTCACTCAAATACCTCTATGGCTCTACCTACTTTTTCAGTACTCCATGCAATACTATCTAAATTGTAATGAATAGCTTCATCTGTACTGAATGTTGCGAAATTGGTTAAGTGCATAAAATTGAATGCTCAGGAGGGGATAGGAATGTAGAAGTACAAAAGAAAATTCTGACTTTGCAGCGTATGCGGATATGCCAGTAAATTTATGGGCACAAACTGCGAACCTAAAATAAAGAACATATGCAGAACACGTTAGTGAGATATTGAAGACTACTTAGGCTGATCACAAATCAAGGTACCATATCTAGCAAGCATTCATGAAATATATCACTAATGTCAGTATATTCAACACACAGAGAAGTAGCCAAATGCTTTAGGAGGAAAAAGAATGATAATAGCAAAAGTCATATTCTTCTGTAAGAAATAGACAAGACCAGTGGCGTAGCTAGGATTTATAGCTATGGTGGTCCATTGTCTAAATTTTTTTTTGACCGCTATAAATATAACATGTCCATACACAAGTATATAAATTACAAAACACAATTAAGAAAAAAAAATGACGCACGAGTTCATAAAATAGATGAGTATAACTTTCTTAACATAGAATTAAAAATTTAAAATATTACGTACCCATAATAGTTGAAGAACAATATGTCACTACTTCTTCTTCTTCTTCTTGTCGTGCCTGCGCCTTCTAATAGCCATGAAAGTGTTGATGATTTCTTCTTCACTCGGTTGTAAGAAGATATCCCGCTCAATAAAAGTCAATAGACAATCATCCGAAGGCTATCACCCATCTTATTTCTCAACTTATTCTTGATAAAGGTCATTGCGTAAAATATTCTTTCAACACTTGCGGTAGCCACCCAGAGAAGCAATACCAACTTGATAAGTAAATAGACCCAATGATAAACTTTGTCCCTCTTTGTTTCAACAAGTTTTACCGAGAGGTCAACAAGATTGTTTAGGCCTTTGAACAATTCATCATTTCTCATGTCATCAATAAAGGTTTCAAGTTGCAAATCAAGTCTTACCAAATCGAGCTTGAAAAATCATTAGGGTAAAATTCAGAAGTCTATGTACCTTGTTTGCATCAAAAGAAGCAAAGGAATCTGCTTTGGATTCAAAGCGACCATACAAGTAAGTAACTCCATATTTACCTCATCAAACCGATTATCAAGCTCTTGACTAATTTTATCAATGACTCAATATATACTTCTCTTCAAGTGATCATCATTTGTTTGGTCCCGAGCAAAACGTCTTTGATCTTCCATATGGCACATAATTATGTTCCATTTCAGAACTTGAATGCCATATTTGTTGCAAAATATTGTAACCCTTTGAAGAAATGAAACCCACCCTTCAGACCTCATTTGTTGAATTTTACTCTTTGCCAACCGGACAAGTGACATTGCATTAAGAATATCTTGGTCTTTTCTTTGCAAACACTCGAGACAATTCATTTGTGTGTCCAAGAATGTCAAGCATCAAATGAGCATTGAAAATGAAATCAAATGACTCAAGCACTCCAACCATAGTATGTATTTTTGGCCACCACCCCTTGTCAAGTATCTCGTCCAAGAGCTATGAGTACATCACGAATTGTGGGATACATAGCAATCAAGTTGACCACAGCTTTTATAATGAGAGCCCCACCGTGTCACCAGTCTAGGCAACCCCATCTCTTGATTTAACCCACTTCCAGATTCTAGTATACCGCACTCAAGTGCTTTCATGACATTGTCATATTGATGATGTCGAAGCATGCCATGACGCTTACAAGAACTACCAACAATATTTAACAAGAGGATACTCGATCAAAAACCACACACAATCATCATTGTCTTTAGCAACAAAGAACAAGAACCAATTGGAGTTGATGTGCAAAACAAAGGAACATAATAAGCGAGATGGTGATTCTTTCATGATCAAGGTTTTCAACCCTTTAATCTCTCCTTTCATGTTACTAGCCCCATCATAGCCTTGCCCACGGATTTGAGTTATAGTCAAACCATTACTAACTAGTGAAGATTGAATTGCTTCCTTAAGTGATGAAGAAGTAGTATCATCTACATGAACAATTCCAAGAAACCGCTCACATGGCCTTCCGATTTATCAACATAACGCAAGCAAAGGGCAAGTTGTTCTTTATGAGAGACATCACTAGACTCATCACTAAAATTGTATAGTGATCATCACCAATTTCATTAATGATTTGATCTCTAGTCTCCATTGCACAACATTGAATAATTTCTTTTTGTATGTCCGGGCTAGTCAATGTGCAATTACCGAGCATTCTTCAAAACAAACTTGTCCACCTCTTCATTATTTGTCGCAAGCCACTTCAAAAGCTCAATGAAGTTCCCTCTGCTAGACTCTTCACTTTCATCATGCCCACTAATGCTAATCCTTCGCAAAAGAAACCTCAAACATCTAAGTGAATAAGTCAACTTTGATCTTGTAGAGACGACGCTCCTCATTATCCACCTTCACAATTTTATCATCAATTGCTCCATGGGAGTCATAAATAAATTATATCTTTCTTGAGTGCGTTGTGACCACTCGTTACACCACCCACATGTAAATCAAGTGCATCATTTCTATTCCAATTTTTCCACCACCTTCAACAAATGCAGATGTCTTACTTCTCCCTTTCCAAACAAGTAGCACACAAAACAAAATGTCGCTTCCTTCTTGACATCAGATTCTATCCAAGGATATTTATAAAACCATATAGGATTGAACCGCCTCATCCCTATTTCCAATTTTCCTACTTTCAAATTCATGTGCATAAGGTTGGTATGGGCCTTTAATAATATATGATCGCCGAACGCATCTTGATCATTGACGAGATAATTTGCAATGGGTCAGTTTTTCTCTGGATCAAGTGGAAGCCTCTCGATATCATAAATTGGTTCCTTTTCGAAACCGGAGGTGGTGGACTTGGAGGCATTGGAGTTGAAATTACATTCTCTTCGATTACTCTTTCTTGATCAAGTCCACCTTCTTGTTCTTCAGTTTGCTCTTCTGGAACAGCTGCATCCACACCTTCTTGTTCTTCAATTTGGTCTTCTGGAACAGCTGCAGGCACAGAAGGAGATGGAGAAGATGCCTTCTTCTTTGCTTCATATTTCTGAAAAAGAGAGGCAATATCACCACTCCTCTTCATGTTTCAACAATTACGCAAGAGAATTATATAATGAATCAAGATATCAAACCAATAATCCAATACTGCAAAGATCATATATTGAAATAAAAAATTCAGAGTTGCACTTGCACAAAAAAATCAGTGGGTAGTACTGCAAAGTCTGCAATGATCAGTGGGTAGTACTGCAAATAAACACTAATGTTACATGCAAATAAACACTAATGTTACATGTAAAAACCAGTTAAGTCAAGATTATAGCTAATAAGTACCAGTATAGAACAAACAATGATCAGTGGGTAGTACTAGTACTGCAATGTATCATGTTTGTCTACAATTCCATTGTTACCATGCATCCTCTCTGAAAGAAAAAGAAAAACCCAAAAATTACAGTGTATATATAATATATATACGATGATTGACATCTGTGTACGAATTTACCCTTTCTCTCTCTCTAAAGTAGGAGACCAGGGGGCAAGATAAGCAAAAGGGATGGAATTTCAGAGCATGGCAAAGGGTTGTGGGTACGAGCTGAAGTTGAGTCAAGGATAAAATAAATAGAGAGAAAATTGCAACCAATCAAGAGAGAGTGCAAAGATGTGAAATTCAAGAGTATACTATACCCTCGTAGAGTAGCGATTCGCCCGAGCATCCAGTTCAAGACCGGCAATACACGCCACGCCTCTCCACGGCTCCACCGCCGCTGCCGACGGACGCCTGTCAGCAGCCTCAAAATCCAAATTTCCCACCACCCTCCTCCTCCGCCAGCCAAGACCTCCTCCGCCGTTCAGACCAGGCGCCCTGTCGCCCACCGTGAACCAACCTATGGCCCTATGCGGCTTGTGTGAGTGCGTCTTGGTCGGTGGCGGCAAGCGCACCAGAAAGTCCAAATGACAAAGCAAATATGAAGCTCCAACGATTGAACTTCTACCTATGGGCCTTGGTTGGGCGAAGAGGTGGTCCGCGCCCACGAGGACCACCTCAGAGCTCCGCCATCGACAAGACAATACGGCTAATGAACAAAGATTTTAAAACCTCAAGTGCATAATTTTGAAACTAAAAATCAAATCTCATCTAAACAAATTTAGCAAATACTATCATTCTCGAGAGCTTTCAATCCACTCACTCTATTCAGGACCTCAAAGTCTATTTATTTCAAAGTTGCTACGCAGACATAACCTCAGAAACATCAATGCACTCAAACCCGTAATCAATCTAATACCTAGTCTCACACACACGATTGCTATCGTTTTCAGATTTCTTCACTAACCCACTGATCAAGAAAGCCACACTACAACTGCATGTTAAATCATACAAGAGCGCATTTGAGAAAGAAGAAAAGACACAATTTCCTCAAATTAATCCCCGAAGGATCCAAAGCAATAACATCGCACAACACAAGTATTGAACTCAAACTAACCAAATCAAACCTCTCAGGTTTCAGCAATTGAAAACACAACAAGTCGTTATAGCTTATTCAAGAGATCCCACACAACAGGTGAGCATTCCCGTCTAATTAAAATAGTATGAGCACAAACCGAACAGAGATTCCATCTCCCCGATCACAGCCCGACAGCTCGACATCCACATCACATGAACTTCCTGCACGGCCGGCCGGCGTCCTCGTCCTGCAAGAATAGGAGTTTTACAAAAACCCATCAGTTGAAAGAATGGATTTATGCAAAAATAAAAGAGCACCCACAACATCAGATCATGATCTTACCAGAGGAACATTACTGTAAATGAAAATAACATATTGGTGAAATACCAAGAAGGCCCTGAATCTGTTTGGTACAGGAAGTGCAACCAGGATTCAGTTTTCCTTTGAGAACCAGCCAGTTACCAGTCATGCTGTCCTGAATGACATTGCTGGTGATGGCCGGTATTAGGGGTATTTAAGCCGACTTTGATAGAGTATATACATCTTAAGACTTCGGAAATACAAAAGCATGAGAAGAACACAAAGAAAATGGGAACAAAATAATAGTGGGCTGGAAATTAAAAGAAAACTGACTGGTTTCTGGCAATCTATTTGAGCCTGAGATTGCTTCAATACAGAAATCAGATCCCTGGGTACAACTACCACTAACTGATACTAAAGGTGTCATTAGTGTATTACATATTAGAGCAACTCAAAGATGTTACCTGCAGGCCTCTGTCAGTCACTATTCGAAGTAACCCCAGAGCTTTCTGATGACGCTTAAGCTCTATCTCGGCTGCCTTTTCGGTGTCAACAATTTCATCTATTTCAACACCACTTTGAGGTTCTTATATTTGTCTTCTGATAACCATTGAACTTCAGGGGCAACATCCACAGCAACATCATATCTGAGAAGAATTTCACATAAACAGAAAGATATGACCTCAAAATTACATTACAGTAAATTTAGTTGAACACATTTATTGATGACAACTAAAACGGAATTTATGAACAAGTGTAAAAACTGACTTAAGTTGGACATCTAGACAGTAGTAACTGCCTACCTAAACACATGCTCGAGAGAGAAGGAATTTCTCATATCTTCAAACTTAGTAAGAATGCGTACAGAATCTTCTAATGCCCTGTCCTCTACCTAAAACACACACACAAAAAAGAAGACATTAGCTGGACAGATGTAATAGTAAATTCATCATAGCATATAGCATCTTTTGAGTGGGATAAAGTCATGATTCAGCAAGAGATTGGACCATTAAAGAGAGAGAGTGATATATGCAGTACAAAAAAGTTCACAGCAAAATTTCAGCCCAAATTATTAGATAGTGATGATGTCTCAGAGTTCACAGGAATATAGCATATCACTATTTCATCATATTCAACTTTAATATCACTCGGATGAATAGTGATGCAACAAAAAAACAGGTTACCAGATGTACGTTTTGCTTGTCATGAATGGTTCGAAATAAAGAATTCAACGTGATAAACAACAGGGTAATGCTATCTAAATAGTACCGAGGACAATGCTTGAGGAAGTGTATGTCTTAAGATTGCTTCAATTGTCGCATCCTGTACATGTTGCAGTCCTACGTAGTTTATAAGAATGTTCTCTAGAACTATCTTCCCGGGCCGAAATCCAGGAACCTGATAAGAAGCAATAGCAGGGACCTTAGCATAAACTGTAGAATATAGAGCAGCACACAGTAAGGGACACCATCCTTCTTTGATGAAACCTTGCAGAGATATCTCATTTCCCACTTTGGAATTCTCTGGTGGATCATACCCATGCAAGAACCAAAAGACGCAACCAAGATCCCATCTTTTCTACGCCAGATCAACCAAATCGCGCAAATTCCCAAGAGCAGCCCAATATCCTGGAGGCAATCAAGAAATAAAAATAATCCAAGCGCAAGAACCGAGGCGCTAACCTGGTGGATTGGGGGTACTTGCAGTTGGTGCAGACGGGGCACTCGAGCAGCTCGTGCACGCTCATCGCCGGCGAGATCAGCGGTCCGGTAATCCCGCCGCCGGACGCGCCCCCGCAGCTGGGGACGACTCAATACTCGCCGCCGCAACAGCCGCAGCGGTGGCGGCGGCGGCGGAGGTCTTGAGGAAGAGGCGGGGCAGGTTGGACGACACGGCATCGTCGCCTCCATGCCGTCCAAAGACGACACGCACTTGATGCTGTCGATCATGTCCATGGCCGCGGCGGCTGAATCAGGGGCAATGGCGGCGCGGGGCTAGCGAGGCGGCTTACAACTCCGCCAAGTACTGGCTGTGCCACCGCAATCCAACCCCGAGTCATCCAATCCGACCCAGGCACACAAGGAAAAAAAACAAGGCGCAATTCAGACGGCCGGTCATCCAAGAACACACCAAAGAACCAAACTTTCCTCTTCCCAAGAAACAAAACCCAATCTCAGCGTTCCTATCTTACCCGCCTACGTCCGGCGGCCCAGCGGGGGGGCTCACCTGCGGCGACATGGCCCTCCCAGGCGAGAAGCAGGCGTCCGTACCGTGCAGGCCGTCCATGGTGACGGCGGCCAGGTCGGATTGGGCTCAGGCACCAATCGGGAGGAGCCTCCTTCCTCGCCTAGTGGTCGCCCCTCGGTGGGTCCCTCGGCTCGGCCCTCCTCACCTCGCCTCCTCCCGTCGTCCTCTTCTCCTTCTCGGGATGGAGGTGGCTCCCGCCTGCCGGCCTCCCTCCTCGGCAGACGGGCTTCAGCTCGGGCCTCAACGCCCGTGCACGACGCGGTGCAGCGCGGGTGACGACATGGGAGGAAGAGAGCGGGCGGTGGCGAGGAGGTGGGCGACGCGGGCAAAGCGACAGTTGGAGGGCAGGAGGCGGGCGGCAGGTGGGAGAGATAGATGGTGGGAGCAGTTGCGGGAGGCGTGGGAGCCAGGAGGAGAGGGAGGTGGGTTGTTACTGTCGTGCTGTGCGAAGCATCTAGCCGTTCATTCTCTAGTCTTTGATCGGACGGACGGGATCTGTGGTGAGAGAACGGACGACAATAAACTTCTTCTGTTAAGTAGTGTGTATATATATATATATATATATATATATATATATATATATATATATATATATATATATATATATATACAAACACACAGCTCTTTCACCAAGAGTATAGTTCGATTTTATCGTGTCTCCAATTTATTGGCTCGAACTTGACCGTATCACCGTGTCAATACGATTTGATTCATGAAATAATTCGTCACATGGCTCCTTTACCATCTTGACACACACAAGTTGAAAGAAATCGAACTAACTCTTGGAACCCTTTCTTTACTCGCATTCATTAATCAGTGGGACATGCATGACTCATGGGAGAGATTTTTACCAGATTTGGTAAAGATGTACGTACGAGGCTCAATTGGTAGTGAAAAAACAGAAAATACGTATTCATCCCACCATTTTACATATGGGTAGGCTTCATCGCTGAAGCCTATCCACCGGCGCCCGAACCACCCCCCCCCCCCCTCAACCGTGACTGCGTCAAAAAAGAAGAAGAAGAAGCAGGAGGCAGGAGCAATCCGAGAGGCGAGATGGACGGGACTACGGGAGCAAAAGCAGGAGGCCGAAGCAGCAAAGCGCCGAAGCCCAGGCCCAACTCACGTCCGCCCACGTCCCCACTCCCCACCGGTCCCACACGGCAATCCCTTCTCACGTTTCCCTCTTCCTGTCTCCCAAAATTCCCCAAATCGGCAAAACCCCGATCGATTCCCCAAATCCCCAGTCGATAGTGAGGAGAAGCTCTGCTCACCTGAGGCTTGGGGCTGGTCGTTGCTGCTTGTAGCAGGCGGCTTAGCTAGGGTTTTACCCCGCGCGCGGCCATGGAGGGGGCGGAGATAGGCCTCGTCCTCGCCCGCGCGGCCGCGCCTCCGACCTCCGCTCCAGCCTCCAAGATTTCTGTCTGCGTCGCTGCGGCAGTTGCCCAACCGCCGCCGCAGAGAGACGCCGAGGCGGCGGCGAAGCGGTTGGGTGTCAGGGAGGAGGAAGTGGAGAGCCTGATCGGCATGAACGACGCTCTCGAGTCGCTCGAGCGGCAGCTCGCCTCCCTGCAGGTCCGATTCTTGGGGCTCTCGTCTCGTAATCGGTCTAGTTCTGTTCATTCGGCAAACGTGGGTTTTTTTTCTCCTTTTTGGCGCGTCGTAAATTGGTGATGTGCGTGGTAAATCGGTGATGGTAAAGTTATTAGTCATTTAGTCCTTGTTCTATATGGTAAGTTGGGGTATTCTCTGTGATAGGATTTTCTGAGAGATATATGAATTATGGATTGTGGCATTTGTGTGCTCAACATGGTTTCTGCCGTCCTCATTTAATCTGTTGCATTCAATTGGCATAACGACACCGTAATGTAACAAAGCTTTCCTTGACAAAGTTGCCTGATGCTTTTGCTAATATTTTTTAATAATGCCCGAGTGGAGCGTACTTTCCCAAATCTTCTATCTACTGTTCTACCTATTGTGGATTCCTTCACGGGCAAGACCTACAACAGACGCAAGAAGAATCGAGGAGTCGCACGCCAGGTTATGAGCAGCAAGGTAATAGATGATGTATCCGTTTAGGACTCTTAATATTAGGAAGGTTTTAATTAGGAAAGGTGTATTAGATAAGATTGGGAAGAGTTTGTTAGGAACTATTGTTAGCCTGGCGCTGTTATAAAGTGACCAATCTTTGTAATTGAGGGAGGTAAGCAATAAAGAAGTCTTTCTCTTAAAAACTTGAAGCATCAGAGCCTCCTATCACGGCCGGGGGAGAACCCAGCCGTGACTAGGAGGGCGATACTTCGTCCTTCGCCTGTCGCTATCCCCTGTGTTCCCATCCTGGTGCGTATCTGTTAGATGCTTAGGATCATCTAGGTGTAGATAGGAGGGTGAATGGCTTACTGGTTGATACAAATTCGACCTAGAACATGCTTCGGGAGAGGGAGACAGAGAGAGAGAGATATATAGATGTATCTCGACTGCGGTTTGGAGGAGGAGGAGCCGCCCATGGCAATGTCGGTGATGTAGGGCGTCGGGAAGGGACGCCATGAGTCCCATGCGGTGTAGTCGTCGGTGGTGGCGCTTCCGTCATTGGCAAGACCCTCTTAGATCGGTTAGGGTTTTGTCGGTGGGGTTTGTGGCGGCAATGAACTCGTCGTCCGTGCCCCCTACCCCCACCTCTCTTTTTATATGGCGTCTGGCGACAGGGCCCACCACCAATTAATTTGGCGCCGATCGATCAGCATGATTAAGGGTGGCATTTGGTAGTTGGGCCAAATGCCCGAGATCACTCTAACATTCTCCCTTGATCTCAATCTATACTTTATCTTTAACTACTTTTGACTTTACACATTCCATCACAGATTAGTGCATAGAACATGTCTCATCGTCACGGTCAATCGCCGATAGATTCAATGACTACAATACACCTCTCTGCATCAAATAGTTACTTTAATCTTTTGGGCCATCTTTTAGTCCAGAATCATAGGCTTTCCTTAAACCCATGCTCTACATGTTCTCTCAACATGTTGGGTGGTAAGCCTTTAGTAAGCGGATCCGCTAGCATCTTTCTTGATACTTATATGCTCAAGACTTATAATTTGATCCCGAACTTTATCTTTCACAACATAGTACTTTATGTCAATGTGTTTGGCAAAGACCACTTGACTTATTGTTGTGGGCATACGCTATCATGGGTTCATTATCGCAATACAACTTAAGTGGTCTATTGATGTCGCCAACCACTTTTAAACCGGTATGAACTTTTTAGCCGCTTCACCGCCTCAGTAGCCTCATAACATGCTACAAACTCTAAGATACATTGTGGACGATGTAGTGACGGTTTGCTTTGAGCTTTTCCACGATATAGCTCCTCCTCGAGAGTGAACACATATCCGGATGTAGACTTTCTATCATCTCCGCAAAATCGTAATCAGATACCCCACTATATGGAGTAACTCGATCTTCAGTATGTCATCATGAGGCCTTTTGTTCCTTGCAAATAACGCAAGACTTTCTTTATCAATTTCAATGTTCTATTCCGTGATTGCATCGAATCGCCAAGTAACCCAGAACAAATGCTAAGTCGTATGCAGTGCACTTGAGCATACCGTAAGCTTCCGACACCAAGCATATGGAACCGCTTTCATTTGATCGATCTCATATTGGTTCTGGGGCATTGAAAATCCCCATATCTCGTCGCCCTTGACTATAGGTGCGTATGAAGGACTACATTTATGCATCCCAAATTTCTTTAAGACTTTCTCTATGTATGTCTTTTGTGATAGTCCCAATATCCCTTTGTTTCTATCCCTGAATTTCGATCCCTAGAACGAACGAAGCTTTACCAAGATCTTTCATATCAAAGTTTGAGGACAAAAACTTCTTTGTCTCCAATAGCAGGCGACATCACTACTAGCCAAGAGGATATCATCCACATACAAGATTAGGAAGATAAACTTCCCATCTTTAAACTTTGCATAAACACGCTTGTCCTCTACATTCTCTTTAAACCCAAATTTTCTTATTGTCTCACAAACTTCAAGTACCACTTGCCTTGAAGCTTGCTTTAACCCATAAATCGATTTCTTTAGGCGGCATCCCATTCTTTCATTTCCTTCCATGACAAAACCTTTCGGTTGTGCCATGTAAACATTTTCCTCCAAATCCCCATTAAGAAATGCCGCCTTTACATCCATCTCGATAACTCTAAATCATAATGTGCTACTAATGCCATTATGATTACGAAGAATCTTTACATGAGACCGGAGAAAAGGTCTCATTGTAATCAATCCTTCTCTTTGCGTAAATCCTTTTGCCACAAGTCGCGCTTTGTATCTTTCTACATTCCTTGGGAGTCAAGCTTTGTCTTGTAGACCCATTTACTGACCCTCTTGCTTTTGGCTCCTTTAGGAATAATTTCCAAGTCCCTGACTTTATTAGTCTTCATGGACCTCATTTCCTCTTCCATGGCTTCAAGCCATTTTGAGGAATTTTCGCTTCTCATGGCTTCTTCAAATGAGGTGGGATCATCATCCATTTGATATTCCTCTCAGATGATAAATCGATAATCATCGAAATAGCCGATCTTCTTACTCTTTGAGACCTCCTGGCCTCCTCATTTGGTACATCTTCTGCTTTGAGGTCTTTGTTGCTCCCCATCTCGTGGCAATAGGTTCTATAGGATCCTCAAGAACAGTTCCTCATTATCATTCATTGTTGCCACAGAGGAACAATAACAGTCTTGGCACCACAGTTGTCTTGCACCGCTTGCAAATGACAAAGAGCGGTGTGAAGAATGGCTCTTGAATCATCGGAGCGGCGATACACCCGCTTCTCTTCAAGATCAATCTCACGAGCTACCATACTTCCTCTCATCATTTCATCCTCTAAGAAGACAAAGGTGTCTCGCTTTCTACAAACTTTGTATATCTGTGCGACAAGAGAAACGAAAACCTTTTGACTTTTCAGGGTAGCCAATGAAATGGCAACTTACTGTTTTGGGATCAAGCTTCCCAAGGTTTGGGTTAAATACTTTAGCCTCAGCAGGACTCCCCCACACACGTAAGTGGTTTAATGAGGGAACTCTTCCTGTCCACAACTCGTACGGTGTTTTGGGCACCGACTTACTAGGCACTCTGTTGAGAATATGAATGGCGGTTTTCAACGCCCATCCATAGACTCAATGGCGGTGTGGAATAGCTCATCATGCTTCGCACCATATCCATCGAGTACGGTTGCGTCTTTCAGCTACTCCATTTTGTTGAGGTTCGCCCGGTGTAGAATACTGGGCTACTATACCATTTTCCTGTAAAAACCTTGCAAAAGGTCCAGGAACTTGTCCATATGGGGTATGTCGACCGTAGTACTCCCCCGGTCGATCGGACTATCTTAATCTTTAAATCGTGTTGGTTTTCAACTTCACCTTAAATATCTTGAATTTATCCAAGGCTTCATTTCTTTCTTTGATTGGATAAATATATCCATAACGGAGTAATCATCCGTGAATGTTATGAACGAGTCATAACCATCCACACTTTTCACAGAAAAGGACCACAAATGTCTGTGTGAATAATTTGTAGAACTCCCGTGCTTCTTTTGGCGCCTTTCTTAATTTTCTTTACATATTTTCCTTTAATGCATTCTCTGCATTGTTCTAAGTCTGAGAACTCTAATGGAGGAAGAATGTCATTCTTAACTAGTCTTTCTATTCTCCCTCAAATATGGCCTAAACGACAAAGGCCATAATTTCGACGACGATCTAGAGTTCTCTTCGCTTTTACGCTTACATTTGTAGACGAGGATTCATTCACTTTCGCACGCGACGCTCCCATTATCGCATTACCCACATTCACATCATCACGTAATGATAACAAATAAAGCTCATTTTGTAAGATGGCAAGACCAACACATTCTTTATTAAACATTATTTCACACTTGCCGCTTCCAAAATGACAATCATAACCATTATTGTCCAAACATGAAACACTAATCAAATTCCTCTCAGAAGAGGAACATAAAGAACATCTCTAAGTAAAAGAGTGAAGCCATCACTAGCTCTAATGAAAGATCGCCAACGGCTTCAACTTCACTTTGACTCCATTTGCGACTTTAACGCATCTTTCTTTTCTTTGCATAGTCCTCGCCGAACGGAATCCTCAGAAGAATTAGCAACATGAACAGCTTGTTCTGAGTCAATCCACCAAGTAGATTTGAATATTGTACATATAGGGATTCATTTATAAAGGTAATAATGTTCTCACCTTTCTTTGCCATTATCATCTTTAAGTAATCGGACAAATCCTTCTTGTAGTGTCCTTGTCTTCTTGCAAATGAAGACACCGATCTTTGTCTCATCGCAAACTTATTTTGTTGAGGCCGATGGACATGAGCTTTTCCCTTGTTCTTTGAGGAGAAGTTATCATTGAAGTTCTTTTTCTTGTTGTCCTTCACATAGTTGATAGAACCACCATGTGAGGATTTAAATCTTTCCTCCTCTTGCACACACATAGCTATGCACTTTTCTAAGTCCCATTTCTCAGTCGCATGTTATAGTTGACAACGAAGGTCTCAAACTTTTCCTAAGAAGGAAGCAAAATCAAATGAATAAGGAACTCATCCTTGAGAGCCAAATCCATTGGTTTAAGCTTGATGCCAAATTGCTCATCCTTAGTATGTGCTCTCTTATGCCACCGCCACCACCGTAGTACCTTTCTCACAAGTCGCTTAATTAGTCAGGTAGCATAAGTCTTTGAAGAGCCAAGAACCGACTCTTTATTTTCTCAAGGTACTCTGTGACAAGAACACACTCTGCGATTGAGCCTGCACTGCGTGCTCAATCGTAGTTCTTTATCACGACCATACATTTCTTGTTGGTCAGGGTCCATTTCTTATGCTCAAGGTCATAAGACATCCGTAAGGAGCATGGTCCTCTCGCCTTTTCTCGCCAAGCAAGTGTCGCCCTCATTTTCTTTTCTCCGGGCGCCTCGCTCAGTGGGACGTCTTGTGGTGAGGACCCACCCACCTCACCAAGATAAACGCTAAGTCTATCTTTTCTTCCACTCCCATAGTTATCTCCTTTGAGAGTGGGATCTTTGATACAACTCATCAAGTTGTATCCGCCAAAAATAATTCAAATAAAAGTGAGAACATAATCGCAAAATTATATGCCTTATTTCCAACGTTGGTCAAAAATACGACATACAATTTTAATCTATACATTAAATCTACATCACCGCTATGTAAATAGAAATGATGCATTAAAAAAATATCAATTAGAAATTATAATATGTTATTATCAACGCTGGTCGAAAATAACAATATCATAATTCACAACAATTCTCAAAATTAAATTCTCCCGTTGGTTCAATTTAATTGAAAGAGTAATCAAACATTAACTTTTGCAGCGGAAACTGTAATTATTCTAAAAAAAAAAATTCATTATTCAGAAGCATTATACTGTACACATTTAATCTCTGAAAAAATTAACACGTTGGTGCAAAATTTACAGAGATTTGAATCAAATTCTATTCATCAAATACTCTAACAGTATCAACTCGTATCTCCTCTTGAGAATTTGAAGCTCCAGAGCCGGCGCCATATTAGTGAACTCTTGCCAAGGTATCATAAATTAAAATTTTCAACCTTTGATGGCGAAGAAGATCCATTGTCATGGTTGAACAAATGTGAGCAATTTTCTCGGGGCCAGCAAACCCTAGAAGAAGAAAAGGTTTGGCTGGCATCGCATCGTACCACCTGACAGGGGTGGTCCAGTAGTGGTATTATTAGTTGGAGCGAGACGAAGGATTACTTTCATCATTTCATGTGCTCGTTTTGCTCACTTCGTCAACTTGCATTTTGGACTGCCGATACGAAGTAATCCCTTGGGCGAATTGGTGCAACTTCGTCGGACCGGCTCAGTGGAGGACTATCAGTGGAAATTCCTGGCTCTCTTATGACGCACGGAGCCACTTTCACCACTCCAACAGGTTGGTTTGTTCACGGCAGGGTTGCAGAATCCATTGCGCATCGATGTCGAATTACAAAATCCAACAAATCTACAAACCTCTATGAGTTTAGCCCGCACATATGAACAACGCCTTCAAGAAGTTCCCCCGGAATCCAAACAACCATACAAGCCTTCGGCCTTAGCAAGGACTTCGCCCACAACTCCAATTCCAACAATACTTCTAGAACAAGCACTTAGCTCATTGCAAAGATCGGCAACAACCACGAATTTGCAAGGCACGCCAAGATGCATACTTTTAGCAAAGCGGCAGCGGCCGAGGTCACGATTCCAAATGATTAACTAAAGAAGAGATGGCAGATTGGCATGCCAAAGGACTATGCTTCAATTGTTCGAAAAAGTTTCACCGAGATCACAAATGTTCCATGAAGGGCATCTTTCTTTTGGAATTAGAAGATGAGGAGGATGACGAACCTAGCCCAGAGATTTGTCATGTGGGGTCGCTGTCTACTACGGCGCCATTACAAGCACAGAGCAAATGCCCTAGCGGCAGCGCAAATGCCCTAGAGGTCGATAAGAGTCCAATGTATCGCTTTAGGCGCTTGCAATTAGGAAGGTTTCAATTAGGGAAGTTTGTATTAGGAAGAGTAAGAGTTAGAGTCCTAGTCCAGAGAAGGATTAACCTTCTATTTCATATAAGAGTTAGAGTCCTAGTCCAGGGAAGGATTAACCTTCTATTTCAAATTGTACTCCTATATAAGGAGCATATGCAGTAATAGAAAAACCAGCAAATGATTGGGAGTTACCCAATCCCCTGCCCGTGCGCACTGTTCATACGCGCCATCCATCCTCCCTGTTCGCTGCTGGCAGCTAGGGTTCCTCCTGGCCGTTGCCCACCACGGTGTCCCGACGCAATCCTCATCCTCCTGAATTGATTCTTTCCTTCCGCCTCCTCTCCCAGCGCTCATCTCCTGACAGATTTCTCTACACGCGTTAACCGGCATACGTTTGGGATGCACTATGTAGCTCCGTATCCAATTAGCTAGACATCAGCTTGTGGCCCTCGTGGATTCAGGATCCACACATACATTTGTTGCCGAGGAAACAACAAAGCGACTCGGCATGGTTGTCTCACCCAAGCAAGGTCTTCAGGTAGCTGTGGCAAATGGTGACCGGGTGAACCGTGCAGGCCTTTGTAAAGTTGTACCTCTCGAATTCCACATAGATTGCTTCACAATACCATTGGAGGGATTTGAAATAGTGCTGGGGGTTCAATGGTTAAGGACGCTAGGACCAATTGTTTGGGACTTTGAAACTCTCTCAATGTCCTTTTGGAGAACTGACCATCAGGTCACATGGCATGGGTTGGGAGCACAAGTGAGCCAACCGTTTGTGCGCAACATGGCGTCTAGAGACCTCCTGAGTGATCTACTTCAGTGTAACATCCTGTTTTTCAGAGCTTTTTTTTGAAAATTTTCAAAATTTAAAATTAACCATTTGGTTTATTGAATTAATAAAGCTTAAACTTGAAATTTTAGAAAATAAAAACAACTTAATTGAGTTAATCAAACTTCAATTAATTCCAAACTTGGTTTATTTGCATTTTTGGGATTTTATCGAATTCAAAGTCAAAAAGAGTGCATTAAGTCAAAAAGCAAGTTGGAGAAGGGTTCTCGATGGCCGGAGCGGCCAGATTTGCCTTGGCGCATATTAACGGCCGCGACCGGATGGGAAGACGGCAGCAAGTCTGATGGAGTCGCTCTTGCGAAGGGCGAAGTTTGCTCAATAGAGCGAGGGGTCGCAAAATGGGGCTTGGTCTTGACTTATAGTCGGCGGGATGGGAAGCCGGACGATGTGCTCGATGAGGCGCTGCGGCGTGGGCAAGCGGCGATGGGATGGCGAAGCTCCTTGTAGCGGGGCGACGAGCGGCGATCGCGCTGCTTTGCCATGCGCATGGATGACGCGTGGGTGGCCAGGAGAGGCTAGGTGGTGTCTTGAGGGCGAGGCAAGGTGGCGCCAAGGCCGAGTCGTGGCGTTATTGAAGCGGCCGGGCGATCTACCGTGGAGAAGACGAGCGGTATGGCGTGGCGGTGGAGTTCTGGCGTTTGGGGCCCTTTGGCGCAAAGTAGAGGAGAGATGAGGCGCGGCCATGGAAAGAAAGGTCAGAAGAAAAGTCATGCGGAAGGAGTTCGACGAGAGTTGGGCAACAGTGAAGGAAGATAGGAAATGGGCTGATTCAAATTCAAGACAATTAAATTTCCAAATTTTTTGATTTTCAAATTTCAAAATTCAATCAATTCAATTTAGTTCTAGAAAATAGCAAATAAGGTCCAAAAATTATGGAAAAATTTACGAAATTTCCTAAAACATCTTGATTTAGATAAAATATTTCCAACTTAACATTGGTAGTTAATTTTGCAAATAAATTATTTTGGATTTAAAATAAATAGGAAATAGTTTTTAAAATTATAGAAAATTCAGAAAACCCAAGGAAAATAATCAAAATTTTATTTTTAACTTTAAATCCAATAAAACCCAGAAAAATCAATAAATTAAATTGAAAAGCATTAAAACTCTTTTAAAACTCATAAAATCTAATAAAATAGTATTTTATTAATTTTAAAATTGGTAACAGAACTTTGGGCTGTTACAGGGAGACCCATACCTTATTAGGAAGTTTCATTAAAACTTTTTAAAGAGTACTAAATGAAATAGGTACATAGAATAATTTCCAGTTATTGTTTAATATTTATTTCAATTATAATTATGGGAATTCGTATCAAAATCAAAATGATTATTTTATTTTATTTTTATTGTGAATTTCAGTTTTGTGTTGGATTTCGTACACAAATCTAATTTCCAATTTTGTTTATTTTTTTTATTATGAATTATAATTATTTAAGGATTTTACTTATAAATTTGTATGGAAATCAAATTACTGATTTTATTTTATTTTTTATTCCGAATTTCAGTTTTATTGCACTTGACATTGACTCTTTCTTTTAATCTGGACCCATCACGATCGACGGTATAGATCTTTTTCTTTTTACACCGATTAACGTAGGAATTTCTAACCCCTGAGAGCGAACGTGGTGGTTTATTTTGACTCTGCTTTAATAAAATAATAGAAGGTATAACGTTATAAATTATAACGTATTTATATATGACAAATCTAATCTGTTATAGTCTGGACTCTCTAAGATCGACGGTGTAGATTTTTTTTAGATAAATCGGGAGGGGGAGACCCATACCTTATTTGGAAGTTTCATTAAAACTTTTTAAAGAGTACTAAACAGAAATAGGTACATAGAAAGACCAAGAAGGGAACATCGGTATCGGGGCAGGACACGGAGGTGCTAATGCTAAAGGCACACATCGGTGCTTAATAGCAAAACTAAAAGGCAAGGAAAATTAATTTTCAGAAATCAGGCTAGCTAGGCGGCCATTTCTTCCTTCTTTGTCGCCTCAAATAAAAGGCGTACATTTTTTTTCACCTATTAACTCCACGGATTAACGTAGTAATTTCTAACTCTTGAGAGCGAATGTGGTGATTTTTTTCTATGTTTTAATAATATAATAGATACCAGCCCAAGCACATTCGTTATGCAAAGTTATCCCCTCGAACAAAAGCTTAGTACATACTGATCAAACATATGAATAAATGACTACAAAAATTTCTAAAGCAGTAACAGAACATTATGCGGTTCAAGTGTCTGATATGTTCTCATTACATGGAATCAAATGCATGTTCGGAACAATATAGAAGCCAGTTCTTGAAAAAAAAGGAGAGGATAATATACAAACCTTCTACACGGAACACAAAAAATTCAAAGCAACAAAAAGATTGAGCATTCTGCTGCACAAAGAGACAGCTCATAGTTTCAAGTCCACTCAATGCATCCGGCCGAAAGTGCTGAGAAATTTGGAGCCAACAGCACAATGAGTAACTTCGAACATTGGAATGAGTAACTTGATTCACTTCAGCAACAATTGTGATCTGAAATAATTGAACAGGCAAATCTCATTTCAGGCCAGCTCAGCCTCCCGTCCGTCCTGACGATCTGACCAATGAGCAGCGACAACCATCCACTTCAAACATAATAAAACCAGTTTAAAAAAAGAGAAATTTTACCATGCATTCTACTAGTAGTTTATGGTGGCAGTATAAATCAAATCTTACTATTGATTTGTTAAGGGCACAATAGAATTTTCTTTGTATTTATAAGTTTTTCGTCAAGGTATTATAGATTTTTCCAACTAGGGTTGAACATATTACTCTTGTGGCATGTGATCCCCATATAGGCAATTACAAATGTAGTATCACTAAATCTTAACTAACATGAATCATTGGTTCAAAGAAAATGAACGGCCGTATTAAATTAAGTGTACATTAAAAAACTTAAAAAAAAGGCAAAAGTCACTAGTGTCATAAGAAGAATACGATCATAAGAAGGAACCGAAACTCACTAGTGTCATAAAGAAGAATATGGTCAGATGAGCAGTATCTTTGCTTGGTTAAGCCGACGGGGAAGGAAAAAAAAAGTAAATCTCATGTACAACATTCTGTAGTTGATTTAACAGCATATATGAGCGTCTCGGATGATTGGATGAGCTTATAATTAATAATACCTTAATTGGACGCAGCAGATGTAGATGCAGAACTTGGTTGGGCTTCTAAGCTCTGTGTGGCCTTGAGAATATACGGAAAACTGGCTTGGGACTGTTGGGATGTAGACTGGCCTCATTCTTGATGGAAGCCTTCCATGCCTCCACCTCTTCAACCCTCGCACCGCTGGGATCAATATCGACATGGAGTTTCCTGAGGGCAGAGAGATGGTGGATTCCAAGGCCACATGCAGATTGCACCTCAGGTGCTACGATCCGAATCGCGAATTCTTCCAGCTTTGGCATGGCTTCAGCTTCGAACATCAGACCCATGATGGAATCGAAGTAGAAGTACTTCAGACGTTGGAATCCGCCGTTGCATACGACGAGCCTTTCTTTGGGGTCATCTGCTTCTGATGTTAAAGTCAGGTTTAGCAAGGCGGGCAAGTCCCCGAGGATCTGGAAGGTTTCCTGAGTCACTTGATTAACTCTGATCTGTAGGAGGGTGAGGTTGGCCGATGAGGCCATCCACTCTGGAATCCCTATGAGGTAGCAACACCAGACGTCTAATTCCCGCAGGAGATGAGGAGGTGGGGACCATGAATACAAACGGCAGCCGAACATAGAACCATTATCATCTCCGTCAACGTGCAAACATCTAAGGTTTGAACTACCAAGTTTGCCAAGTGACGAAGCCAAGATATCTGCGTACGTATCACGGTGTGAGCCATCAACGAACCAATCTAGGCCGAGAGTTCTCAATTTGGTCAAATTGCCCAACTCCTGCAAAGAATTTATTGAGCTTTCGTCGTCCACAAATACTTCTGACAGTTCCTCTAGAGCTTGCATCTTACCCACCCCATCTGGCAATTTTACCCTACCAAGTAACCGTTTCAACCGTCGCAGCTTAACAATGCTTGCCGGCAATTCTCTTATACCAGTACTATATAGATCCAATGTTTCCAAATACTGTAGCTCACCTATTTGTTCAGGAAGATTTGTGATGCTATCTGCTTCAATCCGTAGGTACCTCAACTGAAATAGCTTCCCAATATTTCTAAGATTACAATTTTCCAACATACCAGTGGTCTCTATATCTAGCACTCTCAGAGCATGCAAGTCTGAAATAGAAGGCATTTGTACAGAATATCCAAATATGCCAAGAGATCGAACATGAGCAGTAACCATGGATGACATCACTATCTCGTTTTCTTGGCCACGGTAGTCAAGTGAAAGTCGACGGATCTTACAATTTTCTTGATCACCAACGAAAGTGATAAAATTTTCTTCGACTGCCTTGGATATAATGAGATCAAGAATCATATCATGCACCCGGCATGCATTTACGCTACCATCACGCTGGATATCTACTGGTTGGATCATACTTCTGTTTATAAGTTCATTAAAATAGCATTCCCCTTCCTCCATTAAATTTCTCCCGCCATAAACCTTGACAAATCCTTCTGCTATCCACCTACTTACTAGACGATCCCTCATAATTTCATAATCTTCTGGGAACATACTTAGATATAATAAGCAAGTCCTTAAATGGAGAGGAAGGTCATTATAACTCAAAGATAGTATCTTGTTCATTTCCTCCACATCAGAATTTTTCTCTAGTCCCAAACCAATCGAATTAAGGACCATTAACCAATCTTCTCTTGCATCTGATTTAGTTGTCAACAAACTAGACATCGTAATGATTGCCAATGGTAGACCACCACACTTTCTTATGATTTTAGTAGAAACTTCTTTCAGATGAAGAGGGCATTTGTCTTCAGAGCCAAATACTCTTTTGAAGAATAAACTTTTAGAGTCACCTTCACTTAGTGGGCTTAGTTCATATACAAGATCGTGGCGAGGGGAGCAACATGACTTGGCAACAGTAGCAATTCTTGTTGTCACTAGTATCCTACTACCACAAGTATTCTCAAGCAAGGCGCATTTAATAATCTTCCATGCTTGGGTACATGCTTGGGTACTCCATATATCATCAATTACAATAAAGTACCTAACAAATGAGAGATACTATGGTTCAATTTGGTTGTGTTAATTGAATACATACAGGATATAATATGAAAAGTAAATTGGTAGCTACAAGTAATGTTTCAATGTTGAGCTAATTAAAAATATGTAGGGCTTCAAATGAGTCGAGTATAAACGCTCAGCTCAGCTCGTCTTAAAAAACAAGCGAGCTCAATTTAAGTCAAGTTGTATATTGAGCTAGAGAGTGGGCTCATACTCGGCTCATAACGATCTCTAGTCAATCTCCAGGCAATTATAAACAATGAAGATGGTGTGCAAATCTATAAAAGAATTAAGGAGCTGACGTGACTGATGGTGTTAGTTGAAAGTCACATATATGGATAGATAAAAATCTCAAATATCTCATGTAAAACACATATGGTAACTAATGAACCTAATTTGACTTCTATCTATTAAAAGTAATGTAAGAGATATATTAGAATACGAGCTATATCGAGCTAATATTGAGCGAGATAACCTAAGCTCGAACTCAGCTCGTTTTTCACTCGGGCTCCAAAAGCTGCTTAAACTCAACTCATTTATTTTTTAGACGATCTAGAGTCGATCCAAAAAAACTGGTCGAACTCGAGCAACTCATAAGCCTCGAGCCTTTCTTGCAGCCCTACGTATATGTATGTTCATGGAAAGAATACTAGAGTATTCCATCATGTCAGTCTAAATAAAATTATATTTTTAACATATATATTCAATTCGTCTCGTATTATAAAGAATTACGGCTCGTTGAATAAAAAATGGGATGATTGGTAAAATGACCAGTTGTCCTATTTAAGAGGCCTTTGCACAACAGGTCCATTAATTACGGACATAATGTTACAATTAAGTTATGGTAGAATGACTTATAGAATACGAAATACAATTTGAATCCTAGAACGACTTGTAATAAGAAACAGAGGGCGTACCTCTTGTCCTTTAGGAAATCCGTGATTGCATTAATGAGGCATTCCTCGTCCCCTGACTCAGTTTGTTCATACTTTTGCTTTCTGATTTGAGAGAGTATGCTCCGTAAAATCTTTCTTGTATCGGGTTTTTGGGACACCGACACAAAAGCTCGGCAATCAAATTGCTCACCAACCTTCTGATATACTTGGTTGGCGACAGTAGTTTTGCCTAACCCGCCAGACCCCACGATTGACACCACCTTCAATGACTTCTCCTTCTCCCCATCATCCACCAATTTGATGAGCTCATCCCTCGGAACATCAGTGCCGACGAGGCTGGATGCCTCAGCATAGAGGGCAGGTAGCCGGGGATCGATGGGAACAACTTCGCTGCTGCCAGAGTCAAGGACAGCATCAAGCTTGTACCTGTCACGTCGCTGGCTTGCCTCGACGATGCGACTCTTTAGTTCTCCTATCTGCTCAGCGAACCCATGACAAGCTCCTAGCTCCTTCACTTTCTTGATCATCCCAGAAAATAACCGCTTGATACCTTTGGATTTGTCCGAATCCTGGTGGGGCCGATGCATGTAGTCGTCGATGCAGTCCTCGATATCATAGGCCATCTCCCTCACTTGGTTCCTCCACTCCTTCTGTTGTCGGTCGAGCACCTCTGTGTCGGCCAGCTTCTCTAAGAGAGCGTTCATGCTGCTCAGCTCATCCTTGAGGAAGGTGACATCGCTCTTCACTTTTTTTGGCAGCTTGTACTCCTCACCCAGCAGCGTGGTGAGCTTGGTGAGGAGGGACTGTATCACCCCCGAGGCGACGTTCACCGTGATTGCTTCCATCAACTACTCTGTTCTTTGCGTGGCGAAGCTTGTAGACCAGCTCAGACAGAACCTCAAGGTGATTTGCGGCTGCGCGAGTGAAGCAAAAGTAGAAGTTAGTTGCTGCTGCCAAGGATAGTATCTAAGAGTGGTTCAGATATCAGAAAATTTCACACAATAACTATGTTCATGCAAAATCGAGAACAAATTCGTGCCATAGTTGTAAGTACGTACGTACCTACTGTTGTTCCGCGGCCATGGCCTCACGCTGGCTAATGGACAACAATGGTGCAGCGAAAGATTCTAGGCGAAAGCTGGGTAGAGAAGAGAGGAGGAAGCTGGGGTGTCGGCAAGAATAAATAATTGATAGACCGACCCAGGCTCCACTCAACCTAAGGAAATATGCTTTTCTTTCTTCACTTGTTATTTTCGGCGCAACCTTCGGCGGAACTTCCTATAAGATTCACGCGTCCAAGATGGCCGCCCGGACGAGTATAAAGCAATAAAGCTTTCATCAAGTGGACGACCGGACGAATATAATGTGACTAACCAAGGGTGATGTTTCGGTGAGAGCATCTTGACCAATGATGCTGCTAGCAAACAGATGTTAGGCTGGCGCGATATGAGTGAGAGAAGTTTCCAGGGCGTAGCCACGACGAAAATAGAGCAGTGTTCTAATGTTAAAGGTAACGCAAGACATATTTAGTAAATATATATTAAACGGTTTTATATAATCCAAATTTATAGATAATTAAAAAAAAATACAAAATACAGTAAAAATAGTACATCCCTAATAGTGTTAGCCAAATGATCATAATTATACACAAGTAGTAGTTAGGGTACTATAGGTGTGACTGGCAAGGCAATATGGGCGACCAAGATGTGTATTGCTGTAGTATGCATGCCGCAACAGCAGAGACCCGCGAGATGGCTCCTCCTCAAATCCCTAAATCTAAGTCCAAAGGTAAATATAACTTAACTAACTAAGCATGGGGATTTAAAGAAATTAGATGAAAATGGAATTGATTTGTGATTTGAGATTGGTGGATTTGCTAGATTTGAGGAGTTATTTGAGCGTTGCGTTGTTTAGACTGACCTCAAGTATCGGCGCAAGTGGAAATACTGCGGTAGCCAGAGAAGCACAAGTTGACGATGTTCAAGCTGTGTTGTTGTGGTAGCCGGCAGCCCCAGAGCACAAGTTGATGTAGAAGATACAGAAGCACAACGTCCAGAAGGTCCAAAACCACTGCAAGAAACTGAAGGTATTAAGGATTTCAACTGGATGTTCACGTTGTATGTCTTGCGTTGCTATCGGATAATACCATTGATTCGCCCCGTCCGACCTAAATTTTAATCCTGAGTCCGCCGTCATGGGTGGTGAGTAGGGGCGAATCTGGGCCTCGGGTAGGGTGGGCTACAGCCCGAGGCCCGAAAAAATAGCAGTGCAAAAAAAATTACATATGGGCCAAAAAAAATGGATGCAGCCATTTAGCCCGAGGCCTAGCCATCCGAGCCGGCCCAACCCACGCGCAGACACGCTGACACCTCCTTCCCCAGTTCCCCCACTCCATCCACATCCAAACGACCAGACCTAATCCCCTTCCCCCACTCCATCGGCGACGCGCCCGCCCGCCCTCCCCGGCTCCTCAGGCCTCCTCATGCTCGCATCACAACAAGCCATCCGTGGTTCGCTCGTCCGTCTCCGCCCAGCAGCAGTACCATGTCATCCTCGACGGTCGACGAGCGCCTTGGCGGCTGGCTTTCTCGGCAACCGACGACTGCGACGCAGCGCCTCTACTCTCCAGGCTCCAAGGTGAGCCGGTGAGGGCTCCCTACCTCCTTCGATGTAGCAGCAGCAGCGCCTCCAAGTTCCAGGTGCTCCACCGCTCCCTTGCTCTTGGCCCTGTGCGCCCGTGCTCCGACTTGGCGGCCTCACTGTGCTAGTGGGCCACTCGTCCTGCGCTCCTGTCGTCCTACGCTCGCCTTCGGCCCGCTCCCATGCCCCCAGTTCAGCCCCTCTCTGCTGCGTTACCAATGGCCTAAATTAGGAATTGAGGTAATGAGATCTGGTGAATGGTGGTGACTGTGTTATGTGATGTCTAAATAAATGTGATTTTGTCTATATCAAGATGCTCAATGAATCACTGTTGGATATGATCAGGTCATATGGACTATGGTTGATTACTTGATTGGTTGTAGTCTCGTAGAGTGTAGACTTGTAGTTCTTCTGTTCAAGACTCAGGGGCATTGTGCAGTGTGCCGTGTGCAGATAATGGAGTAATGGACCATATGGTTGTAAACTTGTAGTTCAGTAGTTGCTCGACTTATACTGCTTTGGTTCCTTACTTCCTTGGTACAAAATTAACTTGTTGCCTACATATTGTTAATAAGTGTATTGCTTATTTAGGAATTAGAGATACAAAATGAAGAGGAGCAAAACATTGTCATCTTATTTTTCAATACAAACACAATAGTCCAACCAATCTGTTCCAGAAACAGTTGGAACTGGAGCTACACTACACCATGGCATAGTATTAAGGTAATAATCTATCAGGGAAGAATTGGATGAGAGACCAATTATGTGTCGGCAATGTTCAAGATATTACGGGTCCCGTTATCTGCCGGCAATAACTATTGTGTAGAACAACTTATCTGTCAGCTATGTTTTTATTTTAGCAACAACACATCTGCCTTAGAAAAAATAAACTAGGTCAACATATCTGCTGAGCAAAACATTGGGCGGGAAGGTGAAAAAGAGAGGACCTCGTATCTGCTGGGCAAAACAATTGAGCGCGTATGTGAAAAAACAGAGGAGAGAGAGGCGCGAAAGGGTCTGAAGACCTGAACAAATTAGCAATTTTGGCATTTTCTGGCCCCTGCTTTTCATGTAAAATATCTCACATATATATGGATAGATAAAAATCTCAAATATCTCATGTAAAATACATATGGTAACTAATGAACCTAATTTGACTTCTATCTATTAAAAGTAATGTAAGAGATATATTAGAATACGAGCTATATCGAGCTAATATTGAGCGAGCTAACCTAAGCTCGAACTCAGCTCGTTTTTTCACTCGGGCTCCAAAACAGGGGCGGAAGTACATAGGGCTATCCGGTGTCACAGGACACCGGGTCTTCCGGAAAAAATAGTAGATATTATCATGTATATACTATGCGTGCACCCCATAGCTTAAAAGCTGTGCACCCCGGTTCAGCCCAACATCTGGTCTCTTGCAGTCTTTTGCCGCATAAATTACTATTTAATAAAGTGTTTCTTGAAAATTATATATGATGTTATATGTATGGTAAAGTAGTGAACCCCGATCATTTTCGTTCTAGTTCCGCCCCTGCTCCAAAAGCTGCTTAAACTCAACTCACTTATTTTTTAGACCATCTAGAGTCGATCCAAAAAATGGGTCGAACTCGAGCAACTCATAAGCCTCGAGCCTTTCTTGCAGCCCTACGTATATGTATGTTCATGGAAAGAATATTAGAGTATTCCATCATGTCGGTCTAAATAAAATTATATTTTTAACATATATATTCAATTTGTCTCGTATTATAAAGAATTACGGCTCGTTGAATAAAAAATGGGATGATTGGTAAAATGACCAGTTGTCCTATTTAAGAGGCCTTTGCACAAGAGGTCCATTAATTACGGACATAGTGTTACAATTAAGTTATGGTAGAATGACTTAGAATACAAAATACAATTTGAATCCTAGAACGACTTGTAATAAGAAACAGAGGGCATACCTCTTGTCCTTTAGGAAATCCCTTATTGCATTAATGAGGCATTTCTCGTCCCCTGACTCAGTTTATTCATACTCTTGCTTTCTGATTTCAGAGAGTATGCTCCGTAAAATCTTTCTTGTATCGGGTTTTTGGGACACCGACACAAAAGCTCGGCAATCAAATTGTCCACCAACCTTCTCATATACTTGGTAGGCGAGAGTAGTTTTGCCTAACCCTCCAGACCCCACGATTGACACCACCTTCAATGACTTCTCCCCATCATCCACCAATTTGATGAGCTCATCCCTCGGAACATCAGTGCCTACTGTTGTTCCGCGGCTATGTCTTCACTCTGGCGAATGGACAACAATGGTGCAGCGAAAGTTGCGTAGAGAAGAGGAGGGAGGCTTGGGTGTCGGCAACAATAAATAATTGAAAGGCCCAGACTCCACTGAACCTAAGGAGAAAGAATAATAATATGCTTTTCTTTCTTCACACGGTATGATAAGGCCCGCGAATTTGCTAATTGCCCATACTTTCGGCGCAACTTTTTCTCTCTTTTTTTCCACTACTGAATAACGAAGTTAACGGTTTTGCAATGTTTCAAACGTTTCACCTAGATACTTTCAGCGCAACTAAAGTAATATTCGAGCCAAGCTAAACTTTGGCAATGTCGCTGGCCACTGACCGAGATGCTGCCAATCTGCAAATGGATTGGAGCGCAAAAGACAAGCAAGCGTATCAAAGCCAATCTGAAAGAATTATAGATGATATGCACAACATTAGTTTGGTAGGCCATGTTCGTAATGCAGGATTCCTATGGGAATTCCGTATGAACCTCACATCAAGCGAGGGTGCATGTTTCGCTTCCTACTAAATCCCTATAGAATTATAGATGATATGCACCGGTTTCTGAACTATGGCCTAAGCAATTATACTAAGCGAAAGCAATAAAGCTTCCCTCAATTTTAGTCCTCCCGTGTGCGTATGCCAACGAGAAGAAAAGCATGCTCTGGGGTCAACCACACCACGCACAACACGAGTGTGATGTTTCGGTGAGAAAGCATGGTTGCGTTAGAGCCAAGCTTAACAACTTTCCTCCCATGTGCGTTCACACACAAGTGTGATGTTTCGGTGAGAAAGCATGGTTGCGTTAGAGCCAAGCTTAACAACTTTCCTCCCATGTGCGTTCACACATAAGTGTGATGTTTCGGTGAGAAAGCATGGTTGCGTTACAGCCAAGCTCAACAACTTTCCTCCCATGTGCGTTCACACACAAGTGTGATGTTTCAGTGAGAAAGCATGGTTGCATTAGAGCCAAGCTTAACAACTTTCCTCCCATGTGCGTTCACACACAAGTGTGATGTTTCGGTGAGAAAGCATGGTTGCGTTAGAGCCAAGCTTAACAACTTTCCTCCCATGTGCGTTCACACATAAGTGTGATGTTTCGGTGAGAAAGCATGGTTGCGTTAGAGCCAAGCTCAACAACTTTCCTCCCATGTGCGTTCACACACAAGTGTGATGTTTCAGTGAGAAAGCATGGTTGCGTTAGAGCCAAGCTTAACAACTTTCCTTCCATGTGCGTTCACACACAAGTGTGATGTTTCGGTGAGAAAGCATGGTTGCGTTAGAGCCAACTCAGCCAAGTGTTTCGGTCTTTCCGTGACGTTGCCCAATGATGCAAAAAAAAAAAGAAGGTTACGCTAGCAAAAAAAACTTTCGTTTTTTTTTCAGTGGGCAGGGAAAGGACCGAAATGACCGAAATAAAAGCCAGTAGGCAAATTGAAGATGAACAACACCAGATGCTAAAGACGATCATACTAGTGCAACAAACCACATGTTAAGGCCTTATTTGGAGCAGAGGATTCCGAGAAGAATTTATGCAAAATCCTACCGGTAATCTGACATGCTTCACAGACGACGTTCTGGCAGACGATGCCCACCCGTCCGTGGGCCATCCCGACCGATCATCAAGCCTCCTCCGTGCCGGCGGGCACCTCCTTGTAACATCCCAAAATCCGAATTTTGGGATTATGTAATATAAATACATTAGAGAAATTACTTTGATCATTTGCATATGAAATATACCATGTTTGGATTTGGTTTTGAATTAAAAGCAAAAAAGTTGAATTACAAACAAATAGGTGCTAAAAAGAAAATAGATGAAACAAAGTAAAAATATTTAATAAGAGAATTATTTCGGGCATATTATCTCAGGAACAATTCACTAAAACTTTTATATGAAATCTTGTTAAGAGAAATAATTACAAATACATAAGAACAGAACATTGTCCGAATTTTAGAGAAATTCACATAAAATATTAACCTCTGAAAAATTTACAGGATAAACAAGTTTAGTCCAGAAATCTACCCAAAAAATTTCATTAAATTCCGAAGTATTCTCCTTAGTAAATAAAATCGGGAATTAAATCAGCCGAAAAATGGAAAAAAAAAATCCTAACCCTAATTCACCTCTCTCTCTCTCTGACCTGTGGGCCCCACCCACAGGGATCTTCTTCCACCTCGTGGCGCTAAGCGCCAGTGCACCATCACGAGCGCATCGCCGTGCGCACGGATTCCGCCCACGGTTTCCATCGGTCAACTACTCCTGCCGCTTCGCCGGTCGCCTCCGCGCCCATCCCTGCTTAGCCAAGCCCCCATGCCTGCCCGTACGTCGGAGACTCCGCCAAGTTTGCCCGCGATCACCTCGGCCTCTACCTTGCCAATCCCCGCCTCTCCGTCTATAAAAACCGCACCTAAGCTTTGTCATCTTCTTTCCCTACTCCATGCGCACCTCCTCACTCCTTCTCCACTGAAACGAGCCCAATCACTCGGAGAGCACGAGAACTAATTCGGCCGTGCACCACCACCTTCGTCACCGACATCGTGAAGGGCTTGGTCTCAATCCTATCACATCATATCGCTATCTCGAACATTGTAGTCCTTTCCCCTCACTCAATTTGGCCTTTGATTCGCAGGATCAGTTGAATTGACCCTTCTTCGTCGCCTCCGGCCAGAATCACCGCCTCAAGCATTGCCGAAGCCTTACTGCACCTCAAGTCGATTCCTCACGCTCGGAGCATCAACTGAGTACTAGCAAGCTTCCTCGGCTGTCAATCGAAGCTCTCCTTCGGCCACTCTTCTTCTCCACGCGCAGCCCACCTCACCGCCTCGGCTCACCGTTGACCAACCGTCTCCGACCACCTTAGCCCCTCCACGTGAAGAATCTAGGCCCCATGTGCAGTGTTTTGGTAATTATAGACAACCATGTGTTTTGTACTAACTCGCTTTATCAATAAGTTACTAGGGTTATTCTTGGACTAAGACGGAAGAATGCTAAAGGATCTCATCTCACTTAAGGTAAATGTATCTAGTTGATAGGACATTTTCTTAGTTTTACCGGTCTAGAAGATTGAAGGATAAAAGACCGGATTGAAAGTGTAGAAAGCCGTACTATAAAGAGGGATCAAATGTCTAGTAACTTGAAAGGAAAAGATGCCACATGCTCAATCTCACTTGGTTTAAAACTTGTATTCATTTGAAGTTGTCTGGCCTTTATTTAAATGTGCTTTATCTTCTTGGCTGGACTGACCGTAGTTGATTGGCCAGACTGACCAAAAACCTGAATCAACGCTGCGGTCAGCTTTTTCCAGTAAGCTCCTTTTCTGCAATTTCAACAGCCGGACTAACCATTGGTATTAGTCTGGAATGACCGGACCTCCAGATCGAGTGTCCCGGTCAGCCTTTTCCAGAGGAAGGAGTTTTTCGTATTTGGCTGTGATTCTTAAGGTCAGACTAACCGCCGACATAAGTCCGGACTGACTGGACACCCGGGTGAAAAGACCCAGTCAGATTTTTCTAGAGAGGGATCTTTTTGTGTTTTGCTACTAAATCTCTAAAGCTGGACTAACTGTAGTTGTGACCCCGGGCTGATCGTGCCTCCGGTCCATCAGAGCAGTTAGCTTTTTACAGTAGCATATTTTTCCTCTGGTTTGGATTTCTTGAGTCTCGATCTCGACCGGACCCTAATGGTGGTCTAACCGACATCTGTCAGAACGGATAGTTTTAGTGCAAGAAATGCGTGAGATCAACGTTATCCTCATCCCATGACACTGCTAAATACTTGTGGTCTAACTGGACTTGCTGATCTTTTGGGGATTTCGTGCTCCAGCAGCTAGTACAGTGGGTGGAGGCTATAAATACCTCACCCACTTGTAATATCCCGTTTAACCTTTGAGGTTTACTTGAGTGAGGGAGAAACTTAAATAGAATTAAAATAAAATTTTGGGGTTTGGAAAGAGAACCTGGGCCTTTGGCCCATGGCCTTGTGGCCCATGAGGGGGGCTATCTAGCATTAAAAGAGGATCAGGTTGAGGAAACCCTAGCTGCCCTTCTTGTTTTTCGCCCCTTGCCGCCACCCCCAAGCCAGGCATATTGCCCTGCCGCCGCCATCTCTTCTTTGCGGTTTTTTTTCTTCTTTTCCACCTTTGCCGCCGTTCCTTCGGGTTGATGGCGCCGCTCCCCTTCCCCCATGGCCAAGCCGCCACTCTCCCTGCCTGTGTACTGCCGTCCCAAATCATTTCCCCCTGCGCCCCATCTCAGGGCCGCCGCCCTCAACCAAATTCCCCACGGTGAGCAGCACCAGACTCTCTCTCGTCATCACAAGATAGCGCCAGCCCGAGCCGTCTCTCCTCCTCAAGGCCAGGTTCGCCCGCCTCGCCAGATCTACTCCCGACAAGCCCACTGTCGACTTTATTTTGCCTAACTCCGCCCCCGAAGCCGCAGGCTCGCTCGTCTGTGACTACCATGGCAGCTTACGGCGTCCGAGTCCTCTTCCTTCTCCGGCGAGCCCCTCGAGCTCTCACCCGTGTAGGCGCTCCATCTTGCCGTGCTCGACAGCAGCGGGGTCCTCCACTGCAACGAGCGGCAGTGACCTAAGGTCGTGATGCGCCTGGTCTTGGTCGAGGCGGAGGAGGTGCTCGTCGAGGCGGAGGAGGCGGTCGACGCGGTGTTGCCAGCGGCCACCAGTGCTCGGTCGGCGCCGCGGGTGGGGGACGCGCTCGTTGTTCCGCGGTTCCGCTACGATACAATCAAGAAAATGTTCCAGGAGCTTACCAGCTGAGTAGTCATCCATGGAGAAGCTGGAGACAAAGTTGCCCTTTACCGGGACAGGTATCAAGTGCTGCTTCAGAGGCTCGCTCGCGATAAATATTTCTCCAAGCTAGCTTTTGACATTGTTATAACTGAAGACGATAGTTGTAAGATTACCTCTATGCAGTCTCTAATTGGGTGCACTGGACAGAGAAGGATATTGGGGGTCATATCACAATTGGAGGAACGCCGGTTCTACTTAGTGGATCTTACTAGAGCAGAGCTAGTGTGCTGAAATTCTTTAGAGAACTTCCTTCTCAAGATGACGATGGCCAAGTTCTGCCTACTAGTGGTCTTTGGAGCACTGCAATGACGCACCCAATTGACCCTGAATTCATTAACTTGGGAGGGTATGCTTTATCCAATCTCCCTTTTCATGCTATATATATATATTATGTTCTCAGTTCTTCCATTGTTCAACTAGCTTCCCGTTTTTTTTGTCAAGGAATCCCCAAAAGGGTTTGAGAGTACCGTAGATATTGCTGCACTTGTGATTGGGTGGTTCAGTCTAATGCTTGGCACATATAACTATAACCGCTATTGGTCACAATTGCATGTTCAGTATGGAGTTACGGGTAAATACATGGTGCTGTGGGGTTCTGCTATGGCTGATGCAATCAACCAGTTCAAGTGGTGGTGAACTCCGGTGCTAGAGTGTTCCGCCATTTGACGCCCGTCTCACGGTTGAGGCAAGTGCAAGTAGTATTATTGAGTGGTTATATTTCATAATTGTGGGTGTTTACTGTTTGGTAATGTTGATAGGCATGAATGCTATAGTTTAATGATAATGCTTACTGCTTGGTCACGTTGATGAGCATGAATACTATAGTTGAATGATGATGATTTTTGTGATGATGCTTACGGGATGAAGCTTACATGGAAATGTTTACCTGACGACGCCTGCTAATGTTTATGTGATGACGCTTACATGGTAGTGTTCATACGACGATGCTTACTACTTGGGAATATTTACATGATGCTACATGTTAATAGTTACATGATGATGCGTATATGATGATGTCTATATGGGTATGCTTACATGAGAATGGTTACATGTTGATCGCAGTAATGATCAGACAAGGTGAGCAATGAGATTACTTTGTTAATGATAACAATGATGAGTTGGTATTGTGCTTTAAGTACCATGTTAATACTTAAATGTTCGTATTCAATCCATGTGGTTACCTTCATGATTGAGAGCATGTTGTTTTTGTTCAGTATTCATATGTCATACCTAGCATCCACATTTCATGTTTTATCCACGGGAGTGGATCAATATGTAAGACCCATCAATTCCAGTATGGGCACGTAAGACCCACCATTCCAATGTGGGCAGTTGGGACATCCGTTTAAACGCTCTTCAGACGGGGCTTGGATCCCGCATTTTGTTAAATGCGGGCTTAGGTGAACACCGACGGTGTGTCACCAGCAATACCGTATTTGCATGTGTGTAGTCCTTCATTTCGTCCAAATCATTCATTCCATTCATTCAAGTGTTCGCTCAGGCTTAGTTCATACACTTTAATGCTGTTGTTCATGATATGATCGTTTATTTCCTTTGACTGCTTATGGCGCTATCATAAGAGATGGATTTGTGTTTTGTACTTCTGTTGTTCATGATATGATTGTTTATTTCCTTTGACTGCTTATGGCGCTATCATAAGAGATGGATTTGTGTTTTGTACTGTTGTTGTTCATGATGTGATCATTTATTTCCTTTGACTGCATATGATGCTATCATAAGAGATGGATTTGTGATCTATAATGCTGTTGTTCATGATGTGATTGTTTAATCCCTTTGACTACTTATGTTGTTATGTTTGATTTATTATCGCATTTCTTTGAGTCTCGGACTCACCCTTGCTTTGTTTGTTATTTTTTTAGGTGATCTTTGAGGTTGGCTCCATGGGGAGGGAATAGACACACACTACCTTTTCACTTCACCGTAATCAAGTCCAGGATTCCATTTTAGTTCAATTTAATCATTCATTATTGATGAACTGTAATAATAAATGTTGGCTATGGCTGATAACTCTTCTCCATTAAGATTGGTTAATAACTGTGCGTGAACTTAGCTCATCCTTTTGATATAGTTGCTTGAGATCAGATTATACTTCTGCGATGATTCTGATATTTGTTGTTTTCACTATTGTCTTGATATTAATGATTGTTGGAACCTCCTGTATAGCTAACCATACAGGGGAGGTTCTGACGAAATTTAGAATTTTGTCGTCTGTTTTAGCTTTGTTAACATGTTAGTTTAGTAGCATTCCAGCCCTTGTAGGACTGGGGTGTTACACCACTATAGCTAGAGAGCCTTGATGAACCTCATTGAATACTCTTGAGCCCTTTGCTTGTTCCTCCACTCTTTGAGAGCATTAAAATCATCTTGCAAAGGTTGTTGAGGTTTTTTCAAGTGCTTTGTTTAGGGTTTGATCTTTGTGGTACTTGAGCATCTTCAAGCAAAGAATCATTGGCCTATTACTCTTAGAGATTACCGTCTCCTAGACGGTTCGGAGTTGCGTCAGTGATCTTCTCAAAGGAGAATGTGAGAAGACCCGGGCATTTGTGAAGGTTGGAGCTCGCCTATCAGGAGTGGAGAAGAGCTACCATTGGTGATCGAGGGAAGTGCTTGTGTGAAGCCGGCTTGAGTTGATCAAGCTTCCTCAACGTGGATTAGTGAAGACCGGCAAGTCTCCAAAACCACGGGAAAACATCGTTTGTCTCCCTAGTGTGGTTTATTCTCTCACTCTTTACTTTGTGCATTTATGCTTATGAGTTAGTTGTTTATCTTGTTTAGATTGCTTAGCTTGTCTTGATAGTGTAGCGTACTTAGAAAGCCTTAGACCTTTTAGGCCTTAACTTGTGAAATTGTTTTTCATAGCTTTAAGTTTGGAAAAATCTGTTTTTAGCCAAAAGAATTTAAAAACCACCTATTCACCCCCTCTAGTCGGTTATCCTTGATCCTACAAGTGGTATTAGAGTTTGGTCTCTCATCTATTAGGTTTTACCGCCTAGAGAGAAAAAGATGACTAGTGATGGTTTCTCCATTGGTAAAGCACCACAATTTGATGACACAAATTATGCTTATTGGAAAGTTCGTATGACCGTTTATCTTAAAGCCATGAGTTCGAGCATATGGAGAATTGTAGGAGAGGGTTTCATTATGCCCATTGATCCAAACAATCTTTCCACTTTAGATGAACGAAATGCTCTCCTAAATGCTCAAGCAATGAATGCTCTTTATGGAACCACTACTACAGAAAAGGTCTTCACAGACGGTTCAAAAACGTCATCATAGACGGTTTCATGAGCCGTCTGAGTTTATGGGTCAGTAATGACATGATGTCATCACAGACGGTTTTTGAACCGTCTGTGATAATTAGTTATCACAAACGGTTCTTGTTCGTAACCGCCTATGAAAATAGACTATCACGCATTTACGAACAAGAATCGTTTATGATAATGGTTCTTGTTCGTAACAAATCGTGATAGTTTTTTATTGCAAAAAACAAATCGGATTTTGAGCCAAACCAATCAATTGTCGATGAGTTTCCATATGCAATCTCTATCAAGACAACTAAAATCCAATTAAAATTTTGATGGCAAACACATTATAGGAAAGGGAAACCAAAAGGTTTCATAACGTCCCCTCTGAATGGGAAAAAAAGAATAAAGTTACAAAGTTAAACTAGCTAGAAACCATATATGCCTCCAAGCTCCTGAAGAACTCATCGGCTTCTTGGATTGGTCTTGTGAGCTCATCTCTGTAAGGAGAGACAACTGAAAACCTCCAGCGACGCTTCAACCTTAGGTAACACAAAATTAAGATAATTTTCTTTACAACAAACAGCCAACAAATTGTGTATGTTATGGGGATGTACACGTACCTTCTGGCAGTCTACCTCCTGCGGCATACAAGGAGCTCCTTCGCATCCCTCCTCGTCGTTGTCGTCGGTTGTGTCTCCTTGCCGAATCGCGATGGGGAATCGAGGGTGGTCGCCGGAGCTTGGTGTGGGGAGGGGAGAGGTAGAGACTAATGGAAGAAAAGACTAGGGTGGCTATAATATATAAGGACAACACCAAAACATTTTGCCTCCCGCGCACGCGTTCAAATTTTTTTGAAATCCCGCGCTGTGAATCACAGACGGTTTCATACAAAAACCGTCTGTGACAACATATCACAGACGGTTCGTATCACGAACCATCTATGATAAGTATCTCATCACAGACAGTTCTTAATACAAACTGTCTGTGATAAGTATCTCATCACAGACGGTTTGTATTAAAAACCGTCTGTGACTTGGAATTTTCCTTACTCTGCGATTGTACTATGGCTTCAAATCACTAACTTTCTTATTTTACCATGGCTTGAATTCACTAACACTCTGATTTTACTATAGCTTGAAATCACTAACTTTCTAATTTTACCATGCCTTGAAGTCATGGTACCATGCCTTGAAGTCATGGTAAAATCGGAGTGTAAGGAAAGTTCAAAGCCATGGTAAAATTGTATAGTAAGGAAAATTCAAAGCCATGGTAAAATCTTCAAGCCATGGTAAAATCTTCAAGTCATGGTAAAATCGGAGCGTTAGTAATTTGAATCCATGGTAAAATCAGAGTGTAAGGAAAATTCCAAGTTACAGACGGTTTTTAATACAAACCGTCTGTGATAAGATATGTATCACAGACGATTTTTAATACGAACCATCTATGATACTTCACAGACGGTTTTCAACACGAACCGTCTGTGATGAGAACGGGAATTCACAGACGGTTTGTGTTGAAAACCGTGCGTGAAGTATCACTGACGGTTCTAAACAAGAACCGCTCGTGATACTTCACGACGTTTTAACACAAACCGCCTGTGATATTACTTCTTCACGCACGGTTTTAGCGCAGCCAACAATACATTTGCCGCTAAACCAAAACCGTCTATGATTGTATTTAATACAGACGGTTTTGATCAACCGTCTGTGATGAGGCGTTCAGTATTAGCCTTTTTGTAGTAGTGATGGTTTCTACGGGATTAATCGATCCTAGCATGCTAGGTTCATTAATTCTCAAGGTTAGCTTCTCAATCGCTAACAGTACAGGAAATCCAGTTTTCTTGGTCACCTTAAGTTTTCGAATGTAAAACTTTAATACATTTATTGGGCGGTAAGCATGCATGCAAATTAAGGTCCTGTTTGGTATAGCTCCATATTCTTATTTTTTAGATTCTGCTCCTGATTCTCTGAGAATCCACTTCTCTGAGAATCTAGAGCTGTCTGTTAAAAGCGTTTGGCTGGTAGATTGGCTCCAAAAACCATATGAGGGAGGATTAGAGGCAAATATACCATGTTACCCTTAGTTATAATACTTCAATTGTATTTGTGTCTCTTTGTTTCGAACTCAGAAATTCTTCTAGATTCTGCAAGGATTCGATTTTTTCCAGCGAAGTTATTGTAAAATTCTCACATTCCAAACAAGACTTTATTATAATGGGCAGCATAATTCTTGTGAATAAAAACATTCTACTTGCATTGATCAGCTATCCCAGTAAAAAAAAAGGCCAAGAATTCTGGATGTTTGGCTGTAACTAGTATAGATCTTGATGTTCTCTTCTTTGATTAGTACATGCAAGACTAAAATTTGGATGTTCTAGTCATACTTTTTCTCATTGATCATTGATCCTGCATTCTTATACTTCTTTGCTCCTCTTGATCCCCTTCTTTCCAATTTTCTTTTGTGAAGTCCTAATGGCACCTTTGCCACTTTTCATCAATGTACCGTAGCATATTGGTTGCGGCCTAATGGTAGTACCTGGCTTGCGTACAGATCTTGATCTTTAGCGAAAAAAATAATACGACTTTTATTAGAAAAAAACAAAAGGGAGAAAGAAATAGAGTGACATGACCACAATGCTTATTGGACAAAGATCCTATATACGGAGCTAATCCACCGCATGAGCCCTACCTTTTTCTAGATCCAGTAATATAAACGCCGGCACCTCGCACAATGATAGTTGCAATAGCCATTGGGATTACACAATCTTACATATGTAAAGCCGCATTCGTCATAGGAAAGTGCTAATCTACAAACAGATAAGATCATCACCTCTGGCATCAAGGAGTTACGCTTAACCATGGGGCATGTCAAACCATATCGATCGAATACCTACAGGATCAAATGGAAGCTAAGACAAAATCAGACCTAAAAATACATGCAACACAGATACTAAAGATGCTTTTTTTTTTGTTTCAACATACCAAGTACCACAGATCTTTTCCTTTTGGGGGAACACAACATAGCATTTTATTTTGTCTCTAACATACCACTAACTTAAATACTAGCTTTCAATGTTAAACATGTAAACTTGTTACATCTCATCGTCCTCGGTCGCTTCATTACCGACGGCCGAGCTGTTCTCGTTGCCAAGTTCCACCGGCTTGCTCTTCGATTCTGAGGACTTGCCGTTGAACTTGTTCTTTATTGTTGGTTTTTTGCCCTTTTCAGCCTGTTGCAACTCAAGCCCCTTTACTGACAGCCTCCGCTTCCGTTTTGAATTTGCCCCTTCCACTGGCTCTTCAGCGGTAGAATTATCCACTGGCAGAGAAATAAAACCAATAATATTGCATTTTTTTTGGAAAATTAGCACAGCATAATGATAGTAGTTATCCACATTCCTGAAGCAACTGTGAAAACTCAGGTTTTCAAGTTTCTATCCCTAACTAGAAGTGCATCGTCATTCATCACTAATAGTTTCAGCTTACTCTAGTTTGGATATGCTGAGACCTATAGTTTTCTTGGTATATGGTACACCTGGATATTATAGACATAGCCTTCGATCTTGTCGCCGCTTCCAACTAAGCTAATTTGGTTTGCGTTATCTTGGTTGTCTAGCTCGTTAAAAATGTGAAGACACATAACATTTTCAGTAACCTGACAAAGGTATACACTTTTACCAAACCAACTTTAAATAAATAAATCTTTCTCAACAAAAAGGAAGACTGTCATTTGGATCCTCCAGGAAACAAAGTGCTCAACACATGCTGTGCAGGGGCAGATCTACAGTAACCTAGCAGGATGCACAGGACACTGAGTCCAAAAATCAATTTTCTTTGGATATAATTATGTATATGTAGCCCTGGCCTAACATGAGGGGACACCCCAAACTACAGGCCAGCCAAACGTGGCCCATCTTGCCTCAAGGACCCCTGGTTATTTTCGTTCTGGATCCGCCACTGATGCTGTGCATAACACCTGCAAGAAGACTACTAACATTATCCAAAAAAAGAACAAGACTGCTAACATTACTACCCTTCCAAAATCGAGACATAAACAATTGAACAATCATAGCACCAGTTTTGCGACGCCCCATGTCATTACCCAGGAGGTAATCACACTTAGGCACACGGATTACTATTAGTTTGCCCAGTAGAACACTGCTCCAACTAATAGTAAGCCATTTATCAGAGTTGCGCAGCAGAACAATAAAATAGAAACTGCTCTTTATTTCAACAGTTGCCACACAGATCTAAGGCTTTAAATACAATAATTTAATTACTAACATAGAAAGACACTTTCCGCTATTTCCTGCTAGGTTCCTCCGGTAGTCTCCTCGTCCCACGAGTCAAAAGAGACGATCATCTTGCCCTGCTTCTCGCAACCAATGCCCCCGTCACCTACGGCCTTCTCGATACCTGCAAAATTTCCTCATCCTACTCGGAATATCTCCCGGTTGGATCAGGATCTAAGCAAGGGAAAGATAACAAGAGTGAGTACTATAGTGTACTCAGCAAGCATTAGTAGCTAAAATGCAATTGATGACTATAACCTTTCATCCTTAGCAACATTCTTATCTCTTCTCTTACTCTGAACATAAACCTTAAAACTTAGGTTGCAAATTTTAATTCTGAAAAGACTACTTGATTACTCGGAGAGAAGAAAGACCCCTAGCGGTTCCCGTAGACTCCAATCCAGGAGACTGGCATGAATTCATAATTTTGTATAGCACTGCGCAGGCTTGTACCACTTTACCCATAGCTATCTTGAACTCTTGATGCTAGGTACACCGCATTTCCTTTGATGCGATTTCAAGCTCAGAATACAGAACGTTTTCCAGTTACGTGATTAATTTCTCCACCCATTACTTTCCGTCGGTGCTGACCTTGCCACCACCGAGTTCGGGTAATGTTGGTTGGGTCAGTTCATCCTCTTTGCACCCAACACTCCACATAGTGATATAGCACCTCTTCTTACACTCCACTCACACATAATACATACCCGGTGTGGAGAGCATAATTACGTAACATGGTAGCATTTTCTGCCTGCCGAAACAGGAAAATAGTTGGTACTGAAGATACGGCCTCTGACCGAGTAAGAGTTTTGTTTGTCCTTATATTATAACCATATGTAAAGAGGTCCCACCTCTTGCCCTCATTCATCCTGACCAAGGGCCCCCTTTACCCACCATAATATTACTCTGCTTTACTCTCATTTCTCATTTCTCATCTCTTTTCATATCTAACATCTTTCTCATCTTTCTTACCTTCATCTCATGTATTTGATTTGAGTTTTTGAGAAATCATTTTTAATGCAATACATATATGATAGCATAAGGTACGGTTTACATTTAATATAGCTATGTTAATGAACAAGAGAGTAGCTTGCCTTCAATCGAGTAGAAAAGATTACTGCCGATAAAATCCGATTCAACTACTGCCGCCAGCGTCGGCTCGTCTGCTGCAAATATGCGATGGAACGGATAATAAATAGTAAAGTAAATACTTAGTGACATTTTGGTGCTACTAAGAGTATATTAGTTAGATGATTCTGTTTATTAGTGGATTTTAGATCAATAACATTTTCCAAACCCCCGGTTAGTTAGCACTCTCCCATTACTGTCGTTCTAACATACCGGTTCTAGGGTTAGTCTCGACGATGCACACGATCTAGTGAGCTACGAGAAAAGCTACACACAAACATATTTTAGTAAGTTTAACAAGTTTTAAAGGCGTCTTTCCCTCTATTCGATTTTAGGATTAGGACTAAAAGATACATACGATCTGAAGAATGATGAGAAAAGCTATACATGACCGAAAATTAGCAACTCTAACAAATTCTATGGGCGCTCAAACATCTATTTGATTTTATTTGGTACGGAAGTAAAACTTCAACTCTCGAACTAATCACAGATTTAATTATCTTGATTACTCCAATTTATCTAAACAATTGCTAAGAGTCAGGATTATTTGTCTAATCTAAATACATTTACAAATTAGCACTCAAAAATTAGTACTTAAATTCCAATCCTAATTCTATTTACTCCTTTTAACCCCCACTCTCTCTAATTTCTCAAACCGGCCACCCCTTCTCCTTTTATTCTCCAATCTCTCTCTCTCCTTCACTCTACCTCTCCCTCACATCTCTCTTTTCTCTCTCGCCTCTCGATCCAGAATCGCCGCCATGGGGGGGCTCCCTCTCCACGGCGCTCCTCTCCCACGGCTCCTCCGCCTCTTCCTCTCTCCCCGCCGGCTCCACCGCCTCCTCCTCTTTCCTTGTCGGCTCGGCGCATGGTGGGCTACCGCCGTGGGCTCGGCCCATTGCTCGGCCAGACGCGCCAGACGCCTCCTCCTCCTCGAGTTCGGCGGCTGGGGCAGCAGCTGGCTCTGCCGCCTCGCTCGGCTCCTCCTCGGCCATGCTCTGCCTTTAAGCTCCATGTCCCCGCTGCCCATTGCCTCGCCCTAAGCTCATGGTCCCCGCAGTTCCAGCTGCTCACCTTAAGCTCCATGTCCCCGCCCAGCTGCTTTCGCCGCCGGCTCGGCCCATGGCGCTGGCGCTTCGGTTCCTCTCGGTTCCCACTGCTACCTCTCTCCCTCACCTAACCCTCTTCTGAAGCTTTGATTTTTTTACTTTAGTTGATTTAATCGATTTGCTTACCGATGCTTGAATGGTATGCATAGCTAACTGTGGGTTGATTGCTTCTAGATGATGCAAATGGGAGGTGCTGGTGGTGATTTGAGGGTTGTTTGGCCGATGCAACACTAAGTACTAAACCCCTTGTGCTTGATGACTCTCAACCCTCCCCTCTGCTCTGTGATGACTTGAATATACTGAGGGTGGATGGGATTGATTACCTGATGCCTGATGATTCAAATGGATGCTAATGGATGATTTAAACAAGCATATATGTGGGTTGGGTTACCTCCTGCTAGGGTTTTGGGGATGGGGAGCAGGTTGTAGTGCCAGCTTGCTGGTGCTCCTTGCTTCCCTTCCCTTTGCTCCACTGGTTTGGGTGGTGGCTGTGGTGGGGATCCTCCTGGTGCTCCTGGCTGCTCCTGGTTCTCCCCTCCTCTGGTTGGGTTCTGAGATGGGGAAAGAGGGTTGCGGCGCCGGCCCTGTACTGGTGCTCTCCCTTCTTCTCCCCTGCAGTTTGGGGGTTGCAGGTGGTGGTGGTGTGGATGCTGGGCTCTTCCTCTTTCTCGCCTCGATGCTGGTTGCCTTGACCTTGGGGAATGGCGAGAGGGGTTTGTGAATGGAATGTGGCTTATGTGGGGAATGGATTGGGGTTGCCTTGGTGGGTTATCTCTGCTGTGCTCTCCCTCCTCTTGTGGCTAAGATACTGAGAATATGGATGGGGTTGGGCTGTGGATGTTCTTATCTTGACTTGGGTTTGATCTCATCCTTATTTGTGGTAATTTCATATTTACTGGCTTCCTATTCATATTTACCATAACCTTATTTACCTCCTTCCTATTGCTTCCTATTGTTGGCTGCTCTCTACTGTGATGCATATGGGTTAAATAATGATGCTGTGGGCAATGTGGCTACCCCTATGGGCTTTCCGGTTGATCGGAACTAAATACTGTGGGTGTTGGTTGAGGTTGCCCGATGATGTGTTGAACAGAGGGCGATAATGAATAGGAATGCACTGATGGCTTTTAATGTGGCTAAGATAATTGAAACCAGGTGGGTGCTGGCTTCCAAGACGCTGAATGATGACAACCCCACAATTAACGGTTGCCTACTAGCTTAGGTTGGTTTTGGATATCTTGGTTACCACAGATGCCGACTACTTTGATGGGTCAGGCCATCTTGGCGATCGAGGGACCAACTAACTTAGGTTAGTATGGAAGACCTACTGAACTCAGGGTATACTGACGGCAATCCTCCTCTTCTACTCTAGCTAGCACTACTATTTTTGGTTTTACTAATAACTCCTTGAGCTTTAGGTTGAAAAACAGGAAAGGCGGAGGATGGCTAGATGGAATGACAATGAATCTTCGGTCAATTGAATGCAAGCACCTTCAGTTGTAATTTACTTAACTCTTGTAATTGATGTTTGTAAAGGAGTTGAAATATTAATTATACATTAAGCATTGGATTGTAATATTTGAATTTAGTTTTGTAATTGGACTGTTGTATAATTGTGATGTGAATAAGAATATTTGCTTAATTACAACGTTCAAAGCGTTAATTATGCGATTAAAAGATTACTGCGATCATGCTTTACAATTATTTAGTGAATTTTTAATTAAGTTAATTACCGATTACTGTTGATTAGTTTAGTTTAATTACGCGGGTTCTCACAAGTTTGCAGCAGTATAGGAGTAGTACCTCTTTGGATGTCATGTGGGCGAGCTGGCTTGCGGGTCTTTTGAGCGCGAAGAGCGATGCGATGATGAGCGCGCAGCTGAGCGTGAAATAGATGGCGAACTTCTACGGCATGAGCACCATCACGGGCAGAAAGAGCGTGAACGCAATGAACACCAAGATACCCTGCAACCCGCGGATCAGATCGGACCGGGTCAAAGAGAGATAGCTAGGTAATCGCACCCAGATCTCAGCTCGGTGAGAGTGGATCAGATCTGAGGGTTTTGTCCGGGGGGGGGGGGGCGCTTACACGTTGAAGGTGCCGGAGACGGTGTTGTTGGCGGAGCGAACAACGGCCTCGATGTCAAAGGGGAGCGGCGAGAAGGAGGAGGAGGAGGCATCGGAGCGGGTGGCGGTGTAGGAGTTCCAGGGCGAGGAGGAAGGGCTGCGCCTTGGCGGCAACAGAGGCGGGGGAGGTGGGGCCGGTGAACTGTGCCTCGCCATCTTCTACATCGCAGGGGGCTCCGGGGTTGTCGGTGGCTAGGCGAGGCGGAGGTGGGGTGGGAGGAGGCGCCTTGGCGGTGCGAGTTGGGAGCGAGGCGGGGGCCGAAGGCGGCACACTGGTGGCCTGACGGTGAAATTGCCTCAGTCGCCTCGGTCGTGAGAGAGCAGAAGCGAAGGAAGAAAACACGAAGGGGTATAGGCTCAGGGGCCTTCTCGCGATGGGGTGGGAGGGGTAAGTGAATGGCATTTGCGGGTAAATAGACTCAACTTCAAGGGGTATTTTGCTTCTATCAAGTTGGCTTCCCATGAGAATCTATGGAAAGGTTGCTTCTCGTCGCTAGTTCATTTTTTGAGACAGCTCCTCGCGAGAATTAGAATCGAGTGGTTTTGAGAAGGGATAATTGATTATTTGCCACTCCAAAAGAGTGGATTTGATGATTTGCCACTGCATGTCTCTATGACATCTGGGTCCTGGGCCCATATGGCATAAACATATGAGTGGCAAATAATCAATTACCAATCTTTGGCAGTGGCATATGATCAAATCCCCCTTTTGAGAATCAAGGTGTTTGGTATAGCTCCACGAGAATCGATTGAGAAGCTAGGAGTAGAATCTGTACCAAACAAGACCTAAGATAGAAAATTAATCTAACGAACGGTAGAAAAGTCAAGCGTATACATGCATTGCTAGCAGTATAAACGAAAATTTCTGATGGTAAGCATGCATGTTGATGGACAGAGTCAACAGAGTCGACGTCTTGTTGATATTGTTGGGCACCACTAAGCCTTATGCAAGTTGCAGCCACCAAAACCCACCAACATTTAGTATCATCGCATTGCGGGTTGCTGTCAACCGCAAATCCCAAATAGTCAGCGCGGGTGAGCACAGGCTGTTCGCAGCCCGCCCCACTTGCACCACTAGCGCTGTGGCTTCCCCAACCCCCACACGGCCACAGGCCGCGACTTGCTTCACCGGCGCGGGCCGCGAGTTCGTGCGCGCGCAACCGCGTCGCACGTCGGCCTGGCCACTCCGGCATTTCGGTGCTGTTGGGCCACAACAACCTACGCAGGTCGCGTTTGGTTCGATAATGGTTCAGCAAATCTGTTGATTTTTCCTCTCAAGAAAATTCATAGGAAGAACACGAACATGTTATCGTTCTTTCTATTAGCAGGACAGTTAGAACACGAGCATTGGTTATTTGGTTGGTATGCCGTTCAACAAACTACTGACGTGTCTTCCCCAAATCTTGAAAAAAAAATCTAGTAGATCAAAAACCAGTATGGCATCATCTGCATCTATATTTCCTAAGTCCAAAGCGCAGCGATCTTGGCAACAAGTTCCATGGTTATAGAGGGGTAGCTTGTCGTTAGATACTCGTACCCATCGCTTGCCACGACTGCTCTCAACCTGGCAGGTGAATTCAGGAACTTGAACATCGCCTCCTTCAGCCGTGGCAATGACACTGTTGTATTTTTGAGGGTCTTTTGGGAATTTCCCAATTAGACAAGAGCTTTTAATGGAAAGGTGGCTGGGTCCACCTGTTGGTGGGAGATAGAGCAGATCAGGCTGGAGATGAGGCTCCATCACGATTCGGTGCTTGCACAGTCTGCTTTCCCCTCTTTTTCGTTGGTCATGGAGGTAGTTGGAACGGAAGCTGGAGAATCAGGTGAGATGGGCGTTCGTGGCGCGGACGACTCGGTGTTGTGCACGTCGGTCGTTCGTCGCTGGCGCATGGCCCGGGCTCCTCCTCCTTTGTACAGGGCGCGGCTCCTTTCCAGATGGACCAAGGAGAAAAGGAAATCTGTGAGAACCTCAAAAATTTCATTCTTCTTTTGATTCCAATTGGAGTTTCAGTTTTGATCCCTTGGAGCTTCGTCGCCATCGTGTATTTCTCGGTGTCGTCGGTGCTGTGGCCGGAAATCTCCTACTTCTTGCGCACCCGGTCAGATTCATTTGCACCCTTGTTCTTCAATTGGGTGTCTTGTGAAGATTTGATTTGTGCGCCGATTGGAGTTGATTCTGGTGGGCTATCTGAACTGGCTTCGAAGAGGAGATGGCTTAGATCCTTCGGTTTTTGCTCAGCTGGTGCTTCGGCCGAAGCATCAGGTGGTGGTCTTGTGCGGCACTACCCTATTCCTCGCCTTGGTTCTTCGGTGGATTCCGAGAATTGAGTGTGGCATTGTATAGCTGATTACTTCGTCCTTTGCTCGGTTTGTAGGGCGATAGTTTTTCTGGGTCAGTGTCGATTGACACGCCTTGCCAGTTACTTCTGGTTGGTTTCAATTACCACCGCTTCAAGTGAGTGATTCTTTATCACAATCACAAAGTATCTCTCTACATATATGAAAGTGCTGGGCTGAGGTCTCTTGATCTGTGATTATTGTTAATCATTGTGACAAGCTCTGTGGGATATTGTAGAAGAAATAACAGTGGGTTTTGTTCTGCTCTGTGATGTTAGATGTGTTATACTGAAATTGAATGTGATAATTAATTCACACTTGAGCTCTATTGTATTACTTGCTACTGTTCCTTTGATCTGCTGTTAGTTTATTACTTTCAGTTTCAGTTGGGCACTCTGATGACAGTCAATTGACTTTATTTTCTGAACCTGTGTTTTGGGGTTCAGTTTTATAGAGAGTGATCAGTCTCTGTTGGAAATCTTAAGTCCAGTTGGTGGTCCTGTTAGTCGTCTGTTTTGACTGAAAGCATAATCTATATTCTTTAGCAGTTGAGATCATTTGACAGTTAGCAAAGTATTGATTAGAGCTCATAGTTTGAATTTAAATTGTCATGTTCTGTTAATGAAGAGTATAGACAATAGGATTGGGATGGCAAAGACTTGTTCTTTAGCTACTCTCCTTCTGAAAGCACATAAGATCATCAATCTTCTGTGCCTTATGCTGCTAATTGATGACTTCCTGCTATTAATGCTGAACATAACATTGTGTTTAAATAACTTGAAAGAATTTTATGGGCACATGTTATTATGGTCATTTACTTCATTCTGTTATTATGCTTTATTGCTAATGGTGATTGCTGGAATTAATTATGTTCATTTGCTAAAACTGCACATTTTACAACAATCCAGAAAAACTATATTTGAAGAAATGGTTTCATCGTCAGATGTCGTTAAGCCGGAAGTGTTTGATGGTGCTAACTTTGAGCGTTGGCAAGCTAAAACCAAACTCGTACCCATCTAGTAGATCAAAAACCAGTATGGCATCACCTGCATCTATATTTAATATTTCCTAAGTCCAAAGCGCAGCGATCTTGGCAACAAGTTCCATGGTTATAGAGGGGCAGCTTGTCGTTAGATGCTCGTACCCATCGCTTGCCACGACTGCTCTCAACCTGGCGGGTGAATTCAGGAACTTGAACATCGCCTCCTTCAGCCGTGGGCAATGATGCTGCTCGACCAACGCAAGGTCGTCGCCGCCGTGCTTACGTCAAGGTGCCTGTACAACTTGTCCTCGCAGATAAGGGCAGAACTGGAACGAATTTGACCGGGGTTCACTACTTTACCATACATATAGCAACATATGAATTTTTCAAACAATATGGTACTAAATAGTAACGTGTATGCCTATTTTTAACATCAATAATTGGACATAACCGACAGCAATATACAATGATAAAGAAGTAGCGATCAATATGCTTACTATTAGTGCTCGTTTTTTATGCTTTACTCGCCCCATATTATTATCATTTACCTCGGTATTTCTACTAAATTGTGCCATTTGGCAACTAACCCTAACGAAATCCGGAGATATGTTGTATTTCACTTTTTTCGGAGTAAATTGGCTAAAAAGACTCAATAAAAAGCTTCCGTTGAAAAATGTGTAAAAATGAACTTCATCAAATGATAAATTGGAGGTTACCATGACATTCGCCTCGTCGAGCCGATTAAAATGCATATATTATTTGCTCAAATCGGAGGTTGAACACAAAAGTTATGAAGTCGAAAGCTATCGAAGCCCGGCCTGTTAGGCCCTTGTGCCGCTCGGCGTTGGGCCTGCGCCGACCAATTCTTTGGGCCTCGAGATACCCTTTTCGGCCTAAATTGCTTTGATCAGTCTATTTGATGCTTATGATACTTTATTGCTTTGACCAGTCTATTTGATATTGTGTTATTTGGTTGATTTCCGGAAACAACTTATTAGTTGCTAGATTGAAACATGGTATCTAGATTTAGTTAACTGGTCTATATCAAATAGTGCAGAGTTTGCTACACTTAGATTAGCCTTATCATGTGACAGATAAACTGGTGAAAAATGTAGTATTATCTGTAAGGTGAGAGTGATTTTAGCCTAGTACCAATTCATAGTACATTGTCGATTTACGCGTAAGTAAACCTAGCCCAGGGGAAGATATAGTTAGTCTTGGTAGAACCTTAGTGATTTCTATCCTCTTGTAATTTAGTTCTTTAGATTAAATCTTTCATACAATGTTCTTGTTAGTAGTAATTGTCAGCCTTAGTTGTAATCCCAACTGTTCCTTGAGATTGATAATCTTGATACTCAGGTGAAGAAGCCTCAGAGCGGGTCTTCTTTTTATATAGTTTTAATAATATGATATATGGATGAACCAAGAATTAAAGCACAACAATGAAAAGAAACTCATGAAATAATCTCTCACGGCCCTGAGGAGAGGAAGGCAATAATGGGCATGGAGACTGTGTAATGCTTATTAAATGATCTTACCCATTTGGGCCACATGGACTGAGCGTCCGCCGGCCGGCTCGTTCCTCCAAAGAAAGAAAGACAAAAATAAATAAATAAATAAATAAATAGAGAATACTCTTCGTAAATGGCATTATTGTTGCAGTTGCTTGATATAAGTCTTTAGGTTCATGCATGTATGGAATATACTCCGTATACGAAAATTAAGATGGCTCCGTATACGAAAATTAAGATGGGTAAATCCGTCCTATGACACTAGGTGGACCTCTTGGGCTCTGCTCCTGCTCGCAGACTATCTTCAGCCTCTCCATGTTGTACCTGTCTCTGGCGGGGAGGCTAGACGCATTCCGTTCCCGACCGATGAGGCCAAACACCTATTTTGAGGTTATAAATATACTGCAAATTGTTGATATGACGAAAGCCAAGTCTAGCGAGATTACAAAATACTTTGTAATTGTCATCTTGCATACACATAGGCTACGTCTACAAAGGACATGAATCAAGAGACTCAATGATGACGACCGTTTGACCCAGCTTAATCAGAGGCATCCTACGGGCTTAAACCCGCAGATATAATTAACTGGAAGCCTCACAATACTCCAGGAATCAGATACATGTCGAGGCATCGCACGAGAGATGTACAAGGAGAGGAAACTTGTAAATGCTTGAAAAAAATCAATAAAATGCGAGTTTCCTATGTTGCTTATTGTCTATGTGTTTGTATTTATTTTATCATATATGCAATCTTATACTGGCACACCCGCACTTGATGACTTCAACGCTGAGGCGGAGCACGTGCTGTTGCGGCGAGGATGGCGGCGTGGCTACAGGGCATCGAAGTGGCTACAGGCGGCGGCGCTCGGTGCGTGTGGCGCGTGGAGGTGACGACACGGGCACGCCGTGTCGGCCGAAGGCGTGGTAAGAAAGGTGAGGCTGGGCCTCAGTTGGACCAAGAGAAGATAAAGAATGGACCTGGGAGGAAAGGAAAATGAGGGAAGAACAAGATTGGGCTTAGCTGGTTAAGGTTGCAGCCTAATTATGTCAGGGTTTTCATTTGAATTTTGAGTCAGAATTTAAATTCACAATGTTATTTCGATTTGCCTTTTTATTGATCAATTTGAATTTATTTTTATTTTGTTAATTTACTTTTTTGGGAATTGAAACTCGACAAGGATTCAAATGAAACACAGGAAATTCAAATAACGTCCAAATGTATTAAAAAGTTATAAAGATTCCAACTTTCACAACCTCGAAATTCAGGACGTTACAATATCATATTTGGCCTGACGGCCCCTCCTATGTAAAATTCGGCTGATTAGCCGTAATTTCGCTAATAAGTGGAAAAATATTCTAAACAAAGCTTGTGCAATGTACTATTTTGTGCCCAACTGAAATCCTGGACAATTGTGGGAACCAGTGACACCTAGAATATCAGGAATGTCCCCCATGCATTACACTAGTGCTTCATCCAGTCCCTTACAAAGAAAAAAAAATCAAGTAAAAAAGAAAGTGACTTGCCTGGGAGATCTACTTTTTTTTGGGCTAGCTAGGAGACTTATTAAAGCTTGGCAGATTGATATTTGCCTTGTATCCAGATTTCGGACAAAGTCGGAGAGTTTAGGCAATTAATGATCCGGGAGCAATGATCTTTTAAAAAAACTGCTCCGGGAGCAAAGATTGCAAAATACAAGTGCTATGCAAGTTCTAAGTATGTCAGTTACGAGACAATGATCAATGGAAGTGAAAGTGATTAAACAAATTACGTACTTAGAAATAGTACTGAAATATGTTGCAGTTCAACCTTTTGGTGTGACAACATTGCATCAAATCAAATGTTCAGAAGTATAGAGATGCCTCCAAAATGGAACTGAAAAAACAACAAAGTAACAGAGTGAGCATTATATTTGCAAAGAGAAAAAATCGAGGTTTTAACCCCCACACTGTAGCAAGTCAGTTGTGGTTCTTCTTGTTCTTCGTTGTCTATTCGCTCAATGTACTGCAAGCACCTCTAGAAATTATCCCCTTCTGATCCTTCCTTTATCCACATGTCTGGGTTGCAATCCCCTCCTGATCCTTCCTTTATCCACATGTCAGGGTTGCAATGCTCCACATGTCAGACATTTTCTATTGCCTTTCCATACCTCCAGTGATTGCAAAGGTCCATACAGCCTTACATTAGTGAACAAGAGGCTCCAATCATCATGCCTGCGCTGCTCAATTTTGAATTGAAGATGGAAGGTAAGAGTTGTAGTTACATACCACTGAAAGGTCCACTGGAATGATTGTGTATTGCATGCATTCACTGTGCCTCCCAATCCTACGTACATGCATGCATGGTTTCACGAAATGTTTTGCTCCAACAATATGTCTCCAAGACAAGATCTTTTGCACTCGATCGATCCATGGTTCCTACGTACCCCCTTACAAGAAACTGAAGAGTTCAACTCACTACCCATGTTTTGTATGTGCATCATCACGTGAAGATGTGCTTCTGGCAACATCACGTCGTGGGGACCAGCGGGTCCCACGGGAGCTCACATGAAGAAGACGAGCAGGAGGTGATGCGTAGCTTCCAGGGACTGCTTCAAGTGAAGATTTCGTGCACAGGAACTACGGCAGAAGGCCTGCTTGGTTTCGTGCAATTCACATCGTGAGGACAGAGGACAGGACAGCGGGACCACGAACCAAGCCGATCGTTTTTTTTTTCTGAAACGCAGCAGTAGACTGAGCAATGATAAAGTAAATATTTCAACATTTGGTATCACAACGTTCTGATTTTGGTGGTACTTAAAAATCATGGGCGACAAGATGAAGAACCGGGATGGGCCGTTCTCCCTCCTGTAACCTGTCCTGACGACCGACAATTACTCGGTGTGGACAATGAAGATGAAGGTGAACATGCGCGCCCAGAGAGTCTGGGATGCAGTCGATTCGAAGGCAAAGGGCAAAGAGGTGGATGACAAGGTGGACCAGATGGCTTTGGCCATCATCTACTAGGCGGTGCCAGATTCTATGATGCGGCAGCTCATCGGCAAAGAGATGATACGTCACTACTACAGAAAACGTCTTCACAGACGGTTCAAAAACATCATCACAGACGGTTCAAAAACATCATCACAGACGGTTTCGTGAGCCGTCTGAGTTTATGGGTTAGTGATGACATGAGGTCATCACTATCACTGCGGTTAGTGTTGAGTAACTGCTCATGATATATGACTATCATGACGGTTTGTAACACGAACCGCTGTGATATATAATAAAACCTCCAAGCAATGACTGCTTGTGCCTTTAAAACCAAATATATATATATATATATATATATATATATATATATATATATATATATATATATATATATATATATATATATATATATATATATATAGGGAACGTATCTAGTGCTAATGGGTATTTCAGTGCTAAAATGCTAATGGCATCTAGGAGCGTTGGATCTAGATTGAACAGCCAAGATTTGGATGCTAATCCCACCTCCAATTCACTTAACCGCTTTTCACTAAACCCCCTGGCGGTCACCTTTCTTTCCCAAACAACCCCTTCGTCTTCGATCGCCTCCTCACCTCCTCGCCGCGCCGCCCTGACCTCCTCGCCTCGTCGCCCCTCCAGTCCGCCTCCGCCCTACGCACCGCCGCCTCCAACTCCTTCCCCCGTCACCACCTCCTCCTCCCCATGGCCAAGGCTCCCTCCTGCCTGCCGCCGCCCTTCCCTCCTCGTTGCGCCCTCCCAGCCTACTTGACGCCTTGCCCGCCCTTCCTTTCCCTTGTGCCTCTCACAGCCCTGGCCGCCCTCCACACCTCCTCTGGCTACTACCCAAGCACCGACTCCACACCACCACCACGACTACCCGCCGTCTATCCACAGCGCCGTCATCTCCCCTTCGGAGGGCGTCAGGAGGTTAGTACTTCCAATCTTAGACCATGGTGTGTTATGCTTGGAGCAATGGCTCTGTCAGGTTAGAAGAATTAGACCATAAGCTAAACTAATGTGGTAGAATATTTACTGGGATGGTAGTTCAGTACCGACATGTTTGATGTTAAGGTTTGTAATTGGATTGCAATGTAGCAGGTATGGAATCAGTGGCCGATGAGAACGTGGCATTGGCTTTACCAAGACAAGGACACGAGAGCAAAGATCATCTGCGAGAGGAACTCTTGATTGTCGATCGATCCGCAACGGATTTCACAAGAAAGGAATCGCAAACCTCTTGAGTGCAAACATTGAGGTCCCGCTTTCCGCCTTGTAGCCGAAAGCGTCGTCAAAGCCAAACTTGCTTTTTAGTAGGTTCACCAAGAGGCAACAAATTTGTTTTCGAAAAATGTAGTATCATTGAGGTTCGAAAACACATTGATTTTGAGTTCGTGAATTGCATGACAATGTATTTATGTCAAACCATAGGGCATTCTGAAAATAGCTACATTAATTTTCTTACGTAATGGAGCATAATCTAGGTTAAATTCACAAGATCTCCTTTAACCAATTCATCATTTGCCGGCCAGGTAATTTTAAGTAGTTCAATAGAACTATTTGCCAATGGCGGTCACACAAAACTGGAGTAAATGTTCATCTGGAGATGTGAATAACAGAAAGCAAAGAGAAAATGAGTTTCATTGTCGCTTCATTGCCAGGGGCTATACCATTTTCCAAGTTTATGTGAAGCAAAGGAGTTGGTTGCAAGGATACAATAGGGATGCCAAACCATCTCTAAAGAAAAAGAGAACCAAGAAATTGACATCCAGGATGCTACTTCAAATGTCAAATGAAATCGGTTTATGAGTGTATCTATAATTTCGGGAACCTAATGTGTGTGTAACAAAACAATGGATGTTACTAGTAAAGGTGTTTCTGGTATTAGCTATTATGTTGGGAACCTAATGTCACCACAACTATGGCAATAAGATATATTTTGCTTGTGGAATGCACGAATGTTATCAGTCTTGAGTCATGATGTGAGAGTATGTGGCTACATTCTGTACTTGGTTTCTCATGCTTCAGTTCATGCTTCAGAAACACATGCATTATTCATTTTGAAATTTGCTATGTTAGGCATCACAGCCACATTTACTCCAGAACTCTTTAATGAATTTTCTGGCAAGATGACCTTTACAAGGATCTGGTGAGGCCTGATTCTTAGATATTCTTACTCGTTCTTCTCCTTTGGATATGTCAGGAGCATCATGGATTCATTGGATTGGCCTTCGCTTAGAAAGTGCCAACTCAGGCTACCAAGCAACAATTGAGTTTTGCAAAGTAGGTTCAAGCACTGATGATCCTCCAGCAGCATTGCCATTCCCATCTACAGCATGCTTACAAGTGATTGCCTTCACAAAAGGAGTATTAGTGTCGATGACCTCTTTTTGCAAGTCACGCCATTGTTATGAACTTGAATGCACAAGACCTAATTGTGCAACATGTTGGCATACCTCATTCATCGACTTGCCAATAGAAAAATCAGAGGTAGGATCTTGTATGAGTGAAGACATTTACCCAATGAGATGTGCCCGATTACAGATCATTAGCAATGTTTGGCGACCACTCATCTGCCATGTTTTTATTCATATTGTAACTTGTAAAGAGTAAAGGATTTGAACTTATCTCTGGGAGTTAAAAATAATTGGGCAAGGAGCTTTTGCATTGCTTGTCTCTGGACAAAAGGAATTATGGTAGTGGACAGAAAGCAATTTTGTGCATTTACACTTTGGGAAACACTGCTACTACATTCACATTGTGCTGAGAATACCACATTCTGATAATCAATAAAGTGAATACATTCACTCAGTTTTAACTCACTACAACAAGAAAAGATGGTAAATCTTTGCTTCTACTAAATGCTAATTAATCCATGATTAATCTGAGAGGCCTCCTTCAACATGTTGTGCTGCTTCTTCTTTCACAAAATTCAGACAAATTTATGGTTGCAACCAAATGCCGTACGTACTTCTGCACGAAAGGAAGCATGAAAAACGAGTCAATTAGCATGGGGAATTCAGGCAAACATGATGCACAAATTCACAAATTTCAAAAATCATTCAACAAATTCAGAGGAAGGCGCCATAGAGGAGTGTGCTGGAGGGCGGCGGCAGGGCCAGGGAGGGGCGCAGCCAGGAAGGGGAAGGGTGGCGGCAGGCCAGGGAGAGGCGCAGCCGTGAGGGGAAAGGGCGGCGGCAGTCCTGACGCCCTCCGAGGGGGAGATGACGGCGCTGTGGATGGACGGCGGGTAGTCGTGGTGGTGGTGTGGAGTCGGTGCCGGGGGTAGTAGCCAGAGGAGTGTCTTTGGAGGGCGGCGGCAGACCAGGAGGGATGCACCAGAGGGGAAGGGCGGCAGGCAGGGGAGGGAGGCACTTGCCCGGGGAGGAGGAGGTGGTGACGGGAAGGAGTTGGAGACACGTGGCGTGAGGGGCGGAGGCGATCGAGGAGGCGACGCTGGCAGGAGGCCAGGCGGCGGCGAGGAGGTGAGGAGGCGATCAAGACGAAGGGGTTGTTTGGGAAAGAAAGGTGACCGCCAGGGGTTTAGTGAAAGCAGCTAAGTGAATTGGAGGTGGGATTAGCATCCAAATCTTGGTGCGTTCAATCTAGATCCAACGCTCTGGATGCCATTAGCATTTTAGCACTGAAATACCCATTAGCACTAGATACGTTCCCATATATATATATATATATATATATATATATATATATATATATATATATATATATATAGGAAGCCTTTTCCTACTCCCGGTGTAGTTACTCCCTATTTCAGTATCTCTACGTACGAGGGAGTATCTTAAGAACCGAGAGTATGTATGTGTAGTATACAGTATATAAGACCACCTAGGTGTTATTCACACCTTTTGAGGGTGGTATGTACAATTTTTAGACATACTCCTTTTTATGTGACATACTCCTTTTATGTGCGAATATGAAGGTATTTACAAAAATGCTAAAAACTATAGACTCTCTTGCAATTTTTTCATGTGGTTCATATTGGAGTATCTTATAATTAGTATATGAGTATACCCAAAATGATAAAGGAGTATGTCAAGTTTTTTTAGGTGGTATATCAAAAGTGGGAGTAACTACACAGGGAGTAGAAAGTATTTTTCCTATATATATATATATATATATATATATACATATATATATATATATATATATATATATATATATATATATATATATATATATATATATTATGCACATAACCTCTCATCGATCTCGACTGCAAATTCAAGTGATGCTTGACATCAAGAAATGGCGTGGACAACAACCATTTCTCGATGTCAAGTCCATTACCTATCGACTTGACATCAAGTAAT